>BSBK01008420.1:0-257500 GCA_027943335.1 Chamaecyparis obtusa | reverse complement strand
TTTTGTCTACTCCTTGCATCCATGGATTGATCTTCTATCAACACCTGAATAATAGAGAGGTCACATGTAAAAATTAAAGACATATATTACGTTAACTCAAACATGATCAATAAATTTAAAATTAGTACCTGTTATCTCTGAGAATACTCGGAAGGGTATGTGATGCAGGAGTATCCTGGGTGTAAGAGCAATCTTGCATCACCCAAAAATTTTCTATTTTTATTTTCAATAAGGGCTATTTTGTGCAGAGCTGCTATTTATGGAAAGTTACTATTTTTGGTCATTTTCGTATGTGCTCAGAATGATCTGATTTCTTTCTTGGAGGTTCATTTTGGTCATATAAGTCTGCCAGTAAAGTTTCATTGCCAGATCAAGTGTATATTGGAAGATATTGAAGATTTTTAGTATTGGCAGCAGGGTACAGAAACTTTGAACTCAGTTTTGAAGGCTTTAGAGGCCCCAGATGAGGTCAAAAATTTGGGTGACGGGTGCTTGCACGGATCAGCCTGTAGAGCACTTTGTGGCATTTTCAAAATGGGGGTTATAATAGCCGATCGGGTCAACTGGTGATGACTTATGGTCTTCGAAAGTTGGGCCACCCGAAATGGCAGAAAATAATTTTCTTCAAAATTTTTGTTCGGGTTTCAAAGGTTATCTTGAGCCGACTATGATGTAATAAAATGTAAAATAAAATAATTCTAAGTTTGGTCGGCCTTATTGGCTAAAATTTTGGAACCTTCCCAGGTGGTGGAAAAATTGCCTATATAAGGAAGGCTTGTATTATTGTCTTAGGCAGTTCAGAATAGTTCTGGGTAGTAGATTCTGGGTAATAGCTCGAGGCTTTGTCCTACAGAATATTGTAGGAATGCCCATGTGGCTTTGCATATTGTAATTCTGAAAGTTTGTAATTCCACATTTGTGGAGATAATAAGAGCCAATTTTTTGTTCTTGCATATTGTTGCTGTTTCTCTATATCTGTTATGTGTTTGTAGTATTAAGGGGAGCACCCTTCATCAAGTGGTATCAGAGCAGGAGTTCTTGAGTGTGTAAACAGATCGCCGACTGTGAGGCAGTTTGCACTAGGACCGTGGCTATTTTTCAGCGCGCATCATGAAATGCCTCCACGAAGAGAACGTGGTGGAAGAGCTGGTGTTGTAACACCTAAGGTTAGAGAGCTGCAGAGACAAGTGCAAGCATTGTAAGAAGAGATTTGCAGAGGAATGAATCTTAATGTCAGAGATGAAAGAGAGGATGAAGCCGAAGAAGAATATCAAGAAGGAGAAGCTGAAATTGTGAACTAGGAGGAAGAAAGACTTTTTTGGGCGATTTCCAAGATTGGGAAAAGACCTAAGATTGAGGTTCCTATATTTTCTGGAAATCTTAACCCAGAGGAATTGATCGACTGGATCAATGAATGTGAGGAGTATTTTGAGTATGAAGATGTTGAGGATCCTGATAGGGTCAAATTTGTGAAGGCCAGACTGAAAGGTCATGTGAAGATCTGATGGCAAGAAATTCAATTGAAATGAAATAGAAGAGGGAAAGATAAAATCACAAGATGGGATCGGATGGTGGATAAATTGAAGCTGGCAGTTTATTCCTGTTGATTATGAGCTTGACCTACTAAAGAAAATGCAGAGTTTGAAGCAAGCAGGAAGATCTGTTCAGGAGTATACAAAGGAGTTCTATCGACTTCTCATCAGAACAGGCCATGCAGAAGCTGATAAGGAGAAAGTTTCCTGATACCTTAATAGGTTAAGGCCAAGCATTCAGGAGGAGCTGAATCTGGTTTGAATGAACAGTATTGAAGAGGCATACCAGTTTGCCCTAAAAGTAGAGGAAAAGCTGAACAAGAAGTTTGAGAGCAGACAAAACGGAAGAGGTCGCGGTGGACGATCTGGTGGATGGTCATATGGTGGCTGAAATGAAGATCTGAAAAATAAGGATGAGGCTGGTAGCAGTCAGAATCAGCAAGGAAATAATCCCAATCACTTCCAGGATCAGAATAATAGAGATCAAAGGGGAAGGGGAAGAGGAAAAGGATCTGGAAGAGGTGGCTTCCGTGGAACATGTTTTCACTGTGGAGAAGAAGGTCATAGGGCATTTGAATGTCCTCGGTGCAAGGCAGAACAGACAGGAGAAATGAAGGCTAGGCCAGAGTTGCACATGTAGATGAAGATGCCAGATCATCAAATTTTGGAGATGCTGAAAGAGGAGAAATGTTGATTAACAGAAGAGTCCTGTTGAGTGGTGAGAATGAACCTGAGCAAAGGAGGAGCCTGTTTCACACAGGTGCAAGTGTGAAGGTAAATGTTGTGATGTGATTATTGATAGTGGAAGCACTAACAATTTGGTGTCAGAAGAGATGGTGACAAAGTTGAAGCTCAAGAGACAGAAACACCCACATCCATATCGGATTGCCTGGGTATAGGATGACCACAAGGTCATGGTCAATGAACAATGCCTAGTGAAGTTCAAGATTGGCGGATACCAAGATGAGGTATTGTGTGATATCATATCTATGGATGCATGTCATATTTTGTTGAGTAGACCATGGCAGTTTGACTGATGTGTTGTACATGATGGTCGTGCGAATCCCTATTCCTTGACAAAGGATGGAGTGCGACATAAGCTAAAACCATTGAAGGAGACTGAAGAAAAGGTATGTGGTAATGCAAAGATAACTTTTGTTGATGGAATAAATTTCCTAGATGGTATGAGGCATGAGCATGTATGTTTTGCTTTAATTCCAAAAGCTGGTAAAGAGGAAGCAGAAGATGTTCCTGTAGAAGTTGCAGATTTGTTGAATGAGTTTCAGGATATTGTATCCGATAACGTGCCTGACGGATTACCACCAGTCAGGAAGATCAGGTCATCAGATGGACTTGATCCCACGAGCGAGTTTTCCGAATAAGGCAGCACACAGAATGACCCTGCAGAAAGTGAGGAGTTGAACAGACAAGTACATGAACTGTTACAAAAAGGATTGATCCATGAGAGTCTGAGTCCCTGTGCTGTACGAGCGGTATTAGCACCAAGAAGAATGGAGAATGGAGGATGTGTACAGATTCTAGGGCAATAAACAAGATCATAATCAAGTATAGGTTTCCATTGCCACGAATGGATGATATTATGGACTATTTGAGTGGAGCCGTGTATTTCTCAAAGATAGATCAGAAGAGTGGATATCATCAGATTCGGATCAGATAAGGAGATGAATGGAAGACTACCTTCAAGACAAAGGAAGGACTATATGAGTGGTTAGTCATGCCTTTGGGCTAACCAATGCGCTGAGCACTTTCATGCGGCTCATGAACGAGGTTCTGAAAGAATTTCTGGGTAAGTTTGTCATTGTTTACCTAGATGATATTTTGATCTTTAGTAAGACATTGGATGAGCATATGATGCATATTCATATGGTATTTGAGAAGTTGAGAGAAGAGAAATTGCTGATTAATTTGAAGAAGTGCAGTTTTGTGAAGAAAGAGTTGGTGTATTGGGGTTTGTAGTTTCAGGGAGAAGGTCTAAAAATGGACCCAGAGAAGGTACAGGCTATCCTTGAATGACCTACTCCAAAGAGTGCTACTGAGGTAAGATCTTTTCATGGTCTAGCTAGCTTTTACAGAAATTTTATCAAAAATTTTAGTAGTATTTGTGGACCCTTGACTGAAACAATGAGAGGGGATAGAAAAGAGTTTAAGTGGACTAATGGGGCAAAAAAGAGTTTTCAATTGTTGAAACAAAAAGTTACAGAAGAACCTATTTTAGCACTTCCAGATTTTAATAAGGTGTTTCAAGTAGATTGTGATGCTAGTGGTACTGCAATAGGAGCTGTTATGAGACAAGAAGGTAAACCTGTTGCTTATTTCAATGAGAAGTTAAATGATCCCAAGAGGAAATATTATATTTATGATCAGGAATTTTATGCTATATTTCAGGTATTAAAGAAGTGGAGACATTATCTACTTCCTAAGGAGTTTGTTTTGTATACTGATCATCAAGCTTTGCAATATTTGAATAGTCAAGGAAAGTTGAATCAGAGGCATTTGAAATGGGTTGAGTTTTTGTAGAGTTATACATTTGTTTTGAAATATAGGAGTGGAAAGTCTAATAGGGTTGCAGATGCTCTTAGCAGAAGACAACTATTGCTGACAGAAATGCAGATTGAAGTGGTTGGGTTCAAGGAACTCAAGAATTTGTATCGAGAAGATCCTGATTTTGGTGAAGCTTGGAAAGCTTGTACAGAACCTGTTACTCTAGACAGGACAAAATGGTTGGATTTCATCATCCAAGATGATATGCTATTCAGAGGGAGTCAGTTGTGCATTCCATGAATTTCTATGAGGGAGAATCTCATCAAGGAGAAGCATAGCGGAGGATTGGCTAGACATTTTGGTCGTGATAAAACCCTTGGTTTGGTTAGTGAGAATTATTATTGGCCACAGTTGCAGCAAGATGTGAAGAAGTTTGTACAGAGTTGCAGAGTATGTCAAATGGTGAAAGGAGTGAAGCAGAATACAGGGTTGTACCAGCCATTGCCTATACCAGAGAAGCCTTGGGAGGATATCAGTATGGACTTTGTTCTTGGTTTACCAAGGACTCAGCGGGGACATGATTCAATTTTTGTAGTGGTTGACAGATTTTCAAAGATGGCACATTTCATTCCCTGCAAGAAGACTAATGATGCTGTTCATGTAGCAGAATTGTTTTTCAGAGAAGTAGTGAGACTTCATGGTTTGCCAAAAACTATAGTTTCAGATTGGGACACTAAGTTTGTTGGATATTTCTGGCATACGTTGTGGAAGAAGTTGAAGGCAGATTTGAAGTTCAGTTCATCACATCATCCACAGACTGATGGACAGACAGAGGTGGTGAATAGGAGTTTGGGAAATTTGCTGAGATGTTTGGTTGGAGATAAGCCAATAGGATGGGATTTGATTTTACCACAGGTGGAATTTGCATACAATAATTCTGTCAATAGGAGCACTGGTAAATCACCATTCCAGATTGTATATGGAAATAGTCCAAGAAATGCATCTGAATTGAGGAAGATAGATAAAGGAGAAATAAGTAGTGCTGAAGCCGAAGATTTTGCAGAACACTTGAAGAATATCCATGGGGAGGTGAGGAAGCATATTACCAAGATGAATGCACAGTATAAGGCTAAGGCAGATGAGAAAAGGAGGTATAAAGAATTTCAGGTTGGTGATGAAGTCATGGTTCATTTGCGGAAGGAGCGGTTTCCAGTTGGTACATATAACAAGCTGAAAATGAAGAAGTTTGGGCCATGTAAAATACTGAAGAAGCATGATTCAGGAAATGCATATGAGGTAGAATTGCCTAGTGAGCTGAATATTTCACCAGTGTTTAACATTTCAGATTTGACAGAGTATCACGAAGGAGGTATTGAAGACGAGGTTGCAGCAACACAGTGGAGTATTCCAGCCACTAGTTCAGACACTAAGGAGATCGAAGATATACTGGACAGTCATGTTGGTAGAAGCACAAGGAACAGGACATATGAAGAATATCTGGTCAAGTGGAAAGGATGACCTGTTGAAGATTCATCATGGCTGACAGAGGAGGAGGTTAACCATCCTGGTTTTCCTCTGCACACCTGAGTCGTGACATGGTCACTTCTCAAATTACCCCGGGTGTCTGATGCAGGAGCATCCTGGGTGTAAGAGCAATCTTGCATCACCCAAAAATATTTCTATTTTTATTTTCAATAAGGGCTATTTTGTGCAGAGCTGCTATTTATGGAAAGTTACTATTTTTGGTCATTTTTGTATGTGCTCAAAATGATCTGATTTCTTTCTTGGAGGTTCATTTTGGTCATATAAGTCTGCCAGTAAAGTTTCATTGCCAGATCAAGTGTATATTGGAAGATATTGAAGATTTTCAGTATTGGCAGCAGGGTACAGAAACTTTGAACTCAGTTTTGAAGGCTTTAGAGGCCCCAGATGAGGTCAAAAATTGGGGTGACGGGCGCTTGCGCGGGTCAAGCCTGTAGAGCGCTTCGTGGCATTTTCAAAATGGGGTTATAATACCCGATCGTGTCAACTGGTGATGACTTATGGTCTTCGGAAGTTGGGCCACCCGAAATGGCAGAAAATAATTTTCTTCAAAATTTTTGTTCGGGTTTAAAAGGTTATCTTGAGCTGACTATGATGTAATAAAATGTAAAATAAAATAATTCTAAGTTTGGTCGGCCTTATTAGCTAAAATTCTGGAACCTTCCTAGGCGGTGGAAAAATTGCCTATATAAGGAAGGCTGTATTATTGTCTTAGGCAGTTCAGAATAGTTCTGGGTAGTAGATCTAGGTAATAGCTCGAGGCTTTGTCCTACAGAATATTGTAAGGGAATGCCCATGTGGCTTTGCATATTGTAATTCTGAAAGTTTTTAATTCCACATTTGTGGAGATAATAAGAAGCCAATTTTCTGTTCTTGCATATTGTTGTTGTTTCTCTATATCTGTTAAGTGTTTGTGGTATTAAGGGGAGCACCCTTCATTAGTATGACTCGATCTGATCATGATGATATGTTATCATGATTTGAAACCATAAAATGCATCTTCCACCTCTCAACTACATCATGAGCATCATTTATATGATATCCCTACTAGTCCAGTTGATACTTTCTTAAAGCACATTTGATACAAGCTTCTGCACCATCATGCTCTCCCTTTCCATGTCCACTCTCAAAGAAACTCCAAACATGTGGTATCTTTTGGTATTGATGATATCTACATAGTGCGTAAAATGGCCTTTCTGATTTAAATTGTGTTGCACATCCATCCACCCAAACAAAATGCTTTTCAATTTTTATGCGTTTGTTTTACAAATATCAAAAAAATATCTTAAAGCAATGCTTGACAAAATGTATGTCATGCTCTTTATCATCACTAATGTAAAAGTGACATTCTTTCTTTATGACTCATGCTTCATATGTAATTTCAACACCATCCAAATCTAATTGTGTATGTCGATAAGACACATGTACCATGATAGTCATCTGCTCTGTATAGTAGTATTCTCCTTGGAGTTTTTTTTGAGATACAAAGGAGTAGTTCTCTGCAAAATCAACAATCAATAAAATTTTCCCAACTGGAAAAGATTCTTTTTGTATTTGGAATTGTTCGGCCTGCCATTTAGCAAAAAAAACATGGCGTATGTATGGTTGAATCAATTTACAAAAATTCTCCATAAAGGTTGCAACAGGTATCTCATCTTCTACATATTCCAACCTTGTTGATTATTTCTCAACTTTTGTTTCAGACTTTATGTACTTGTATCTCTTACATTTTATCATCCTCATCATGTCAGTATCTTCAAGTCTCAAAGGAAATTTAGCCAAATCCCCGCATCTTTGACAAGTTCCTCTTATGCAATCTATTTCAGGTATTTCATGATCAATTGATTTGTTACATAAGATTGATGTTATGAATTGACTTGGACATTTAGGAATATCATTTTGAGAACCACCACTTTCTTCTATCATCTTTATAAACCCTTGGTAGTAGAGATCAAATTCAATATGATATCGACAACAACAAGTTTCAAAAGATATATTTATCTTTACAAAAAATGGCTTTAATCTTTCAAATATTATTTGTCCAATCTTAATGTCAGGATTTGAGTTACAAAATGAGAGATACAATTCATTTTGTGTGGTGTCCAACCAATGTTTTATGTGCTTGAAATATTCCTTAGGCCCAGTCCTCTTCTTGATAATGTCTCTTGTATTTGGTGAAGGATGAGTATGATCAGTCCAAAATGACATAGCTAAGTTCCTAACTATTTCATTAATTATATCAGACTGAGGAGCTCTAGACATTAGTGCCCAATTACCTTGCAATGTAGTATCAGCCAAATTGATTCTTCTTTTCAAATAGTGTGTCATGGTCTTCCTACTGTACCCGATCTAAGATGAAAGTGAAGAAATTTGTCTTCTTTGGGACATGTTTTTATTTAAAATAGATGTCAGTATCACTCTTCTTGGAATAGACCTATCCATAGATCTAGTTGTTTTTCCAATGGAATGCAAACCTTCCTTAACAATGTCAACAATATTTTTTTGTACGTTACTTGATTTTAACTTTTTCAAAATTGCATCTACACCCAACAATTTTAATGGCTCTTTTAACTCATCTTTAAGAAGTGTAATTGATAACAGTTGAGTTTTTTCAAGTGTACCAAGATTCTCAAATTATTTCATTATTTGCTTAGACTTTTTATTCAATGCCCTCTTCATAATATTTATGGGTTGTTTAGCATAATCTCTCAATTTTTCCACATCCATTTCAATTAAATGATCTATGCTTTTATGATTAATTTTTCTCTTCAACTATTGGAGTAGACTATCATTCACATATGTTTCTTTCACTTCCATTGCAAATAAAATAAAATAAAAATATCTTAATATCTCATTTTAAGGGGACCTTCATGAAATAAGTTTTTACAAGCTCTTGAACATGTCAAACCTATAATAATTTATACACTAATGAGAGAATAACATACTTGTTTGACCTTGGGTTGATTCAAGTTGGGATGCCCCTTGTCCAACATTTTCATCATCAAAGGCTACATGTACACAACAAAAAAAATAACTTCTTAAGGAGAAAGACCCAAAATGTATATCCACCAATAAGAGACTAAATCGAGAGAGAGAGAGAGAGAGAGAGAGAGAGAGAGAGAGAGAGAGAGAGAGAGAGAGAGAGAGACAGACAGAGACAGAGACAGAGAGAGAGAGACAGAGATGTGTAATTGTTTGATATTCTGAGAGTTGTGCTTGTTGAGCTTGCAATGACCCTTCTCCAACTTTTGAAGGTTGGGATTGTTGAGCTTGTGATGACCCTTCTCCAACTTCTGAAGGTCTTGTTGAGCTTGTGATGACCCTTCTCCAACTTCTTAAGGTTGGGCTTTTTGAGCTTGTGATGACCCTTCTCCAACTTCTGAAGGTTGGGCAACTTGTTGAGCTTGTGATTCTTGAGCATTTCCTACATGTATGAAGTATAAATTATTAAACAAAATCTTTCGAGTCTAATTGGGTCTAATCGAGTCTAATTGGTCCTAATTAGTTCCTAATTATGTCCTAATTGGTCATATTAGGTCCTAATTGGTCCATGTTAGGTCCTATTTAGTCCTACTCGAGTCTAATTAGGTCTAATTAGGTCTAATTTAGTCTAATTGATCCTAATTGATCCACATTGGTCCTAATTGGGTCTAACTAGGTTCAAATAGGTCATATTAGGTCCTAACTAGTCCTAATTGAGTCTAATTGGTCCTAATTGAGTCTAATAGGTCATATTAGGTCCTAATTGCTACTAATTGAGTCTAATAGGTCATATTAGGTCCTAATTGGTCCATATTATGTCCAAATTTGTCCTAATTGAGTCTAATAGGTCATATTAGGTCCTAATTAGGTCTAACTAGGTTCTAATAGGTCATATTAGGTCCTAATTGGTCCTAATTGAGTCTAATAGGTCATATTAGGTCCTAATTGGGTCTAACTAGGTTCTAATAGGTCATATTAGGTCTTAATTGGGTCTAACTAGGTTCTAATAGGTCATATTAAGTCCTAATTGATCCTAATTGAGTCTAATAGGTCATATTAGGTCCTAATTGGTCCTAATTGAGTTTAATAGGTCATATTAGGTCCTAATTGGTCTATATTAGGTCCTAGTTTATCCTAATTGAGTCTAATAGGTCATATTAGGTCCTAATTGGGTCTAACTAGGTTCTAATAGGTCATATATTAGGTCCTAATTGGTCCTAATTGAGTCTAATTAGTCCTAATTGAGTCTAATAGGTCATATTAGGTCCTAATTGGTCCTAATTGAGTCTAATAGGTCATATTAGGTCTTAATTGAGTTTAATTGGTCCTAATTGAGTCTAATAGGTAATATTAGGTCCTAATTGGTCCTAATTGAGTCTAATAGGTCATATTAGGTCCTAATGGGTCCATATAAGGTCCTAATTGGTCCTAATTGGTCATACTAGGTCCTAATTGGTCCATATTAGGTCCTAATTAGTCCTAATTGAGTCTAATTAGGTCTAATTAGGTCTAATTGAGTCTAATTAATCCTAATTGATCCACATTGGTCCTAATTTCAAGTCCTAATTGGTCCTAATTAGGTCTAACTGGGTTCAAATAGGTCATATTAGGTCCTAATTGGTCCTAATTGAGTCTAATATGTCATATTAGGTCTGCATTGGTCCTAATTGAGTCTAATAGGTCATATTAGGTCTTAATTGGTCCATATTAGGTCCTAATTGGTCCTGATTGAGTCTAATAAGTCATATTAGGTGCTAATTGGTCATATTAGGTCCTAATTGGTCCATATTAGGTCCTAATTTGTCCTAATTGAGTCTAATAGATCATATTACATCCTAATTGGGTCTAACTAGGTTCTAATAGATCATATTAGGTCCTAATTGATCCTAATTGAGTCTAATAGGTCATATTAGGTCCTAATTGGTCCTAATTGAGTCTAATAGGTCATATTAGGTCCTAATTTCTACTAATTGAGTCTCATAGGTCATATTAGGTGTGAATCGGTCCATATTATGTCCAAATTTGTCCTAATCGAGTCTAATAGGTCATATCAGGTCCTAATTAGGTCTAACTAGGTTCTAATAGGTCATATTAGGTCCTAATTGGTCCTAATTGAGTCTAATAGGTCATATTAGGTCCTAATTGGGTCTAACTAGGTTCTAATAGGTCATATTAGGTCCTAATTGGGTCTGACTAGGTTCTAATAGGTCATATTAAGTCCTAATTGGTCCTAATTGAGTCTAATAGGTCATATTAGGTCCTAATTGGTCCTAATTTAGTTTAATAGGTCATATTAGGTCCTAATTGGTCTATATTAGGTCCTAGTTTTTCCTAATTGAGTCTAATAGGTCATATTAGGTCCCAATTGGGTGTAACTAGGTTCTAATAGGTCATATATTAGGTCCTAATTGGTCCTAATTGAGTCTAATAGGTCATATTAGGTCCTAATTGGTCCTAATTGATTCTAATAGGTTATATTAGGTCCTAATTGAGTTTAATTTGTCCTAATTGAGTCTAATAGGTTATATTAGGTCCTAATTGAGTTTAATTGGTCCTAATTGACTCTAATAGGTAATATTAGGTCCGAATTGGTCCTAATTGAGTCTAATAGGTCATATCAGATCCTAATTGGTCCTAATTGGTCATATTAGGTCCTAATTGGTCCATATGAGGTCCTAATTAGTCCTAATTGAGTCTAATTGGGTCTAATTAGCTCTAGTTGAGTCTAATTAATCCTAATTGATCCACATTGGTCCTAATTTCAAGTCCTAATTGGGTCTAACTGGGTTCAAATAGGTCATATTAGGTCCTAATTGGTCCTAATTGAGTCTAATAGGTCATATTATGTCTGAATTGGTCCTAATTGAGTCTAATTGGTCCTAATTGAGTCTAATAAGTCATATTAGGTCCTAATTGGTCCTATTTAAGTCTAATAGGTCATATTAGGTCCTAATTGGTCTTAATTGAGTCTAATTGGTCCATATTAGGTCCTAATTGGTCCTAATTGAGTCTAATTGGTCCTAATTGAGTCTAATAGGTCATATTAGGTCCTAATTGGTCCTAATGAGGTCCTAATCGGATCTAATAGGTCGTATTAGGTCCTAAATGGATCTAATATGTCCTAATTAGTTATAATAAGATCTAATTGAGACTAATTGAATCTAGTTGGTTCTAATTGTATCTAATTAGGTCCTAATTGGTTATGATTGCATCTAATTAGGTCCTAATTGGTTCTAATAGGTCATATTAGGTCGTAATTGGTTCTAATTGAGTCTAATTAGGTGTTATTTGGTTCTAATTGATTCTAATTGGGTCCTAATTGGTTCTAATAGGTCAATGTATTAGGTCTTAATTGAGCCTAATTGGTTCTAATTAGTCCTAATAGGTCCTAATACGTCCTAATTAGTCCTAATAGGTCCTAATAGGTCCTAATTAGTCCTAATAGGTCCTAATAGGTCCTATTAGGTCCTATTAGGTCCTAATTAGTCTAAATAGGTCCTATTAGGTTCTAATTGGTCCTAATTAGGTATAATTGGTCCTAATTGAGTCTAATTAGATGCTAATTTATTATAATTGAGTCTAATTGGGTTTTAATAGGTCATAATTGGTACTAATTGAGTCTAATTAGGTGCTAATTGGTTCTCATTGATTCTAATTGGGTCCTAATAGGTCTTATTAGTCCTAAAATAGGTCCTAATTTTTCCTAATAGGTCCTATTAGTCCAAATAGGTCTACAGTTAGGTCTAGTTAAGTCTAATAGGTACAAGATCACATTTACATGAACATTAAGACAAGTCTTGACCATCAACTTAAAATATCTATCGAGAGAAACATCTTAGACATACCTTGTTTCCGATGATGATATCTTTTTTGTGATTCTTCATGTAGTCTTTGTTCAGTCTCTTCTGAATAATGTCATGTACTTTTGTTTAGCCTTCTCTTTTTATTTCCCATAACAACTTATAAAATTATTCTATGCCAAAATGTCTTCCTTCTCCTAAATGCGAATTATTTTACAGCTTTTTGAATTATTAAATGAAAAAAATATACATTTATTTATACCTAATCCTTATTAATCAAAAATGGCACCAAAAAGGCTGACATAGGTTTCTATCGAAAGTCAAACTTGACTTTCTATCAAAAATAAATGACTTTCGATCGAATTAGTTTAGTAATGGCTAGAATTTGCAATTTTTGGCAAAGTACTTTCGATTGAAAGTCAAAAGTTTCGATCGAAAGTCCCTGGTTTAGGCCATGGTTGCAAGTTTTGAAGAAATTTTGAGAATTTCATGGCTTCGGGCCTCAAGTGCACTGATCAAATGGAAGAATAAGAAGACATCCTTTTTCATACAACAAGTACTCGGAACTAGCTTTCTAATGATTATATATTTGACTATTTTTAAATTTATTATGTGTATGGTTTTTAACATTAAATGAATGTAGGTTTTTTATCAAATATAAACCTCTAAGTTTGACGTTCAATGAAAAATAGTAAAAAAAAAGTAACTTTTTTTTTGAAAAATAATAGTGCCCTCCATATTCGAGTCTACTTTCTATTAAAAAAAAAAATGAAATTTGATAAATACACAATAAGTTATAAGCTATGTAGTCAAGGTAAGTCAAAATTATGGTTTAGTCAACTTCAAATGTCAATAAAATATGCAATAATAGTGATAATGTCATCAAACCAATTGCGTGCCCTCCATATGGATGTTACAAAATTAAATTCGAAAGAATCACATTCATATCTATTTTACAAAAAAAGTTATGCTCTACGAAAACAATGTTACTATTTGAAAATGACATTTTTAGCACAAGACAAGTTTTTGTGGGAGAAAGAAAAAAGTATTCAAATAAATTCAAAAAAAATAAAAATGATAATATTTAGAATCTAGATAGAAAATACTAAAAGATTCTAATTTACTTCATCCTCTGATTTTGAATGGTTCAATGATAATATGCATCCGAATCTGAAAGTTTTTCTCAAAATGTAGAGTTCAGTGTCTGTTGAGGCAAAAAAGTGCAACCCACTATTGTGGGTTCTCCCTATATATATTAATATATTACTTATTTATTTTCTCATAATATTATAATCATTTTATCTAACCAAAGCTATAAATATCAACAAATGCCAAAGATATTCATCCTCACCATGTAGATATCTTCATGTTAGTTCTTTGAATTTTATTACTCCCTGCTTCATCTTGCTTATGACTGATCAACATATTTTCCTTTACTTTTCACAACTCTAGGCAACTCCTAAACTATGACCTCCTTTGTATCAATTTGTCAGATATTTTGATTTGTGCATTTGATGCAATTCTCCTATATGTTACTAGGTAGCCTCAATTAGGGAAATTCCCCTAGTTTACCTCTAATATATTCATGAGAATCTTTAGGTAATTTCTTAGTGAATATATCTGCTAATTGTTTCTTTGTATTCAGATATTCCAGTCACACTTCTTTTTCTTGAACTAGCTCTCTCAAGTAATGATACTTGATATCAATATTCTTAGTCGTAGTGTGAATTACATGGTTCTTTGATATATTGACAGCACTTGTGTTATCACAGAAAAATAACAACTGGCTTAGTTATTTCCTCCTTTATACCTTTTAACAACTACTTAATCCACACCAAATTTGAAGAATTCATTGTTGCTGCTACATATTCACATTATGTTGTAGATTGGTGAATGAAATTATGTTTCTTTCTTGTCTAAGAAACTATTCTCTTTCCTAGAAAGAATGCACCACTACTTGTACTCTTTCTATCATCCACATTTCCTTCACAATCTGCATCAATGTAAACTTTTAGTTCAAACTTGTCATTCTTCTTGTAATACAATCCATATTTCTTTTTTCCTTTTAGATATCTCAATATCCTTTTCACTACCATCATGTAGTTATCTTTAGGATTTGTAGAAAATCTTGCAAAAAGCCCAACTGCTAGGGCAATATCCGATCTTCTATGGACAACATTTTGTAGCTTTCCAATCATAGACCTATAAAAGGTTTGATTTACTTCATTTGTATTATCAATTTTTGATAGGTTTTGTCTAGTATCTTTTGTCACTAGGGATTGCAACCGAGTATGGCTAAGTGTAGAACGTAGCAATCCCGTGAAATATGGGACTATTCTCAAGTTGTGGGTAACCTGTTTGAGAATAGACCTCTGGATTAAGGGCCGGCTTCCCTTTGAATCATCTGAAAACTTGACTGAACTTTGAAGGAAAAGGGAGAGAGAGTGCATGAAACTAAAACTAAAACTAAGGTGATTCACCAAGCATGATAGATCCAAAGATTGAAATAAAAGCTCACAATGACACTTAGAATAATCAGGTAACTCACAACTTGACCCTGCATGCCTTGACAATTCTTGAAATAAAGAGGTATTTGTGTTAAAAGAAGGGAAAAGCTTCCACAAATCAAAACCAAATGCACATAGATTAGGACAACAACTCCAAAACACCTTCTTGAACATTCGACTTGAACAAATGTGCAAAGTAAAGGATGACAAAATCACAATAACTTTGACATGAATTCAAATAGGAAAACTCAGAAAATAATAGGGATGAGAAGGAATACTATTTTATTCTCAATGAAAGGAGCCAAGTAAATCAATATGCTTCTCCTAAGCTACAAAATTTCACCTCCAAGAATGAGGGAAAGAATAACTAACCTTAATCACAGAAGTGAGAGGTATAAAAAGTAATCCTAGGAATCTGCATCATGACCCACACCCTCCTAAAGATAGAAAATAATTGCCTATAGGGTTATAAAAGCTTCATAAATCTAGATGCTAGATTCTTGAGATTCTAGGGGGGCAAGGAAAGTGGGACCCCTAAAAATAGCTATTCAAAGAAGACTAAACTACCCACTAAGTCATGCACTATAAATGATATTTGACAATGGTTTATAAAAACACCACTTGTCAAAATTTACAATGACATTCTTGCAATGACTTTATATTAAAACCTATCCCACTACATTAAATAAAATATGTGGATTTAAAAGAAAATAGTTCTCAACCCAATATTAGAAAAGGGATAAACATATTTTCAAGCATTTACATCTTAATAAAAAGAACCACATATCACAATAGGCACCCAAAATAAAACAATAACACTCAACCCTTAAAAAGGGAGATATAAGATTAATCTCATATTCATATCAAAACCCCTTCGAAAGATGAGGGCCCTGTCAGTATCCCCACTTCCCATTCTAGCACATCGCAAGTTTCCACCCTGACTGGCAGCCCACTGCAACTTGGATTTGGAAATAGTAGATCATCCTCCGGGCATAATGATTGAGGTAGGCTTTCTACTTGGTATTTGATCTCCATCTTCATTCTTTGATTCTGAGGGCATTGGCCACATGATTTTACTTCATATTACTATGCTCTAGTTTCTATATTTTAATTTTACCTCATTGCATTTGTATCATGATCTGTATTATGAGGATACAGTGGATTTGTTTACAATGTGTTTTACTATTTTCTATGACAGCTTGTGATAAAGAAAGCTAGGGCATTCAACCTATTGTTTTAATTCCATTGTTGTGTATGTATTCTTGTTTTGAATGACTTCTATGTCTCTGTATGCATACACCATTGGCATTTACTATGTTTTGTATATATGAGGGCACAATTGGCATCTTTGACTATTGTTGTATTGATGATGGTGTTGTTATCAAATGCTCACTGTTTTTTCCTTCTTTTGTATTTGAAAACTAGGGCTCCTTACTTGACCTGAACCCTCACCAATTTTGAATATGTGCCTTGTGAGAATGCATTGTGTGTCGCATCTTGAGTTCACCTTGAGGCCTGACTGTTGTAAGGTTCCCCTCTTAGTAATTTTCATTACATCATGACTGTCTGACACTATCTTGAAGATCCTAGCCTACTGTGTTTTGTCTGGGCTACATGCTGTGAATGAATGTTGGAGTGTGATGCTAAGCTGTCCACACCAGCTAGGACATGATTGTCTTTAAATTTCAATAGCATGTGATCATGTATTTCCATAGTTCACGGCCCCGTACTACACTGTCATGTTGCTCACATGCTCACTATTTTGTAGGCACTATTGTTTTGATGGCACCATACATACTGACTGTGCCTTACTCTTAAAACTACATTGGCTATTATAATGTTCAAGTGGTTTCTTATTCATGGTGTTTCTGATATTCTTTCTATTCCATGCTTGCTGATGGTGGCACCGTGACCCATGCTCTTCTTGGCTCATGAGCAAGCTATGACTGCTCATTTACTGGTGTATTCAGCCCATAAAACATAGGGCACTTTTGTAATGATAATGTTTTCTCTACATTTCATGCTCTCAGCAATCTCCTTGGCTTTGAGATCACCTAATATTGATGGCATTTGATTTTTTGATCATCTTGCTGGCACTGTTGCTTAATGTTCTAAAAAATTCTTGATACAGCCCATGAACCTGGGATTTATTTTGAAAATAATGGCATGATATGAATTCACTATCATTTTTCACAGTTTGTGCCATGATTTGGGCCAAGGGCATCACTGTTCTTGCTTTATTTCCTGCATTTACTTCTGTAATTGATGCCAGGCTCCTTTGAGGGTTTCATATATCGTTTACTATGGTGACTTGTCTTTGTGTGTCCCGTGAGCCTATGGCATGCTATTTGATTATTGCATTTTATGCTATCTCTGTGACTTGTGGTTCATTATCAGTGCCAATCCACTATTGTTGGTATCCTATGAGCTGGAAGCTAGATTGTATTGATTCTTTGCTACTGCTTGGCTCCTTCGAGGGTATAGCGAAGTGTTTGACTACTTGGCCCCTATTTGGTTGGATCATGTATCTTATTTCCATATGCCTGTGAGATTTAGACTCTTGGTATTCTATTCTATGCTTGATCATTGGCATGCTATAATTAACTGTTGATGCCCACACACTTGCCCATTTTTAAATTGTACTACAGATGTCTCATTGCATCGTGTGATTTCTCACTATTAATGTGATGCTTGCCTACACATCCAATTAATGCCTTTACCTCATTACTATGGAAAAATGTTGACCCTTTAACATGCATTTGCTAGACTTATCTTCATTGTCACTAATTTAACGATTATAGTCTTTTACTATGATGTAGATTTTGATTATGTTCATGCTATGATGTTAATGCATTGAGCTTAGCTTTGAAGCACCTTTATGTTGTACTTTCTTTGGACATATGGATTTATGTACCTTTGAATGCTTCCTGGAACTACCAGTGCCCTTTGACCATGCTCCATTTGATTTGGCTTTATGATTCCTAGGTGTCTCACTGATACTACCATCCACTGAATGTTACACTATTGATCATGAGGGTTCCTTGGCCTGTGATGTAGCCACTACCAAAGAAATGGGGTTTTCCTAGCATCGACTGCATCACAGGTCAAGGTCATTCATCTGCACATGGAACAAACACATTAGTAAAAACAATGGTATTTCATTTATTTCTGGAGGCTCCCTCATGCACCTACTTTGAGAATAGACCGTGAATAGAGGTGTATAGCTGAGTGCATGTATGCATGCTTTTAGATAGATACTATGATACTAGGCATTGTTTAGATCCAATGAATCTAAACCACTTCTCTTCTCTTATCTGCAGGTTCAGGATCACAGTAGCATATTAGGAACATAGTGGAGACAGACTCCTTACCAGGCAATGTCTAGTACCCTTGCATCTATGCTTCTTATATACATATATTTGCACTCATTTATGCAATTCTAGTAATGGCTATGCTCAAGGCATGTGTGAGCCTTAGATAATTGTTCTTTTTCAGTTCCTTCCCTCTTGCAGCATGCTTAACATTGATATATGCACATGTAATCTTAGATGTAGAAATTTATCTCCTTTCCCTTTCATGTACTTTGCAATGAAATGAACACAAATATTAAGCAAGATCACTTAATAACACAAACTAGGGTACATTAGCTCATCTAGTAATAAGATCTCCAAAAGGGTAAAAATAATGGTAACAGTATCCATGGGTGTACTTAATGGTCTAGAATCTTCCATACCAAAAATTTTTAGTATCTCCTTAACATACTTAGATTGTGTAATATAGATACTTTTCTTCATCTAATAAACTTGCAAACCAACAAAGAATTTGATCTCATCAAACATAGACTTTTCAAATTCAGTTTGCATCTCATTTGAAAATGTTTGACATCAAGCATCTTGTGCTCCAAATATGATATCATCAACAAATATTTAAGCTAACAATATCCCTTTACCTTTTTCAATCTTCAAATATAGATTTTTGTTGTCATTTGTCCTTACAAATCCAATATTTATCAAATAATTGTGTAGTCTCGCATACCATGCTCTCAGGGCTTGTTTGAATCCATACAGTGCCTTATGTATTTTACAAACCATGTTCCTTTTTCTTGGGTCAAAAAGTCCTTTTGGTTGTTCAATATATACTTCTTCCTCCAGTATTCTGGATTCAGAAATGCAAATTTGACATCCATTTGATACACTTTGAATCCTTTAAAAGTTGCATATGAAAATAGAGTTCTCACTCCTTCCAATCTTGCAACTGGGGAAAATGTCTCCCCATAGTCAATGCCTTCTTCCTGTGCATATCCCTTGCATACCAATCTAGCTTTGTTCCTAGTGACTTCTCCAGGTTCATTTAGCTTATTTTTGAATACCCACTTTGTTCCAATAAAATTCTTTTCTTCTGGTCTCGGCACTAATGTCCAATTTTTGTTCTTTTCTATCTGCTATATTTCTTCATTCATGGCTTGTACCCAATCTTCATTCTCTAAATCATCTTTTACCATCTTAGGCTCAAATTCACATAATAAGCATGTTTGATCTTTCAACTTACTTCTTTTCATGACTCCAAATTCTTTATCTCCAATGATTTATTTTGGCTTATGATGTCTTCTCACATATTGTGCCAATGTAGGCTCAGATCTCCTTTCTACTTGTTCTTGGTCTTCAGGTTCATCTTATAAATTGTCTGCCTCCTCTTCTAATTTCTCGGTAGCATCTTCCTAATGCCTGACAATTTCTTGCTGTGACCTGGCAGGTTCATGCTTTTTCTCGACATATTTATTTTCTAGTTCGGGTACATTACTAGCCTCTCCTTCCATATATACAAAATATCTATAACCTTCAAGTTCAATTTTGCACTCAACTTGATTCTTTTTTGCATAAATTTATCAACTCTAACATTTTCACTTTCCATAACTTTTCTAGTGTTAGAATTCAAACATTTGTAAGCTTTTCTCTTGGTGGAATATCCTAGGAATATGCCTTCATCACTTTTAGAATCAATTTTTCCATTCCTATTTTCCTTTAGTATATAAAATTTGCTTCCAAAGACTTTAAAGTATTTTACATTAGGTGCATAAGAATACCATAATTCAAAAGGTGTAACATTTGTACCTTTCTTGATTTGTAACCAGTTCAAGGTATAAACAACTGTAATTGCAACTTCTCTCTAGTATTTTTTTGAAACATTTTTCTCTATCATTACTGTTCTAGTACAATCCATAATTTATCTATTTATTCTTTCTGATATACCATAATGTGACAGTGTCCTAGGTATAGACATTTGTCTCTTTATTCCTCTATCATTGCAGAATATGTTGAACTCATTTGATACAAACTCTCCTCCTTTGTCAAATCTCAAATATTTCAAGCTTTTTCTTGTTTCTTTCTCAACATTTGCTAAATACCACTTAAGCAACTGAAAGGCATCAAATTTATCTTTCAAAAAAATCACAGTCATCATTCTAGAATAGTCATCAACAAACATAATGAAATATTTATCATCACAGTAGCTTTGCACACCAATAGGTCCATAAAGTTCAATATGAAGCAATTCAAACTATTATCATAAGTACATGTCTTCCTCTTGAAACTAGACTTTGTCATTTTTCCCAATTGACATTATTTACACATCACATTATCAGAATTTTTTAATCTTGGTAATCATCTAACTTTCTTCATCTTACTAATATTTACCAAATTGTCAAAGTTCACATGACACAACCTCTTATGCCATAACCATACATCATCAAATTTTGCAAAAAATATGTTTCCTTCGATAGGTCTAGATAGAACAAATTACCTCTTTTCTGTTCTCCAATTCCAATTAGCTCACCAGTGGCATCAAATATTTTAGCCTTGTTGTGATGAAATTGAACTCGATAACCAGTACTAGTTAACTGTGCAACACTTAACAAATTATAGTTAAGAAATTAAACCCAATAATCATTGTCACATCTGATCTTATTAGTCAATCTTATTGATCCTTTTCACTTCATAGGACATGGTGCATCATTACCAAACTTAACACTTCTACCTTTGTAATGATTTAAGATTTCAAACTTACTTTTATCACCAGTCATGTGATCTAAGAAACCATTATCAATAACCCATTTATCACCTTTAATCACATATGAAATAAGTGCACTTTTCTCATCTTCATTAGACTCATCTTTCATAGGAACATAAACAACTTCTATACCACAACCATAAAATTCACTAGTTTCACTGTTAGTTTCTTCTTCAACAATATAAAAAGATTTATTACCTTTGTATTTGTAGTCATTGTACCTTCTGTGATCTCTATCATTTCTTTTGTCTTTATACTTTCTTTCCTTTCTTGCATCATTGGCATTCCTATTAGGGAATCTTGCTGCAATATGGCCAACTTTGTTACATAAAAAATAGATTATAGGAAGTTTACCTTTCAATTTTCCTTTTCCTCTTGGTAGCCTTCTATCCATAAGTGCCTCAAGATCATCTAGATCATCATCAGAAGTATCACTATCACTGTCATTGTTATTGTCACTGTTCACACATCTTTCTTTTCCTTTCTTAGACTTATGAAGAACCATTTGAGATTTGATTGTGGATTCAATGTTGTCAGTAGTGAAATTATAAAAATTAGATAGCTCAAAAGTAGTAAGCCTACCAATAACACATTCAAAAGTTAGGACATTACCAAGAGTACATATATATTCTTGTATTGTAAAGACTCTAATAGCATAGATAGGAAGTAGGGTTCTCAACAGTTTACTAATAATAGTTTCATCATCAATGTTTCTATTTGGTGAACCCACAATAGTGGGTTACACTTTTTTACATGAACGGACACTGTACTCTAAATTTTGAATAAAACTTTTAGATTCAAATGCATATTGTCGTTAAACTATTAAGAATCAGAAGATGAATTAAATTAGAGTCTTTTAGGATTTTCTATCTAGATTCTAAATATATTTTTTATTTTTATTTTTATTTTTGAATTGATTTGATTGGTTTTTTCTTTCTCCCACAAAAATTGGTATGTTGCTAAAAATGTCATTTTCAAAGAGTTACATTATTTTTGTAGAGCATAACTTTTTTTCTAAAATAGATATCAATGTGATTCTTTCAAATTTAGTTTTTAAATGTCCATACGGAGGGCAAGCAATTGTTTTTATGACATTATCATGATTATTTCATATTTTATTAATGTTTGAAGTTGACCGAGCCGTAATTTTGACATACCTTGACTACATAGCTTATAACTTTTTGTGTATTTGTCCAATTTTATTTTTATTTTTTTTGATAGAAAGATAACTTCAATACCTAGGGCATAGATATTTTTTAGAATTTTTTTTCTCTCATTTACTATTTTTGCATAAGCATCGAACATAGAGGTGGAGATACGGTGAAATATCTATGTTTAGTAAAACTAAAAATACAAAGTCATAATAAACTTAAGATATATTAACATTATAATAATTGCAAAGAGTTTTATCAGTAGTACCTTACTACATAGATAGGTTTTTTGAATGGATTCAATTGATTTGCCAAAAGATAAAGTCGAAGTGATTTTTTATTAGCATTTTTATAGGTACGAAGGAGACTTCATTGTAGGTATAAATGAGGAGTATATATGTTATATCAATGATTTTTTTATCTAAGAGGCTTTGATCTAACCATTTCTAATTAATTCCTTCAAATTGAACCTCTCAAGGCTTAAATAATCATATTTTATTAAAAATGTGTCATTTCAACAAAAAATAGCATGTCTAAAAAAGCGTAACCCACTATTGTGGGGTCACCATATTAGATCATCCAATAGCATTTACTACCTGTTTGACTCTGCCACAATATTGAACAATGTTTTTACCTTCAAGCATTTTCATTTCATCAAACTTACCTCTCAAACTTTCAGATTTTCTTCTCACAACATTTGTGTCTCCACCATAGATAGCTGCTAGTGTGTCCCACATTTTCTTTGCATTGGTACACTCCTTGATGTCTTCAAATTTAGGATAGCTTAGGGCTGATGCAATCTCCAATATTGCCTAATTGTGTTCTTGTTTTCCTTCATCTCCTCAATTGTCATAGGTGTAGCGACTGGTACATAAGCATTTTCCACATAGTATTTCGTTGAATCACCAATACTAGCTAGGTGCAATTTCATCAAACTCTTCCATGTAGGGAATTTCTCCTTATTCATCTTTCATACCTCCTTTTCATACATCTTGATCATTAGCTTCAAGTGCCCTTAAACTATTTCCTTACAAGCACCAACGACTCTGATAACAATTGTTAGAATGATTTTAGAATAACTAAGAGAGAGGATATATCAGTTATCCTTAGGTATAGATGTACTAACAAAACTTTTAAACTCTTCAACAAACTTAGATCTAATCATCAATTCACTCCATCTTTATCAACAACATAAAATTTACAGTCCACTGTCCAAAAGTAATCAACTTCCAAAATATAAAATTTTCAAAAACATTCAAATCAAATAATATTCACACAAGGATAAGACCAGGATTTAACGTGGAAACCCAATATGGGAAAAACCATGAGTAACATGCTACTAATTTTCACTCTTCTAAAGTGAGCTCTATTAGAAGCCAACCCTATTAAAGGTTTTATACAATACACACTATTAGGTGTGACCTTGTTAAAGGATTTAATCACCCTATTAAGAGTGGCCTAGTTAGAGGACTTAAGAACATTCCATTAGAGTGTCACCTTAATTAAAGGGTTTACAAAAATGACTGTTAGGTCAACCTTGATTAAAGGATTTTAACTGATACAATGGTTAAAAATTAATAGTAGGTTTTGATATGAAATATACAAGTCACTTTGTAAATACAAATCTAATACGCTAATATGCTTATTTAATAACTAACCTTCATTTCCATCTCCATGCCTGATCTACTCAAAAATCCCTTCAAGAAATCAGCTTAACTCTGTTTAGCTCTTCATAGCTCTCCTTAGCCTTTTGCTTAGACTTTTTAGTCAATAACATCAACCTCTTCCCAATATTCCATAACCCACGATTAGGTCATCCTTATACCACCTTGATCAGGTAGATTAATCTTTTACAACTTAATCTCTTTCTTAGATCTTAGGTTTAGGTTAAATTCATCGAATCCTTCCATCATTTTGTTCTCCTCCTTTTTCTTCTAGATACATCTCCAAACTTCTCCTTGACTCCATAAGAAAATGGTTTATCATGCATTAAATTCTCCATATCATTCATTAATAATTTTAACATGTTTTACATATCCCAAGAATTCAACTATGTCAGCTGGGATTCTCAATTCCTTCACAAACTATAAATTACTGACACTCGGTCAATATTGTGTTCATCTACTCAGTCATCATTGGATAACTCAGTTATCACTAAAACTTTTCTTCTTGAAAAACATTGTCTTCGCTCGATTAATTATTTGATGCTCGACAATTACTTATGCTCGGTCAACACTGAAATTTACTCAGCTTATACTGGCGCTCAGTCGACACTAGCATCACTCAGCTTAAACTAAATATCTTATCTTTTTCTTAGTTAAGCCTATGCTTCAAATCTATTGACTTCTTCACTTAGTGTTAAAGATAAACAACACATTACCTTGTTAATGTGCCAACTACTCAATTACCCATTGAAGTATCACATAACTCAACCTTTCCTTAGGTCCTCTTTTCATCTCCTCTTTTAAAATCCTTTTCATCAATCAAAAGATATAGTACTCTACTAGATAGAAACTATCTTACCAGTTAAGGTTTGACATCAATGACAATATAACAATTATTTCAATTGCATTTTCCAACAATCATTTGACATTGATGAGTTGGTTAAGAATGTGATGATGTGGAAAAGGTGTGAAAGGGTTGGAATTTGATTTAATTTGATTAATAGATTAGAAGAATGAATTATTCATGTGAACTATACAATTAAATGATTAATCCAATTACATAGTAGACAATTGTGATTTTATTAATTAAATTGCTTGTATGTAATTAATATTATTCTTGACCATTTTTAGGTGTATACACATATCTTTAGAAATAAGTATATAATTAACAATCTATTTGAAATGGAAACACTTTTGAGATGTTTTAGAGCCTTGAAGGCCTTGAAAATTAAATGAAAACTTTAAAATATTCAAATGTAAGCATGATATTGCAACAAAAATTTATTGATAATTATTATCTAGCCAATCTATAACTTTGGAGAAAAATTTGGACCAATCTATGCTCAAATCTAAACTTTCTATAAATAGTAACCCTACATAAATACAAGGTTGAGACATCATTTTCCTAACATATCCATCTAGTTTTATAGGGGAAGCATGCATATTCTAGTTGAGAGAGTTATCTATTTCTTAATTTTAAGACTCCTCAAGTTTAGTTAAATATGGAGAAAAAAGTGTAGAAGGTTTAGAGGAATGGAAAGGAATAATAGTTGCACACTCAAGATGGGACTGATTAAATGAAAAAGAAAATCACTAGGGGGAGTTACTACTTGCTCAAGGATTATCAACATGTAAAGAAGTGTTGGGAAGCAGGGCCAATGCCAATGAAACAATATCATAAAAACCATAAGTGGAGAGTGCAACAACCATCAAAGGGGGAGATATGGAGTTGGTGGATGGGATGGAGGATGAGTTAGGGAAGGACATTTCAAAAAGAGGGTTAGAGTTGAAATGATAGTTTGAAGTCTAATATATTGGGAGTGTGGTGAAGAGGTGAGTATTAAGCATATAAGGTGGAAAGTGGAACAAGTGCTTTTTCTATAATAGAAAAAATTATTTACTTTCCTTCTTATGCACTCTTCCTAATACCTCATGGATTTGGCATCTGAACTCATATGAGGGTGTTTCTATAGATATGGCTACAAGATGAAAAAAAACTCTATATTGAGAGGACACAATCATGAAGGGTATGTGCAAGATCATGAGGGGCCAAACTATGCCCTTAAGTGGCAATGAAAAATCAGCAAATCAGGGTTAGTCAACTTGATGTGAAAATTTCAACTAGCTATGAACCTAATATCAAAAAGTTGTAAGAATAGAATCTATAGAAAATTGAATGTAGTTTCTAAACTACTAGGCCTTTTTTTAGAAAAAGTTAGTATGATTGATGAAAATTATAGATTTCAATGCAGTAGTACAAATATTCAGGAAAAAAATAAGAAGTAGGTGTATGTCTGACCACCTTAATCATAATCAAATGATAATATTTTATTATAAGATTTTATATATAAGTAGTAGACTCATGCCCAGATGTGACACATATTTTTTTGCAATTTTATTCCAAAAAAAAATTAATTATGAATTTTTTGCTACAACATTTTCAGAATAAAAAAGCTCCCATGTCTGACCACCTTAACTCATTCAAAACTTTACAAAATTCAAAACTTTTTCTTTTTTCCTTATAGCAGGTGAAGCATAGAATGTGACACAATTTTCAGATTTCAAAAATGTTATACCGTCTGAAAGTTATAGTCATTTTTCAATTAGTATATAAATCAGCACTTTAGAGGTAGCTCAATTAGAAAATAACTAATAATTACTTACCAAATTCAAAATTTGACAGCAATTATATCAATAGAAAGCTGATAATATCCTTAAGATACCCTTTTCATTTTATCAAATTAGTGTGAAAAAAATTCATCAGCTACATTGTCAAAGTTTTGAACTAACATCGCCACTTTTTGGCCCCTCATGATCTTGCACATACCTTGAATGCAAATATTGGTCATTGATCTAGAAGACATGATAGTCAAACTTAGAAGTGTTAAACTAGATCATAATAAATTGTGATGATTGTTGGAGCTCTACAAATGATGGGTGATGCAGATGAAAGAGGAGCCAAACCTATACTCCCGATAAATTTTTAATAAGACTAGATCCACAACTTTATCTACGAGTTTAAACTTTGATATCTCTACATGTATAGATTTTAAGAATAACTATCTCCTTTGAAGGGTATCAATTATTAATTTGAGATTTTTACAATTAATTATGTATAAAATATTTCTTTTGGTTTAAATTGTGTGAAGTTTCAATCAACATTTTAGATCAGGATAATAGATAGCAAAAATAAAACAATAAATGTTAAGTTGTTGCTTAAGGCTTGATAAAAAAAAATAGAGGAGTATGAGAAATGAGACAAATAGCTCAAGAGATGAACATGGAAAAAGCTAGCTAGTCAAAAGAAACAAAATAAGAAGTAACCAAATGTAAAGAACAAAAAAGACAAATACTAATTGCATACTCCAATAATAAATATATAGAAGAAAATGAAAGATTATAAATAAGAAAACATGAAAAACGTATATAAAGAATAAAATCAAATGATAGATATTAATATGTAAAATTGTATTATAACTAGATCATATATAATATACATATGAAAAAACATATGCTAATATATATTGAATAATAATTATATGCCAATAAACAATACTAGGGACATTCATTTAATGCCAAAAAATGTTGGAATCTTTCCCACCGAGGGCACCTCTAGACCCATGGCTATCCAGTAAACGAACCATAAACTATATAAGGAAAGTCTGAAAGAAAAAATAAGTGTCCCCGTTAGTAAGATATGGCTTTTAGTTTGACATAAATCATCGCGCTATTTCTGCTCAACGCCACTAGTCAATCCAAAAATCACACCGGCTGCCATAAAATGAATCATTTTGCCTACGACGGGCTTACTGAGACACTTGAATTTGAGGAACAGTCAATTTTTAATTTCCTGCCCACATAAGCTTTCTCATGCCACCTAGTGCTGAGCCCTAAGTAGTTGAGTGTCATAACACTAAATATCCTCCGAGAATTGTGGCAGAAATGAAGGCCTTTTGCACCGACATTGAGGCGTGTAATAAATATTTTCATTTCCTTGACTTCTTTCTAGTCCCCAGAATGTGCTTCGTAGTCAGAGAACGTGTTTTTATTTGGTCAATAGCCCTTTGGCTATAAATCTATGAACCGCACAGATTTAGAAAGAGAAGAATTTTGTGGAAAAAGAAAATATCAGTGCAAAGGATATTAATCAGAGAAGCAGCACGTGAATTTGGAGACTGAGAAAGACAGAGAGTGGAAATTTATGAAAGACAGAGAGTTTCATTGTAAAAAAGAAGAGTTTTATTTATGGAAGAAGCTGGAGATTTATATTAAGAAGAGGGATTTATTTTGAGAGAGTTTTATTAGAAGGATAAGGAGGAGATTATTTTTGAAGGATGACAGATTGGTTCACACTCGAAGAAAGGAAGAATAAATTCAACCCAGAAGAGGAGAATAAGAAGTATTTCAACTGCATATTTTCCACTAAGAAAACCAGGTTCTTTATTGTTGAATTCATGTTTTGAGTAGTGAGTAGAAATTTTATTTTGGTTTAAAATGTTTGTGAAAAATATATAGTATTTCTTTTGCATATCTTTTGTTCTTATTAAAGATCTCTCGATTTTTTTTATAAACATAGAGAGAAAGAAGGATTTGTATATAATTCTTGAAAAGAGATATTAGATTGAGAAAATATGAGTAGTATTACAATCTTATTGAAAGGAAAATAGATGAACTAAGCTCAAGAAATGATTGACAAGTTTAGTAAAGCTCTTTGACTTCATAATTTTAGAATGATTTTAGAGTAAAAACCATATTTAAATGTAACTATTTTCGTCACAAACTTACACTCAAATATAGACCATTTTTTCAACATATTCAAAATAGATGAATTCACTGAATTGTTGAATGATGTTCTAGAAATTATGAAAATAGTTATTATTTTATTATGAGAATGTGTAATCAGTAATATCAATTGAGAAATTGGATATTATCTGAAAAGAGAAAAGATAGTAAACAGAACAAAAGTCTTTGACAACTTTCAAATTTAACTTATGGATAAAGATAAAACTTAGGAACAAACTTGGTGTTTTTGTTGCGACAGGAAACTTGATGAATTTCCTGTAGAAATGAAATGATTATATAAAATATGAAATGTGATTTTACTTTATCAAGTATGTTTTTCAAAGATTGTGTAATTATGACTATTTCAGTAAGAATCCTGTTAGGAGAGGTTAAACATGGATTTTATGTTGCTTTGTGTTTGATCCATTATTGAAAGGTGAAACAAAAAAATGAATAGCTATGATTTTAGACCAAGTTAGTTATGCTTTTTGAAACCTATCCTTTACAAGTTTGACTATGGTTTATATATATCAAGGAAGGACTATGCCTATGTGTAGGTTTATTTTTTATTATCTTTGCATTGAGTGTTTATGCGTAGATAAATACCAAGTATGACTAAATGATTATATGAATATAAGGCCATATTTAATTCAATACAAAGTACATACTATTGAAGATTATGATTACTTGGAATACCAAATAAAATAATAAGGAAATGGTGTTTGCATGTGCTAAAGTATGCAAGAATGTTTATTGTGTTTCTCCGTGCTTAAAGAAATAAAAGATCATATAAAGAGAAACTTATATTTATTATGCAACTATATTTCCTATTGAGAACAAAGAGGAAGGAATGTTTGTTAACCTTGTGTTTAAACTGGAACTAAGTATATGTTCTTCTATATTGGTTGGATACAAAATAAAAGAGACTTTCAACATGTTTCTCAAGAAGGAATTAATGTTTCTAGTTTCATATATATATCAGAATGATGCATATGGTTTTACTCCATGTACTATGATGATTTCAAGTTATACATATCATTTGAACATAAAAGAGCTAATGGAAAAATGGTATGAGCTTGACATATTTTTGATAGTTAGGAAAATGATGTTGTTATGTTCTTTTATGCATGTTGAATGCACCCATGAAACATAATGTAGTATGCATTAAATGGGAATATTTACGCAATCTTTTCCATATGCATGAAATGGAAGTAGATTTACAAGGTTTACTTTTGGAAGTCCATGACATGTTATATTGGAACTTGATTGTGGATGTATCAAGTAGCACATATTCCATTACTCCTTAGTTTTACTTTGTTAGAGTACTTCTAGCTGGGCTGGGTATCTTTCATGTTAGGAAAGATTCTGGGGAAGTGTTAATGCTTCGTGGTAGGGTGGAAACGCACTCCCACAATATTCTCACCCTTGCTAACTTTTGTAACAGGTTTATGAAGTTTCTTACAGGAAGGATTTTCCATTTCATAATCGACATTATGGTATTTGGTAAATTTTGTTATTTACTTATGTCGTTAATATGAAAGTACATATTTTGGATCTAATTCTTATCATTTACTGATGTGATTTGATAGATGGTCGACTTTCTGTGTTATTGTTTGGACAAAGGTATAATTTATCTTTCGATAGTAATGGTTGTAATAGTACTTTTATTCATATATTATCAGCAATATATTTGTATGTAGTCGACTTGTGCATTCGACCTTTGACTGGTTGACCGACTTCTTGTCTTTATATGAAATTTTCTGATATGGCCTTGTGTTGAAAGTTCAGTCTTTACATATGGTATCAGAGCACTGGGTTCCATACTAGGGCCTTGAGTTCACTATGTTTAGTTGCGAACCCTTAGATGCATAAATTGTGATTCAATTACTGCTTTGTCTATGAACGTAATTGTGGTTCTCTGGATTGACTAGAATGATTTTTTCCAATTTCAGTTTAACTTGATAGAAAAGGATAGGATGATCCTTGTTTTGTGGATATAGACATTTGAGGGACAATATTTCTTATGTGTGTGAAATTTTCTAAATTTCCCTGGTTGTTCTTGGAACTATGAAATTTTGAAATAGTTATGTGAACTTGACAACTGTCCACTTTTGAGTGGTATGATTGTTGTCTATTGCAAAATGTTAGAATATGTAAAAAACAATTATGAGGTACTTTGTGTGTGGGATACACTTAAAAATTTAATTCTATTTCTCTACATTACTATAGTAGAGAAAGAAAATAAAATTCTATGAGATACTATGTAGTGAAAGAATGATGGTTATGAAATGAAGGTAAGAGAGTCTACCAGAAATTAGGACTTGGATTATCATAAAAAATGGCAATATGTATTATTGCAAGATATATTGCAAGTGTTATGAAAGAATTTTTTTATGCTAGAAACTTATGAAATTCTTGAGGAAAAATAATTCAACATGTTTTATATGAAACATAAATTCGTAGAAAATCTGTGAAAGTATATTTATACGTCTTACCTTGCATGGCATGAGATTTCAAAAAGAAAAGAGGGAATTAACAATTCATGTCAGTTGGTTTTAATGAAAAGGAAAATATTGTTTAAGACAATTGAATGTGTTATTGCATGATGTAAAGTTTGAGATTTATGATCTCAAAGTATGGTCATGTTGTGTAGCGTACCTTGGACTCAAGGTGATGTGTAGCTTTTACTCCCTTCTTGTGGCTAGTGCTAGTCACTCGGTAATGTGATTTGGTTTCAATTTATGTTTTATTTGGAACTTTGAAGTGATGAAGGACTAGCTTGAAATATTAAGTTTCTCTTGTGACCATCTAGCTACCAACTTTGAGTTTTTCAATCAATTGAGATTTTGTTCACCCTTCTTTTGAATCTTCTTACTTATCCTTGAGATTTAGAATTAAAATTTGTGAACTTTGAAGATTGTGATTTTTTTATGATCTTATCATGGCTAGAATGTGTTTTATGTTGCTAGTCATATGATGTGAAGTGATGTCATCTATCATGCTCAATATACAACATTGATAGATTATAAAGGGGAGTAGATTGAGATGAATATATCATTCATAGTCTTACATTCATATGTTTCCATTATTATGAAATGATCAAAATGAATTGACATGCATATTAGAAATGCATTTGATGAAATAATGAACATTGATTAATATTCTTTGATGTGACTTTTGATGCTATGAGAAGCATTACATGGATATTCACGGAATGATGGAATCCATGGAAAACTACATCTTTTTGACATTTTATGAAATTACTAGCATATGGGTGATTACATTTGAGACATTGCATGAAATTATTATGAGGTGCTTGAAATAGATGTACTAGTTAATGCATTTGATGATCGATGAGTAGGTCGACATATTTTTATGGAAATGAAAGAGAGTTACTTGGTATGAGGCATAATTGGTGTGTTTGACAGAATGGTCAACACCTTCTTCTTTGAATGTGTATTTTAATTTGACTAGATGGTTCAAATTATGTGATTGCCTATAATGAATGCGAATTATGAAGGGAAAAATTCTTTTGATCAGTTTCTTGTTATACGAATTACATGCTCTTATTATTGCATGAAAGGAATTATATGAAATGCATGAATTGCATCTTTTGCTTACTTTTTATGAGAATTGGAAAGTTTACCTTTTGGTGAGGGGTGCCGAATGTGGGGAAAAATAGGGAAGGGTAGAAAGGGATGTTTCTCTACCTGCCAGTGTTCATTCCTAGTGAAAAAAAAGATGCTTTGGCCAAAGCTTATTCACATATATTTTCGTAAATATGCTGCCCATGTTCCATCTCCCTACCACATTCATGATTAGTTCTACTTATCCATATGTGGAAAGTAGTTAGTTTCATGGTTGCACCAGATACCCCCTGCCTTTTATTCATTGGGCATTGCAGGGTTGAGAATTCTGCAAGTAGGTAGAATCCCAAGGATGTGTAATACTTTGTGGATATAACAGACAAGTGTCTGAACCACACTCCCATCTTGAGGTTTTCAAATGGATGACTAACTGTCTGATGGCATAGGAGACAGGGAATTATAGAAGGATAGATGTCCAGTTACAATTAAATGTCTTGTTTCATGATTGACCTTTATGGTTATGTTTTTGAATGCATTGTTATAGATGTATAACATATTTTGAAGTATTGATTTTATATGGTGATGAATTAGAATGATTTATTCAAGGATGCTTATGCTTAGATGAAGCACACTTGCAAATTGCATTGATGAAATGTGAATGCTTATTCTTGATAAGATGTAAGACTTCTAGGAATTATATTGTTGAGAGATGAAATGTAAATGCTATGATGAAATGAGTTTAAAAAAAATAAAAATTCTTGAAATATTGTTGTGACAAGATGGGCATGAGGGCCTTGGTCACATAAATGGAAAAATGGATTCTATAACCTTTTCAGGTGTTTGGTGAAATGGATAGATAACCGTCTCACCTAGTAAGTACCACATGTTAGATGGTACGTATGAAAGATTTATTTACTTATGATCAAGTTCAGGTTTAAAACTTATTTATTGAACAATTGTAGTATTCCAATGATTATCTTTATTCTGGGATATTTATTATTGGAAATTATCTTCCATGATGAATTGTAATTTGACTAAATGAAAATATTGTAAGTGTCTACATGTATAAGTATGACAAGAATTTGATACGAAGTCCTCAATCCATTGATTACATCAAAATGATACCAAGGTATGGTAAGAAGCATAGGTATGTGTGTGCTCTTTTGTATATTGAAGGTATTATGTAGATTTATGACTAAAAGCATTAGGATGAAGGAATGATATATCTTGATTATGTTGAAAACATGTACTAATGCTTTGATGTTGTTCCTGTGTATCATAGATGGAATGACACATTTCAATAGAGGGGGAATATTGTTGGAGAGAGGTAACTCTAATCTTGTAAAACTGAAGGATAGTAATGGAATTCACACACTCACTAGAATTTGCCTATGAGGCTTGTTATGAATGATTTATTTGAGGAATATGTGTGTGTGTCTATATTATTTTTCAAATGAAAGTAAGAATTCATTTAAGATTAAAAGCATACTAGATGTAACTTCTAGTAATAAGTATAGTTGATGCTTCTCTGTATCTATATTATCTGTTGTTGTTATCAAAAGTTAGATAACATGCAGTTGAAGGTATAATTCTAGTAGTCAATGAAATTGAATTTTGTTGATAAGCAAATGAAATTGAATCATGTTGATTTTATGTTAGAATGTAAAGAGTGTAAACATGCATTACCTTAATATTTCAATAATGGAAGATGATTTAGCATCATGTCAATTGTAAAAATTTTAAATTATCTTTACATATGGCATATGATTGCCGATTTTGAATTATGCATCAAGACGATGCATTCTTAAGAGGGGAAGGATGTCATAACCATAAATATCCTCCTAGAATTGCGGTAGAAATGAAGGCTTTTTGCACCGACATTCAGGGGTGTAATAAATATTTTCATTTCCTTGACTTCTTTCCAGTCCCCAGAATGTGCTTCATAGTCAGAGAATGTGTTTTTATTTGGTCAATAGCCCTTTGGCTATAAATCTATGAACCGCACAGATTTAGAAAGAGAAGAATTTTGTGGAAAAAGAAAATATCAATGCAAAGGATATTAATAAGAGAAGCAGCGCATGAATTTGGAGACTGAGAAAGATAGAGAGTTTATGAAAGATAGAGAGTGGAAATTTATGAAAGACAGAGAGTTTCATCGTAAAAAATAAGAGTTTTATTTATGGAAGAAGCTGGAGATTTATATTAAGAAGAGCGATTTATTTTGAGAGAGTTTTATTAGAAGGAGAAGGAGGAGATTATTTTTGAAGAATGAAAGATTGGTTCACACTCGAAGAAAGGAAGAATAAATTTGACCCAGAAGAGGAGAATAAGAAGTATTTCAACTCCATATTTTCTGCTAAGAAAACCAGGTTCTTTATTGTTGAATTCATGTTTTGAGTAGTGAGTAGAAATTTTATTTTGGTTTAAAATGTTTGTGAAAAATATATAGTATTTCTTTTGCATATCTTTTGTTCTTATTAAAGATCTCTCGATTTTTTTTATAAACATAGAGAGAAAGAAGGATTTGTATATAATTCTTGAAAAGAGATATTAGATTGAGAAAATATGAGTAGTATTACAATCTTATTGAAAGGAAAATAGATGAACTAAGCTCAAAAAATGATTGACAAGTTTAGTAAAGCTCTTTGACTTCATAATTTTAGAATGATTTTAGAGTAAAAACCATATTTAAACGTAACTATTTTCGTCACAAACTTACACTCAAATATAAACCATTTTTTCAACATATTCAAAATAGATGAATTCACTAAATTGTTGAATGATGTTCTAGAAATTCTGAAAATAGTTATTATTTCATTATGAGAATGTGTAATCAGTAATATCAATTGAGAAATTGGATATTATTTGAAAAGAGAAAAGATAGTAAACAGAACAAAAGTCTTTAACAACTTTCAAATTTAACTTATGGATAAAGATAAAACTTAGGAACAAACTTGGTGTTTTTGTTGCGACATGAAACTTGATGAATTTCCTCTAGAAATGAAATGATTATATAAAATATGAAATGTGATTTTACTTTATTGTGTGTTTTTCTAAGATTGTGTAATTATGACTATTTCAGTAAGAATCCTGTTAGGAAAGGTTAAACATGGATTTTATGTTGCTTTGTGTTTGATCCATTATTGAAAGGTGAAACAAAAAAATGAATAGCTATGATTTTAAACCAAGTTAGTTATGCTTTTTGAAACCTATCCTTTACAAGTTTGACTATGGTTTATATATATCAAGGAAGGACTATGCCTATGTGTAGGCTTATTTTTTAATATCTTTGCATTGAGTGTTTATGCGTAGATAAATACCAAGTATGAATAAATGATTATATGAATATAAGGCCATATTTAATTCAATACAAAGTACATACTATTGAAGATTATGATTACTTGGAATACCAAATAAAATAATAAGGAAATGGTGTTTGCATGTGCTAAAGTATGCAAGAATGTTTATTGTGTTTCTCCATGCTTAAAGAAATAAAAGATCATATAAAGAGAAACTTATATTTATTATGCAACTATATTTCCTATTGAGAACCAAGAGGATGGAATGTTTGTTAACCTTGTGTTTAAACTGGAACTAAGTATATTTTCTTCTATATTGGTTGGATACAAAATAAAAGAGACTTTCAACATGTTTCTCAAGAAGGAATTAATGTTTCTAGTTTCATATATATATATATATCAAAATGATGCATATGGTTTTACTCCATGTACTATGATGATTTCAAGTTATACATATCATTTGAACATAAAAGAGCTAATGGCAAAATGGTATGAGCTTGACATATTTTTGATAGTTAGGAAAAGGATGTTGTTATGTTCTTTTATGCATGTTGAATGGACCCATGAAACATAATGTACTATGCATTAAATGGGAATATTTACGCAATCTTTTCCATATGTATGAAATGGAAGTAGATTTACAAGGTTTACTTTTGGAAGTCCATGACATGTTATATTGGAACTTGATTGTGGATGTATCAAGTAGCACATATTCCATTACTCCTTAGTTTTACTTTGTTAGAGTACTTCTAGCTGGGTTGGGTATCTTTCATGTTAGGAAAGATTCTAGGGAAGTGTTAATGCTTCGTGGTAGGGTGGAAACGCACTCCCACAATATTCTCACCCTTGCTGACTTTTGTAACAGGTTTATGAAGTTTCTTACAGGAAGGATTTTCCATTTCGTAATCGACATTGTGGTATTTGGTAAATTTTGTTATTTACTTATGTCGTTAATATGAAAGTACATATTTTGGATCTAATTCTTATCATTTACTGATGTGATTTGATAGATGGTCGACTTTCTGTGTTATTGTTTGGACAAAGGTATAATTTATCTTTTCGACAGTAATGGTTGTAATAGTACTTTTATTCATATATTATCAGCAATATATTTGTATCTAGTTGACTTGTGCATTCGACCTTTGACTGGTTGACTGACTTCTTTTCTTTATATGAAATTTGCTGATATGGCCTTGTGTTGAAAGTTCAGTCTTTACATTGAGACAGTAATCTTGTCTTGTTTGGCTACAGAATTCGAATGGCAGCGTCGTATTTCTCATCGACTACTTTGGCCATGTCGCAAAACATACAGACCAAGCCAAGGAAAAAATGAAACTGGCCAGTTAGATTGGGATGGAGGTCATCAACCATGTCAAATTTTTATTTATTGTACTGAGTATGACCTTTGTCTAATTTGTTTTCACTATCGATATGATCAAACCAATTTTGATGCTTGGTAGGTAATGAAAACTATGGAAACATAACTTTTGTTTAGATATACTCAAACTTCTTGTCACATTGATACACTCGATAAAGCCTTTTAGAAAACAAAGAATGTGACTGATGATTCATATAGGGTGAAATAGATGACTTTTTAATGAAAGGTTTTATATAAATTTATTGACATGTAGTTATTCTATATGGGAGTATAAATTATAGGCTGAATTTCTTCAGCTAAGAGCTAAGGACTAAGGGGTATCTATTCTATCAAATTTTCTTAGGTCATGATCTCAGTCTCATCCCTATTTTTTATGTTGGAGTCTTGTACTCACCAAGTCTTGTACTCATCAAGTCTTGATCTCTGGTGGGCTCAATGAGAACCTTTCAACTTCACCAATAGACATAGGGCTTATTGACATAAGGGATGCATATTTCAAATGGTCTAATCCAAACATAAATGAGAAATGTTTACTTTTGATCACGGTTGATAAATCCTCTAAAATATTATCAGTTCAAGTATTTCCAAATCATATGTTTGATTCAAACTTGTTAGCCACTTATAACCCATTTGTATGTGCATGTCCATCTTAATTTTCAATGCTCTACAAAAAACAAGAGACAACTTTCAACAATTAAAATGATAAATTATAAAAAATAGAATGGGAAAATCGTGTTTATAAAAATCAATTGTATATGCACACAATAATATTTTCAATAGTTCACAACATTTATTACATAGAATACCTTAATATTTCTTAATTGTTTTTGATAAATAAGAGCAGCAAGAGGGTGTTGGCGCATGGTACAATAGGACTAGAAACACATTAATAGCACTAGTCTAGAGCATTTTATCACTAGTTTAACAACAGAAAAAATAATGTCTAATCTGTCTCTATCAAAAATAAACAAAATAGTTCTTTTCAAAAAGATTGAACTAGAGTATCTTAAGCAAGTAGTAGCAATTAAATTAACAATATCATGTCATGCAAGGTTAGACCATGAACTAGGAGGATTAACCTTGAAACAGGAAACCAACAAAGAGAACTTAGGGCCAAGCCCAATCAAAAATAAAAACCTCATGACAGCAGCAACAACTAGGATCTCCCACCTAGATGTTTGGACATCAGGGTCATGGCCCACTCTTCCTATAGGAACAGGAAGAAGTCTTTATTGTCTTTGTTGGCCTCCAGTTTGCCACCGGCCAGATTTTCCTACATAGTGCAGAGGGTCATAGCCAAAGCATGCATGACCTTAAGAGCAAACTTGTTAGTCATCAAAATGTGGTTCTTGAGTTCCTGCAAGTCCTGTTTGATGCCAGCTATCTCATTGTCGAAATCAAAGAACGTCAGCTTGAGGGTGCCCTTAAATCTGTCATTTCCATCCAGAGGCACAAAGTTGTGCTCGGTAGTGGGAGACTTGGTCTGATGGTCATGAGGGGAGGCCAGGGGTGGAGTAGTGCTATGAGGAGCTTCCATGGTTTAATGAGGTTTGAGAGGGGGAGTGGTGCCAGTCGTGGTCGGACTCGGGTGATCATCAGAAGAGCCCTCAATCAACTTAGTGGAGTGGGAGTCTTTTTTTGACAGGGACTTCTCCATCAAAGTCATTTCCTTGATTTTGGTTTTGCACTGCTCCTTAGCAATTCTATTAGACCGGCGGCGACTAGAGCTACCTAAGTCCACCTCCAGCTTGACCTGGCTATCCAAGATCCTCTATTTTTTTGGCTTTCTATCAGTCTCAGGGGTACTGTCAGACTCCTTCAAATCTTTAGTATCTAGGGACTCAGAGACATGGGATTCCTCAACCTCCTCCCCTCTTTCGAAAGGGTTTTTCACACACCTTTTGCAGCTTTTATCATCTGTATGGACAAGATCTGCCTCCTTGATTTCACGGATGGAGTGGGAGGTGGAATGAGTGAGATTGTTGGTTTTCGAAGGGGAATCCTCCTAGGTGAACTCCTGAATAATCAGGGGAGGTTGGGGCGGAGGGTAGATGGCCTTGTGGAATTGATAAAGAAAGAGCAGGAGACCCTAATTATTTCTTATATTGGTATTGCAACATATTTTCAAAAACCAAAAGAACAAAAAAAAATGTTTTTCAACTATCTGATGAAGAAAGTCATAGGCAGCTCAACCTTTTGCATATGCAATTGTACAAGCAAGATTATCAAGGTCTACAGGCATGTTTTTGAATAAATGTTATCTCACTCTCATTAAGTTCACCTTGATCACATTATTGTGCATGCACCCTTGTATTGAAAAATTTCATGATCATATGCATTAATTAGAAAAGGAGCAATATACCTCATTAAAAAATAAATATTTCTTTCACTTGTCACATTCTTGCAATCATTAGTGTCATTGAATATAGCACATGGTCATCTAGAATTTGTAAGGCTTGAATGAAACCTATTTTTTTTCTAGAGGTACATATGTAGGATAGTGTTCAATATGATGTTCAAAGAAAACAAAATATTCACAATCAACACCTAAAAATATGGTTAGTTCATAACATATAGACTTAAAACAAGGAAGATCTATTGAGACAAGAGGAAAAGAAAGAGTTGTACAACAATAATATCCAAATGTGAAAATAAGTAAAAAAGAAAGTGTAAAATGAGTTACAATTAAAAAAGGTATAAATGTGATGTGATGTCCCCGTTTTAAATAGAACTTAATAAATAATATAATTATAATATTATTATAATAAATAATATAACATAATATTATTAAAATAAATTATAAAACAAAATATTTTAATATAATATAATTGTAATATATTTACGAAATAGATAATATCAATAAATGAACAACATAAATTGATTATGATATAATTTATTATTATATTATCTATATTATTAATAATAAAATAATAATATAATGGTAAATATTACTTCGAGCGATAGTAACATTTGAATGGAATTCAAGTGAGGTATTAATCATTGTAAACAATTAACACATAAACTATGAGGAATAATCGATGGCCAAAAGCCTGGGCATGCGTGGAAACTAAAACTTGAAATGAACAGCCACGATATGTGTTAAGCTCGTACTATATGGTCGAATAAATATCTGAATATAGTTTTGAAGAATTCTTTGATAAGGGAAGGAGCATTAATGCTATAGATGACACCATCAAGTGTATATGGCGATAAATGGTCAAGAGGTATTGTTTATCAATCAAAGACAAACGAATGAGTGCATAAACAGTCGCTTAGTCAAGTTATTTACTAAGTTGATACTCTTAAGTGGGAACACGACACTGGTCGATTATCAACATACCGCGTATAAGGGAGACTCGTCACTAATTATTGCCAACGATTCATTAATGCGATGTTGACGTATTAAGTGCTAGCCCGTTGTCTAATATTGTTATTGACAACGATTACTATATTAACCAATTGTCAAAAGGATACGATTTAGGATGCATCATCATGAAGAGACGTGTCTCTAGAAGGTTACATGGGACAAGCAATAAATATTTTGAATGCAGGGAGGGAATGGGGAATCGAAGGTCATCAACAATAACCCTTACATATAATCCATTTGGATCTGCTCATATCGGGCAATTGCCTTCTTAGGCATTAATCGAAGGTAAGCACATAAATTTATATCAAAGACAACGTCTTTGATTGCAAGGAGAGATAGTATATAACAGACACAGTATCCCAACAATCACTGCATGATTACAATACATTTTTTGAGACAGAAACTACCGCTATTAAAGCGACATTTATATACTAGACATTGTAAGAGTTGAAAGAGCATACCCAAGATAGCAATGTTACTGCCATAAGAAAAATATCAATTTTCAATTACATATAATTAAGGATCATATCTTCATTACCTAGACCGGCTCTATTTGAGGCAATCATCTCTTAGCAGAATCGATGACATATTATTTTCAGATTAGACACAACCTGATAATTCCATAACCAAATTGACATAGAAATCAAATTATCTCATAAGAATATCCTACATTAAACACGACATCATGCCCACAAGTGATTAAGAAATAACATTCATACCATATTTTATCAGACATTGCTATCCATCCAATATCCAATTTGGCACATATTCGTAGATACAAATCAGAAATAGCAATTAAGCACCCTCATCTATTTTAATTGCAATCATTTGACAAATTAAAAAGGAGGAATTAGGTAATTGACTGGGCTTTCCAACTTAATTGACAAAAGAATCATTATAGAATCCCACTAGGGACATTACATGTGATGAGTATCCATAGAAAACTAAGGGAAGAATGAGATAATGAGCACAAATGTACACTTTTATTCATATCTTGGCCACCAAAAGAAGATAGGAAATGAATGAAAAAGAAACCTTATTATCCTACATAACCATTTTTATTTGGATATGTGTAGTTCAAATCCCAATATGGAAGTAAGAATTTTAAATTCTAACACCACAATGATTTTGGTGTACTCATTTAAACTATGCATAATTTCTTAAGTTTATTTAAGAAATAACATTCTTCTAGTTGCATACAAGTAACCATTATCATATGTGGTTGGGTATATCATTTTTTGTGCTAGAGTTGTTATACCTAATTCTACTCTCCTAAATTATAAGAACTTATAATTATATGCTCAATTAGGCCCTATTTTAATGCTTTCAACCAAACTCTTGCATCTCTGGCACATTTTCCTCTTCCTTGAGTTTTAATTTAAATTTGAGCCTCATCTAGGAGGAAGAGATCATCCTCTTCCCCAATGTTTGGCCCCAAATTTGATTCAAGGTCCTTTCTAGTGGGCATGACAAGGGCTTTTCTATCTTTGTTGGCCTTACTTGAATTTTGAACCTTGAAATATTGTGAGGTACAAAAGTGGCCTATCTCTCCTCATTTTTGTATTCAAGATCAATATTTCAAGTTCTCTCCTACAATTTTCAATCCATACATTCAAGATCATATTTTTAACTATCTAAGATATCTTTGAAGGAAATCATCTCCATTTCTGATAGCTTCTCTCTCCCATGATAACCAAGTACAAGACTTTTTAATCAAGAAAAAATATATTTTATCCATCTGCAAGCATTCTTCAAGGCAAGAGTTTATGAAGTATAACAATATTGAAGATATTTGAGGCATATTCATGGATCTATGAATTTATGAGATTCATCCTTTATTCTACTTCAAATTCCAAGATTCACACTCAACAAAAAACTACATTCAAACAAGCATCTTTATAGACATCATAATCTCAATATTGGATTATGAAGGTACATACATTTACAAGCTGGATCTAATATTTTACCTTTACATTTATGCAATTTAATTTCTATTTTTGTTTTAAGGTTGATTTCTCAACTGTTGTTTGACCAAGGAAAACCCCTTTCAACCCAACATTTTCTTATTTTTGTATGTACAGTAATAAGCAATAAACCTATCATTGTAGATATGCAAAGTACATGATTTGATAGATAGTCAAGAATTCATATCATCAAAAAGTGCTAGGAATAGGACCACTCAAAAAACCTCTTCCTAGGAACAAGATTCTCCAGGTGACTTCTTCCCTACAACTCAACTTCAGATTGAAATCATAGGTTGGTACTACTTTCTAGTTACTATTTTTAGGTCTTAAAGATTACTTTCTATTTTTGGTCAATCTGTGTAGTCTAAAGCTTGTCACATTGGCTTATTCTTTCTTCTATCTTTCATCATCCAATCATTACCCCTTTAACCTAACTTATTCTAATACATTATTGTGAAGGATCATTTACCATCTTAGCACTTCAAGTCCTACTTGAGTCTATTATGTCATCTTCATTTTGATTGTGCATTAGGAAAAGGGGGAACATCAAATCTCCCTTGCATGCATTGGTCCCCTCTTTCTTTTCCTTTTTGTACATTTTGGTGAACCCGACTTATAACATTTCCATCCTAATTTTGGTATTAGATATCCTTTGTATGAATCTTTGATTTGATGGTTATATGTGCTCTTCATTAGGTTTCATGTGCAATTATATGTTCTAATTATATTCATTTTGTATAGACTTCATGAGTTTTTCCATATTTCTTTGAAATTTTCTACATACATTAATTAGATATTCCTAGAATTGTTGACTTTGATACACGTAAAGATGTGTTGGATCAGAAAGGAGGGTTGTATAGAAAGGTTAATAAAATCATAAACATATTATGTACTAGTAAAAGTACCTTCATAGAGTTAGTTTTATAATAAATGAATAAAATAAACTAAATGCCACAATTTAAGAGCTATGTAATGCAAATAAAATTAATAAATAGCCTATGGATCTCTATTTAAGTATGCTAATTATAAGCTCTCAGAAAGCCTCCATTAGTGACAGCCTTAAAATTAGAAATGAATATGATATTAAGCTAATTAACTGATTTCAAAATTGAAACTATTCTCAAACTAGCCTAAAATTGCCTTTCTAGCTCAAAATATCAGGAGGAGGTAGAAGAAGAAGAAGAAGAAGAAGAAGATATTACTAGAGTTGTGAGAAGATATAGAGAGAAGAGAAAGGATTGGATCTCTCAAGAAGTTAGTGCAACAAAGAACAAAAAGAATTGGATCTCTCAAGTAGTTAGTGCTACATTTAGATCACTCAACTTGTTGTTCCCTAGTAGTTACAACAAGAAAATCCTTTAACTGGGTGAACTTAAATAGGTTCTAATTGTAGATCCCTTAACCAGATGAGCTCCTAACAAAGTGTTGAAATATTTTAACAAAGTAGATCTCAATAGATCTGATTATACTTCTAACAAGGTACTAATCACTTCTTATAAGGTGAACCCTTAGAAAGGGTAGTTGTAAGCTCCTAATAGGGAAACCTCATTTTATTATAGTAGTGATCTTGTGGGTATCATCCACACTATGGTTTTTCCCACTAACCAAGGGTTTCTATGTAAAAATCATTATGTCATGTGTGATGATTTTGTTGATGTTTGATTTTGTTTACATTAACTTGTTTACTTCAGTTATATGATTTGTGATTTATAAATTATTATTGAAGTTATTTAGATCAATGGTTGAGTGATTTTATAATTGGTTTGTATTGATTTACCCCCTCCTCTTAGTGCCTAAGAATTATAACACCCTCTTGGGTCCCCTTGTATAGATTGATTACACATTCCTTTATCTCACATTCTTCCATGCTATATTCAATTAAATTTCATCAAGCCCATAGTCTACACCCTCAAGAATAAGAATAGTGTCCATAGTAATTAAGTCAATAGGCCTCTTGATGGAGGATCATCTTGGGTTTCTTGGCAATTTTACATCAACCAAAAATATTTTTTCCTATTTTACAATTTTTACAATCTCTAAGCTTCTTTCACTGTACCCAGAGTTTGGATTTTTGGGTTTTGTGAACCTCAAGGTGATTTCCTAGCATCAAGTTGAACCTTCACCTATGTTTCCACCTAGTTTGGTTACTTTATTGTTAAGTTCTTGTGGATTCTTGGTGGGATTGAACACTTATTCATGTTTCATAACTAGTTCAAGTGTTTTCTGAACTTGTGAAGGAAATTCTTGATTGGAAAATCTCCATGGTTGATTTATTGATGTTGCTACATCTAGAGCCAACCTTATTGAGGGATTCCAATTCATTTTTTTTCTTTTGGAGGGGGATCCTTATGATTTAGGTCATGACCTATACTTTTTAATGCATTTTCATCTCATTGGGAAATGTAATCTTTCATGGGCACCTTGATGCCTTCAAAGTTGTATAAATAAAGGAAATTTTACCTAGTTTAGGTAGCCCTTGGAAGATTAGTCTCCAGAAGATGGAACATAAAGAATTTTTAATTATTTCTATTTGTAATCAAGCATGTATGTCTGGAATGTAAGACTACATATTTTGGATCCATTGTAATTGATTTCTTGATAAGGTGAAGGCTAATATTTCTTGTCTATCAATTGTTAAGTTTGTTGTTTCCATTGTGTGACTCTTGCTACACAAATTAGACAAATCACTTTGAGGTCCCTCTGTTTATGATTATACCAAGTGGTATCAGAGAAAGTATTTTGTTCTTGTGGTGATTAAATTTCATCTCCTAAGATTGAGAAGCCCTAGAATTGATTTTTATAGGGTGAGAGAGTGAGAATATGACTCGAAATTATAGAGAACATGCACAAGATGGATCAAATAGTAATTTCTCATTATTGAGGAAGGAAATATGCAACTCCCACCATAATAGACATGTTGAGACAAATAGCCTCCAAATTGAAAGATATTAAATCAACCCAAAGAAGTAGTAGATATATTAAATATGTGAGTGATAATGAAGATGAAGAGGAAATAATAGAATCTAAGGACTTGAACTTGATCGGGGAGAAGACCGATTTTTGAAAGCCCTAACTAGGATTAATATAAAATCACATTTAAATCCACCTAATTATGATATAAAATTGTATTAAGATGATTTTCTTGATCAAATCATAGAGATTGAAAAGTACTTTGATTTTGAAGGCACAAGTTAAGATGAGAAGGTGAAGGATGCTTGCACTAAGCTAAGAGGTCATCCATCCTTGTGGTGGGATCATTTGTAGACTGGTATACATAAGAGGCAAGGAGAAAATAAATTTGTGGGTCCTTGTGTTCATGGATGCTATATCTCTGATCACATCCCTTTAGGTGGAATAGTTTTTGAGATCTGGCTTGATCTTTGCTAACTGGTTCAATGTGAGTTCACTAGTTTATTATGGAGGATTATAGTGGAATATTTCGAGTGATGGAAATCTATGGTGTGGGTTTTTGAGGTGTGGTTGATGAGGTAGTTGGATCATTCTTGATGAAATAATTAATTATTATAATTATTTTGGATCTAGGCTGACTTGGTCTATTACGTTTGTCTTGGGGAATGAAATTATTTGTTAGATTGACTTCATGGTGGCTAAGTATAAGTGTAGGATTAGCAATTTTAATTAGGGGTGAATGGAGTAGCCCCAAGAGTGATAAGAACCTTTTGGGAATAACAGTCCACAATACAACTGAGAGAGGGGAGGAAATTAATTGTATGAAATGTTATTAAACTTTAAACTTTGAGTAGCAGTAATATCAGATCCAATGAACACAATGAATGCCAATACAACAACACAATATTTTGGTTTCGGGAAAACCCTATTAACGGTAAAAACCCTAGTGGGAATTAGCACCCACAAATGATGTATTGAGTGTATAGTATCCTTGTTAGAAGATTTATCCTTGTTAGAAGCTTATTGAAATATTAGAGTACACAGTCCTTGTTAGAGGATAGACCCTATTAGGAGTCAAGAAAGAAGGGTAGGCTCACTACCTAAAGAAGGTTAAATCCACCTTCAAATATTATTGTTCACAACAAGTGTATATGGAGACATACACAATCTTTTGAACTGTCCCTTAGCAACTATCTTTTCTTGATTAGTTCCAATGAAGCTCACCACTAATCCTCTACTCCTCATCTAGCAAACACAAGCTCCCAGCTCTTACAATCTCCTTTAAATCACATATATCTCATCCATATCTTTTCCAAAGAAAGATCTTACATATATACCCTATTACATTCTACATGATCAGGTCTGCCCATTAGGCTTTCCTAATTACATAAACAATTACATAAACCCTTGCCAAGATACACACGGTATCTAAAATAAGTATATAATGATTACATTACAACAATTAAGGACTAACATCCTTAATTCACATTCACCAAAAAAAATGCACACTACACTACTGAAGTCTGATCCCAAATAAGTCTTCTCCAGATAACATGCTATAGCTAACATCATTTAGATTTACATACCTTGCACTAACCAATGAATATTCTTTAGTGCCTTGTCTTTCATCTCTTAATCTCACATACACCAAAACCATATCTTTTGTACGATATACCAAAAACATAGAGACTCACTCTATCAACTTCCACTATTACTGTCTAGGAACCAGTCCTCACCAAAAAAATTGTAACTCATTCAATATGAAATATTATATCATGCAATCTTGGATATAAGATCACAACATCTTCTTGTACTCTCATCCATCTTTGCACTTTCTAAAACATCCATACAGTGTCCATACACTGACATTAGCAACATGTACTCTTCACATAAACATATGTTGACATCAGTGACAAAATACTAATGGGAAAATGTAGTGATTAAACATATTAAATGTATCAATCACTACCCCATGCATTATCAATATCTAACAATCTCTCACTTTGTCATTGATGTCAACATATGGGAAAATCTATCATCCCAAAGTTATATCAATCCAAAACTCTACAACCAAATAGTACTACATACTATCTCCCCATACAATAGGTATTTTCTCATAGTAACACTCCCCCTTTGACAATAATGGCAAAGGGTTCCAAGAAGCTTCAACTTTTCTCCAACAACTTTCTTCCATGATCACTCCCCCTGAGGAGTATATCCCTACATCCAGTCCAGAATATGATAAGGCCCTGAAACAACTCTGGACTGATGCATCCCTCCATCATTTAATTCTAACTAGAAAGCGCTTGAACCCCAAGCATATCTCTAAGATATTCAAAGCTATCTTTTGGAAACGTCTTTGTAAAGATGTTGCAATTTATTCCTTTGTACTGATATACTCTAATTTTATTTCCTTCTCTTCCACCTTGTCTGTCAAGAAGTGATACTTGATGGAAATATGTTTGACTTTAAAGTGCATCACCAGATTCTTTGACATATTTACTATACTAGTGTTATCACAATGGATAACCACAGGCTCATCAAAAGTTATTCCAATTTCCTTCAGTATTTATTTCATCCAAACAATTTGAGTACAATTTGTAGTAGTAGCAAAATACTGTGATTCCATAGTAGATTGAGCTATACAATCTTGCTTTTTACTTAGCCCTGAAACCAACTTTTTCCCAAGGAAAAATGCACCACTAGTACTCTTTTTGTCATCAATGTTTCTTAACCAATCAGCATCAGTATAAGCATGAAGTTCAAAGCTATCATTTATGTCATACATTAAGCCATAGTCTATTGTTCCTTTCAGATATCTTAGTATCCTTTTCATAGCAACTAGGTGTGTCTCTTTGGTTTCTGCCTAATATCTAACCACAATCCCAAGAGCATTAGCAATATCTGGTCTGGTATGGGTTAGATATTATAATCCTCCAACCACTAATCTATACTTAATCTAAAAAGCACATTTTGATTCATCATCAACTGTCATCTTATTACCAATCACCATGGGTGTGCTAACTGGTTTATAGTCCTCCATTCGAAAAACAATTAACATTTCTTTGAGATATTTAGTTTGAGAAATAAAAATTCCATCTTTTCTCTAATTTATTTGTTGTCCAAGAAAGAATTTCATTTCTCCTATCATGGACATCTCAAATTCATTTTCCATTTTCGTAGAAAAATTCTCACAAAGGTCATCATTACCTCCAAAGATAATATCATCAACAAAGACTACTATTATCAAAACCCCATCTTCAATAGTTCTTAAATACAAATTACTGTCAGCATTACCTTTTCTTAATCCAAGCCGTAGTAAGTACTTGTCTAACCTTTCATACCAAGCCCTTGGAGCTTGCTTCAACCTATACAGAGCTTTCTACAACTTGCATACCATGTCTCCATCTTCACATAAAGAAAATCCATCAGCTTGTTCTATATACACTTCTTCTTCAAGAACCCAAATTAGGAATTTATATTTCACATCCATCTGATACACCTTGAAGTTCTTATGTGCAACATAAGCTAAGAATAATCTTACAGCTTCTATTCTAGCAAAAGGATAAAATGTCTCCTCAAAATCTATGCCTTCTTGTTGTGAATAGCCTTTACATATTAGTCTTTCTTTTTTTCTTACTACAACTCCTTGTTCATTCATTTTTCTTCTCAAAACCCATTTAGTTAGTATCACATTTTTTTTCTTAGGTCTAGGAACCAATTTCCAAGTGTTATTCTTCTTTATCTGATCTAACTCTTCTTTCATAGTATTTATCCAAGATTCATCTCTACAAGCTTCATTTGTATTCTTTGGTTCAACTTGAGAAAGAAAATAAATTTCTTCTCTAACCTTTGATCTTGTCTTGATACTCCTTGATTTTTATTACCAATAATTTGTTTTTCAGGATGATTGTTCATTACATACCTCAGAGTTTTGGGAACCTCAATAGTCTTATCTATGTCATTATCAAAAATCTCATTTCCACATTTAGTCTCAATAATTTCTTCTTCTTCTGCAACAGCAACCTCTTTGATCTTTGTAACCTGATTACAGTCATGCATTCTCTCTTGTATTTGAAACCTTTCATCTATCTTCACATTGTTACTTTCAATCACTTTTCTGACCTTAGATTGAAAAATTTGTAAGCCTTTCTCTTAGTAGAGTAACCTATGAAAATTCCTTCATCACTTCTAGCATCAAACTTCCCTATCTCATCATTTATCTTGATATACCACTTACTACCAAAAATTCTAAAATATTTTATAGTAAGATTATGATTAAACCATAATTCATAAAGAGTCTTACTTGTACCTATTAGGCCATTTTTCTATCATAGAAAAAATCCATTGAAAATGGCCTCCTCCCTACAAATGTTTTTGTAAAAGTGTCTTGCCCTGTGTGCTTCATGTTGTCACCAAACTCTAGTCCAATTGCACGTGCTGAATTGCAAAACCTAGAAAGTTATTCAAGTTCTAAGGTCTATAGGAAATGTTTTCAGAATCTGCCACAGTGTCGAAAACCCATAGTATTTTTGAAAATCCATGATGTTTTTGGTCTGTGTGAAAACCTTAGTTGTTTTTGACCGTGTGCCTTCTGGCTTTTGTGCACTTATCTTTCGATCTGTCGATAATCCTATGTGTTTTCGATCATTCACCATTGTGAAAACCTTCGATGTTTTCGATCTTTCACTGAAAACCCTGTGTGTTTTCGACCTTGCATTTCTTCTTTTTTGCTGGCACTCCTTATTCATCTTTCTTAACTATGCAAGTGTGATGATGTGGGGCCATATTTTTCAAGCAGCAGAGGGAGGAGATCAACGGTCGGCATGTGATCGCATGGAATATTCTCACCCCATGCGATGATGCGCCTGTCGTTGATCTTGTTTATTTCCAGCGTTTCTTCGGTGAAGTGGGCCCGGTGTCAGAGGGGAGGCAGGGGGCATGTTCTTATTGGTTGTTGCATGGCCGCATGTCAGAATTTTTTGACATGCGATCATACAACCACTTGCCACCTGTCTGTGTGGGTCCCAATTCTGTTCAGCTACCTGGCGGTTTACTTTGCCTTAGTGCGCAAGTGCGATCAATGGTGGGACCTAGTTTTCAGATGAATTAGAGGATCCTGACATGTCAGAGCATCAACGGTTGTCATTAAAGTGTGAAGGATTTGTCAGTGCTATGCAAAGTTGCGACAACTGTTTGATCCTCTAAAAAAGGTAAAGCTTCTCGCGGTCTGAGGCAGTGATGTGGCAGCCTAGTGTTGGCTGTTGCATGATCGCATAGCCCAGTTTTTAGCTATGTGATCATGTGACTGATTGACACATGTCCTTGGGGCCCGATGGCAGATGGTGACATGCTGAGTTTTGGTTGGTTGCTGGTGTACTGAGGTGACAGGGGGTTTGTAGGTGGGTCCTGTGGCAGGTGTGACTCGAGAGTTGCAACAAATAGCAACGTGACATGTGGCATATGGTGGACCCAAGTCTAAGGCATGGCGGTTGTTGGTAGGGCCGAGGCGTGGTAAGTATTGGTTTGTCGCATGATCTCATAGCCTTTTTCAAGGCTATGCGATCATGTAACTAACCGCCAAGCTTAGTGGTGGTGGTGGCAGTTGCGGCAAGGTTAAGGGGTACAGCTTGTCGCATGTTTGCATAGCCCATTTTTGGGCTATGCGATCATGCGACAACGATCTGAGTGTCGTTGTTGTGGAGGTAAAGGTTTGGGGGGTTGTCTCGGTTGCGGGGTTGTGGAGGTAACATGGCCGAGAACTTTGTGGTAGGGTGTGATTGTAACCACATGGCTAGGAGACCACGGTCGCATGATCACAAGGGTTAGTTTGGTGCCTTGCGATCATGCGACCAAGTATAAGATAAAATCGGTTTCCTATGGCGGTGAAGTTCATGACCACGCGGTGGCAGGACTGAAGATAATGGTCAAGTTGCTGAGCCCGGGAAGGATTCGAATATCAAAATGATTTTCCAACTGTAAGGAATGGGTATTGATTGCTTGGGTGGTTGGATTTGGTGGAATCAATCCCGAGTATTGGTGCAGTGTGGTCTGAAATGCTTGATAGTTAATTGCAGAGACTTTGTACTGTATGGTGATGGACAGATTTTATTGCTTGAGGCTTTTTGTAGGCTAGTGCTGGTTTTCCCTCCAGTGGTTTTGTTTTGAATTTTTTTGTGGTTAGCCATTGTAAGCCTAGCCCTAGCTGTCTGTAGCTTATTGCAACCTATTTTGGGTTTCCAAGGTAGCTAGTGGTATAAATTGTAGAAATTTCAACTTTGAACGGGTTCTAGCTTAGAGTTCCTTTCTGGTTCCAGTGAAAGGTTATGTTCTACAAATTTCCCCTTCTCTCTGCATATAGGGTGTTCTTCTTCCATTGCTGGTTCAGAGAATATAATACATGCTACAGCAGATTTGTCTTATGTATGAGAACTCAATTTATTCTTACTATTACCAAGCTATCTCCATTTGAATTCTGAATTCATTAATCATACATTAAGGGTGTTTGATTTGTCTTCTTGTAGTGCCTATGTGTTTGCAAGTGGAGTTGTCTTCGTAGAGATAACTGGCTCAGGGTTAGTGTTTATGTATGTATGGGCTGAGGTGTCAAAGATATTTCATGCCTATCTTCCAGTGGATGCTGGTTAATGTATTGTCTGTTCATAGGTCTCTTCTAAGGGGAGGGTTAAAATCCTTTGAGTGGATAATAACATACTTAAATACGCAGGTGGGTGTTAAGTTGAGGTTTGGTCATGGTGTGTGATTGATGTTAGGCATCAACACATTGAGTATATTGTTTCCTTGTTTCATAGTTGTCCCTTGCAATACTGTGTTTGACTCTGTGGCCCATTGGATAAGGCCCTGGTCTATCAGAGATTTAGGGCATCTCGGGGGTCCTTTCAATCCATTTAAAATCATTTTGATTCAGTCCAACCCTTTCCCTTTCTTGCTGTTAGTGTAGGTCTCTGGTTATCAGACTCATTGCATGCAAGCAGGTTATTGCATTAGAGTTGGTTTCATTGGGGTACAGGATACCTATAAGAGTCTGGTAACTATTCCACAATAATACATCTGTAGGTCTTTCAGTCATCAAGAAGAGTTATGAGTGTGCAGATGAGGCAATACCCACCTAAGTGATGTGGAGCTCAAAGCAGAAGGAGGATGCCCTCAGTCCTCATCAATTGGCACTTTTCCCTGTCAGACTTTGGAGCAAAAAATAATCAGTTTGTCAATCATAGTGTAAACCTAGCACCATGTGGGAACAAGTTTAAAAGCCAACAAAATGATTGACACAGACCGAAAACATCATGGATTTTCAAAAATATTGTGGGTTTTCGACATTGTGGCAGATTCTAAAAACATTTCCTCCAGACCTTAGAACTTGAATAACTTTCTGGGTTTTGCAATTCAACACATGCAATTGGACTAGAGCTTGGTGAAAACATGAAGCACACAGGGCAAGACACTTTTACAAAAACATTTGCAGGGAGGAGGCCATTTTCAAAAGTTTTTTGTTATGACAGAAAAATGGCCTAACAGTACCTTCTTTGATTTTAATTTTGTTCAATGTGTACACTGCTATCCAAACTACCTCTCTCCAATGCACATGAGATACATTACCTTCAAGAAACATTGTCCTAGCAACATCAATTATATTCATGTTTCTTTGCTCAACTATTCCATTCTATTGTGGAGTCCCAAGAGCGGACGTATGTCTTTGTATTCCATTCTCTTTTTAGTATGAATTGAATAAGTATCAAATAAACTCTCAACCTCTGTCTGGTCCTAAACATCTTATCTTTAAACCTGATTCATTCTCTACTTTTGCCTTGAATATCTTGAATTTATCAAATGCTTCTGATTTTTCTTTCAAGTAAGTAACTCACATCATTCTAGAAAATTCATCAATAAAAAGTATGAAATACCTTTCACCATAGTATGATTTTGTCCTTGTAGGTCCATATAGGACTGTATGTACTAGCTCCAACTTTTCTTTTGATGCATATGCTTTACTTTTGTAACTAGTTCTAGTATGTTTTCCCATAACACATTCTTTGTATACACTGTTAGATGGTTTCACAATCCTCAGTTGATCTCTTACTACATTGGTCAAACTTGCCTTCACAATATTGTCAAAGTTAAGATGACAAAACCTTATGTGCCACAACCAACTCTCATCTACTTTTGCAATCAACTTTCCTCCCTTACTTCTAATAAAATGTTTACCATCATTGAATTGTAACTGAGATTCTTTATCCATGAACTGTCCAACACTTAGTAAGTTATGCTTAAGTCCATTACCAAGTAGTACATTATCAGTGTTAGTTTTTCCATCTAGAGTAATAGATCCTACTCCTATGATAGGTTTAGGAAGATTATCTCCAAAACTCACAACACCACCATCATACTTTACTAATTTAACAAACTTGTTTTTATCTCTCATCATATGATGTGAAAAACCACTTTCTATAATCCATTCAGATTTCTTATCAACATGAGATACTAAAGCCTTTTCCTCATGTACTGGTTCATCTTTGATAGAAACGAATCCAATCTCCTCATAATCTAAATCATCATCATCATAAATTCCTTCATGAGCATAATAGCATTCCTTATCCTTTGAGTACTTAGATTTAGAAAATTGAGGTTTGTACTTAGGAACTCTTGTAGGAAATCTAGATGCAAAATGACCTACTTTATTGCATGAAAAACATTTCAAAGGTAACTTGCCTTGAAATTTACCCTTACCTCTCTTTTCTCTTCTAGCAATCAGTGCAACAAGTTCATCCACCTTTATTTCCTCTTCTTGTATCTGTACCCATTCCTCTCATATTCACTGAGTTCTTTTAGGTTCTCACTAATGGTGCTCGGAAGTGTAGACATTATCTTCTTATGTGCAAATGCTTTGAAAGCAGATTCAACTTTAGGTATAGAATCTCCCAATTCAACAACTTGAAAGGTAGTTAGCTTTGCAATCAATATCTCTCTGCTAAAGTTCAGAGTCAAAGGTATTGTCTCTTGAATAGATATAGCCTTAAACTTGTAAGTAGGTGTCAATGATCTAAGGATCTTCACAATAAATTCTTCTTCATCATAAGTGCCTCCATAGTTTTTTTATTCCAACCACAACTTCAGTAACTCTTTGGACATAAGCCCTAATGCTTTCATCCTCATTCATTTTTAGTTTCTCCAACTTTGTTTTCTAGTTCAGTAACATTTCTTGTTTGGTATACTTGTCTCCTTCATATAGTTCTTCTAATCTTTTCCAAATATGGTATGTCGAATCTAGGTCTTTAACTTCAATAAATTCTACTTCAGAGAATGCGTTGATCAATGCTTCCATTGTAACCATGTTAAGTGAAAATATATTCTTCTCATCTTCAGTGGTTGATGGTAAGTCATTCTCAGACTTCATAGCTACCTTATTATTTGTAATCAACTAGTAGTCAATGCCTAAATAAAACAAATGAGTTCACATCTTGTTCTTCAAACTGTCAAAGTTTTTAGGATCATATTTTGGACTATCCTTCCTATAGAACTCCATCTCCAAGATCACCTCAAGTTGTTAAGCTTTCTCTCTAAGGACCAGTAGCTTTGATACCAATTGTTAGGAATAACAGTCCACAATACAACTGAGAGGGGGAGTGAATCAGTTGTATGAAATATTAGTAAACTTTAAACTTTAAACTTTGAGTAGTAGTAATATCAGATCCGATGAACACAATGAATGCCAACACAAAAACACAATATTTTGGTTTCGGGGAAACCCTGCTAAAGGTAAAAACATTGGTGGGAATTAGCACCCATAAATGATGTATTGAGAGTATAGCATCCTTGTTAGAAGATTTAGCCTTGTTAGGAGCTTATTAAAACATTACACTACACAGTCCTTGTTAGACGACAGACCCTATTAGAAGTCAAGAATGAAGGGTGGGATCACTGCCCAGGATCACTGCTTAAAGAAGGTTAAATCCACCTTCAAAACTCACTATTCGCAACAAGTATATATGGAGACATACACAATCTTTTGAATTGTTCATCGACAACTATCTTTTCTTGATCAGTTCCAATGAAGTTCACCAATAATCCTCCTCTCTACATCCAGCAAACACAAGCTCATAGATCTTACAATATCTTTTACATCACATATATCTCATCCATATCTTTTCCAAAGAAATATCTTACATATATACCCTACTACATTCTACATGATCAGGTTGGCCCATTAGGCTTTCCTAATTACATAAACCCTTGCTAAGATACATACGATATCTAAAACAAGTATACAATGATTACATTAAAACAATTAAGGATCGACATCCTTAATTCACATTCATCAAATAAAATTCATGCTACATTACTGAAGTCAGCTCCCAAATAAATCTTCTCTAGATCACATTCCATAGCTAACATCACTTAGATTTATGTACCTTGCGCTGACCAATGAACATTCTTTAGTACCTTGTCTTTCATCTCTTAAGATATCATACACTGTAACCATATCTTTTGTAAGATATACTATAAATATAGAGACTCACTCTATCATCTTCCACTATTACTATCTAGGAACCAGTCCACAACAAAACATATGTAACTCATTCAATATTAAACATTACATGATGTGATCTTGGATATAAGATCACAATATCTTCCTGTACTCTCATCTGTCTTCGCAATTTCTAAAACATCTGTATAGTGTCCCTACACTAACAATATAAGCCTCTTCTCTTCATAGAAACATATGTTCACATCACTGACAAAACACTAATGGAAATAGTATGAATTTCCATTCAGTAACATAGTGATTAAACATATTAAATATATCAATCACTACCCCATGCATTAGCAATATCCAACAAAGGGTAGCAAAGAGCTTTTCTCTAAGGTTAGAAAGATATATTGATAATCTAATTCTTGATTTTATTGTATGTGGTTGTAACCGAGAAAACCTTAAAGTAAGAAGTGTTTGAAGTAATTGGATGTTTTCTTAATAATAAATGAGATTTTTTTGATCGCATCTTCATGTGGTACTTTATATTTATGATGTACTATCTCTTGTTACAAGACTAGAAATATCCTATGAGGATTCTTTGGTCTTAACTACATCAAGTTTTATTAGATCATTGTTTGATCTTGCAGTGGTGTGAGTCCTTATGTCTCAACTTGTAAAGTTTTGAGACATTATTTTTGATGTGACAGACTATAGATCTATCTCACATCAGAGAAGGGCTTGCACAAGGTGGTCACAAGGGATTTTTTTGTTGGAAGGATAATTCTTTGTGATGATATGAGTGAATTGCAAATCTTGAAGTGATAGATGTATGTTCTTGAGCTTGTAAACATGTGAATGGTTTGTTCTCAGATGGAAGAGTGTGGATCTGACCTACGTCTTCAGAGGTTTTGCACAATTATGGCTCAAAGGGGATTTATTTTTGTTGATGATTATGAACCTAGGAGGGAGGTGAAACCCTTGAGGAATAACATTTTTGGTGAACAAATCATCGAATCGAGGCATTTTATGAAGATGTTTAGTAGACCACCAAATGTGAAGCAACTAAAATCTTGCAATCAGATCAATGATCAAAGGAAATTGTACCTTGGAAGATAAGGAATGAATAAATTGATAAATGTTGACCACTTGTTGGAAGACAAGGTCTTTATCCAACTTGAGAAGAAACTAGAGGATATTTATGACAAGATTGAGGAGCTTAGATGGATGCATTATAGTTGGAATCTACCAGTTCTAAAGAGAATTATTTGGCTAGTTAGTAGGTTTGTATAGAAGAGAAAAAGGAAAGTTAGGGTTGTTGCTATTGGGGTTGACCTTGAGAAAGTTAATGATGACCTTTCTGAGGTTGAGGTAGTTGGTTTTCATTATCATATGGTTGGATCTGATGTAAAACTTGCAGAGTATCTAGTTATCGTTAATGATATTATTGATGGTGTTGAGGAGGTTAATGTTGCTGAAGTTGGAATTGAGATTCCTTTGGTTGAATATGATGATTTTGTTGTGGTTGTTGGGTTTAGTGTTACTATTGTTGAGACTCTTTTTTGTAATCTTATGCATGGTATTTATTGAGATTCTTAGACTAATTATTTTTAGTTGAAGGGTGATGTGTTGCAAAAATTATCTCGTGGATGTGTGGGTATTTATGATGATGAAATTATTGATTAGTATGAGGATGTGAAGGATATGGTTTTCATTTGTGATAATGATCCTGTTGTGGATTATGAGTTGCATGATTTGGTTGTGAAGGAGAATGAAGATCTGATGCATTGCGGTGAGGTTATTGACCATTATGTTGTTGATAGTTTATGTGTTGACTGGTTGGTTGTAGTGTTGAGGTTCCTTTTGTACCGGTTGGTCTTCTTGCATTTTTGGATTGGGAAACTGATGGTCAAGCTAAGGTCATGTTTTGTTTTTCTTACAGGAACAAACTGTGGTCCACACCCCTGACACACTTCTTTATTTATGCTGAGTATTTAATGTAGGGCCAGCTTGGATCCTTTGCAGTTGGAGGAAATTTCATGTCGTTTGGTGGAGTTCCTTGTTATTTAGAGCATTTTGTAGAGATTTTGTGTACGGTTGAGTTCTGGGAATATTTCATGTATGTGGTCAAAAGGGTTTTTCCTTTGAGTTCTTGGAGGCTATGTCTATGCTCACATCCTTTCAAGTGTAATGGTTTGTGACATCTATCTTGATCTTTTTTGTGTGGTTATATTCTTCATATCACTAATTCAATGTGAGTTCATCAATTGATCATAGAGGATTATGGTGGAATATTTTGAGTGATGGAAACATGTGGTGTGCATTTCAAGGTGGAACTATGTATAGTCAAAGAGGTGGTTGGATCATGCCTGGTGAAATAATTAATTATTATAATTACTTTAAATCTAGGCTGACTTGGTCTATTACATTTATCTTGGGATATGTATTGTTAGATAACTAAGAGGGGGGTGAACCAATTAGTTCTAGTTATCCTACATTCCCAAATCTCCCAGATCTATATATTTAAACTTTTCAATCAAATTATCAACTCGATAATCTATCAACAATATATTTCTCTTCATCTACTGATTGAAAGTTAATTCAATATTGTATTTATCGATCTGACTAGTTATGTCATGTGTAAAGTAAAATAACAATTCAATCACATCAAATACTCATAACACATAGATTTTTAATGTGGAAACCCTATTAGGGGAAAAATCTCTTGGGGTCGGTAACCCAAATTAATTCACTCTTCTGAAGTGAGCTCGATTAGAGCCCAACCCTGTCAAAGGTTACAAAAAAAACTATAAGGTGTGACCTGGTTAGAGGATTTATCACTAACAGTTATCCCTTGACCAGCATTAACTATGGTGTCAACAAGAAAACCAAAAACATTCATTGAATGTCATATTGAAATACAAAAAGACTGTTAAGTCCACTTGGTTAAGAGATTTTGTTGTAAAAATGGTTAAACTGATACAATAATGCTCTGATTCAAATAAAACAAAGATTTACCAATTTTTAGATCTATGCTAAGCTCAAAATACCTCCTTTGATCAATAATCAATTCAATTCTTCATATCCTCCAACCTATTCAACTCGGTGTATGCTTCTCTGACACTCAGTAGTGTCTGCAGTTTAGCTCAATTCTCTCTGTAATCTATTTGATCAGAAGTGCATGAAAATAGTCCATTCACATAAATTCTCCTGTAGTAGCAATAATCCCAGACTCAATAATGAATCCCATGTCTCTTTAAATAGGCAGCATAAACTATTTTCTTACCATCCGTTAGATTTTTCCTCTCAGTCTCAATCATTCATTTTGTCACTTCAAGCTTCCCTGACAGTTGTCTCTATCACATGTTTCATTCTTATGCATCTGATTAATCTTGAATTTTATCATCCATTAGATCATCATAATAAACTTTATCCTCTACCCTAGAATCATAAGCAATTGTCCAGCTCATCAATTCAGTCAGCTATTATAAACTTTATTTGTTTCTTCACTCAGTCAATACTAGAATGTGTTGGTGAATACTTAATTAATATTGTACTTGGTATAAAGTACACTAGCTCAATGTGTATCATCTTAAAATGGAAGCACTTCCATTTTGAAAGGTTTATCATCCTCTTTTAGTACATTTATTATGATAGACTTACATTTGGGATGCATTCTACACTTAATTTCTTCATTCTAGGTGAAATTAGGGTTAGGATCCCTAGAATTCTCCTTAATTTCCCTCTTGCATGGACCTATTTTCTAGGTAGGACTTAGAAATAGGTCCTCCTAGCCTTCATCACAATCATCATAGGATTTTATGCCTATCCCTAACATTCTATCCCATTCTGGCATCATTTCTAGGTCTCTAGGCATCCCTAGGACCTCCTGTCCTGATTTTGGCTGGATCTGGGCCCACAAGGTCAAAGTCAAGGTTGACCCTAACCTAGGTCAAATTCAAGCTTGACCCTGACCTAGGTCAGAGACAAGCTCATCCCTAACCTAGGTTAGACATGAGGTCATCTTTGACCTCCTCTAGAATATATGCCCCTTTTTAAAATTTGGTCCCGACAGGCCCCAAAATCAATGTCCAGCCTCGAATCCGAGTGCGAAAAGGTTTTAATTTGAAATTCATTTAATTTTTTTCCTACCTTAGTTGGTTATTGTGTTTGGACCTTAATTCAAGTTGAAATTTGAATTATGGGTCCTCACATTGCTCTAGGAGCCTCACCTTGAAACCTTTATATAAAGACTCTCATTTGCATTCATTTTCACCAAGTGACCAAAAAATTTCATGATCAAGTGCTCTCAAGGAGACAATTGCATGAGCAAGAAGATTCAAGCAAGCAAGGAATGGTGAAGATGCAAGATTGCAAGAGGATGATATAGAAGATCAAGCCATTGTTGACATCAAGCATCATTGTGAACACATATTTGGAGCAAGAGAGATCCTTTCTTCCATGATCCACCATTATCAACTTTCAAGCATTCAAAGATAAAATCATGGAGTAGCAATTATAGATTGTGAGTTTGGTAGAAGTACTTTAGCCTTGGGGGATTGGTATGCTTTTCTATCCTATTCAAATCTATGCATTGTTGTTTCATACATATTCATTCTAGGGTTTTGATCTAGAGGATTAGATCTTGGCATTACACTTTCAATACATATACACACACATTCCATTTCAATCAGCTATTCTTGGAGGTGGAGATCACCAAAATGGGGGTTTGACTAAGGCAAAACCCTATATAGCCAACCCCAAAACCCCCTTTTTCAGATATCTATATTCATTATTTTAGGAATTAGAGGAAAGATTTGAGTATTCTTTTCGCTAAACTTCTGAGATCTGTTAACAAATTCAGAATCTCCCTTCAAAATAAAAATGTAGCCTTTGACCTTTTATGAGGGTCAAAGACTACATGCTGCCGGAAAGACAAATTTTTTTTGGGTTTTCTCTATCTTGGCTTCCTGATCCTAGATCTAGTTGCAGAATCCTCTAAAACTCCACACAGGCTTCAGAAAATAGGTATTTATAAATCTATTTCATGATGAGGTATGTATCTTGACCTAATTAAATTTCAAGTATTTATATATTTACTTATGCTATTCCAAAACAAAAACAATATTACAAATGAATAGTGTGTGTTAAATGTTAGGTGTATTGATAAGGTTCCAATTTTAACCTATTCATTTTGATGAAACCAACATACTTACCCCTTTTCTTTTTTGGATTTAGATGCCCTATTGTGTTAGATCTCCCTTTCTATTATCTTGTGTGTTCACCTTCACCTATTCATTTTGGCGAACCCATTTACGACAACTCTTTCTTTTATGGCATTAGATTTAAATCTTCCATGCTTATAAGATTATATTTCTTGCATTTATTTTTTGCATCTATATTTCAAAAATACAAAAAAATTGCAAAATTCTTTTAAAAATACAAAAATATTTACATTTTCATGCTTTTAGTGCTTTCTTTGTATTCAACATGTATGATTTTCATTTTCAGTACTTTGATGAGGCTTTTATTGTACAAGAGGATAGATTCCCTAATGATGTACATGGTAGTGAGGATGAAAATGGTTTGAATACGATCTCCACGGATCCTATTCCTATTTCACTCTCCTCCACAACCTCTCCAATTAACCTTTACCATAGGGTGTGTGCATGGTTACCTTCATGTCCCACTATTTGTAACATTGATAAACCTAAGATGATATATCCTACACCTTTGATGATGGTAAAAGGATGTCCTTGTATAACTAGTAAGGGTAAACCTAGAGATCCTTTGGATTTATTTGATAACACTGATTCCATTCCATATGCTTATCTCACACAGAATAAACCTCATCCTACTATTTCAATTTCTTTACCTCCTTCTCAACCTATTCTTCCTCAAGTACCTAGGTATGTGCAAGATCATGAGGGGCCAAACTATGCCCTTAAGTGGCAATGAAAAATCAGCAAATCAGGGTTAGTCAACTTGACATGAAAATTTCAACTAGCTATGAACCTAATATCAAAAAGTTGTAAGAATAGAATCTATAGAAAATTGAATGTAGTTTCTAAACTACTAGGCTTTTTTTGAGAAAAATTTAGTATGATTGGTGAAAAGTATAGAGTTCAATGCAGCAGTACAAAAATTTTAGGAAAAAAATAAGAAGTAGGTGTATGTCTGACCACCTTAATCATAATAAAATGATAATATTTTATAATAAGATTTTATATATAAGTAGTAGACTCATGCCCAGATGTGACGCATATTTTTTGTAATTTTATTCTAGAAACATAATTAATTATAAATTTTTTGCTACAACATTTTTAGAATAAAAAAATCCTGTGTCTGACCACCTTAACTCATTCAAAACTTTACAAAATTCAATTTTCATTTATTTTTCTTTATAGTAGGTGAAGCATAGAATGTGATGCATTTTTTGGATTTCAAAAATGTTATACCGTCTGAAAGTTATAGTCATTTTTCAATCAGTATATAAATTAGCACTTTAGAGGTAGCTCAATTACAAAATAACTAATAATTACTTACCAAATTCAAAATTTGACAACAATTATATCGATAGAAAGCTGATAATATCCTTAACATACCCTTTTCGTTTTATCAAATTCGGATGAAAAAAAGTTGTCAACTACATTGTCAAAGTTTTGAACTGACATCACCACTTTTTGGCCCCTCATGATCTTGCACATACCCACCTAGGTATCCATCTACCTTTAAGGAGTATAACTTAGTTGACCAATTACATGCCACTCCTGCTAAGATATCTTTATGGGAATTACTTCAAACTTCCCCGACATATCATGAGGCATTTCAAAAAGCTTTATCTACTCTTCCTGTTTCACCTCCTAATCAAGAGAACATTCATTCTATTTTGGATTATATACATACTATGCCTTTTGTACCTCCTATTATGTTTTCTAATAATGATTTACCTTCCCTAGAGGTGCATAATCAATATGATACTCTTATGGTGGTTGTCTCTATTAATCAGAGTATCATTCGAAGAACATTAATTGATAATGAATCTGGACTTAATGTTTGTAGCATGGATATGCTCAAGGAAATTAAGGTTGATCTTACTACTATTCAACCTGATAATGTTCCTATGCATGGATTTGACAATATTACAAAGAGAACTTTGGGCATTATTACATTACCCATTAAAGTTGGTCCAGTTATCTTAAATACTCCTATTCATGTTATGCCTGGACCTCTCAATTATAGCCTTCTTTTAGGAAGACCGTGGTTACATACTATGCATGCAGTTCCTTCTACTCTTCATCACAAGGTTCAGTTCATCTATCACAACTTAATGTATACATTACATGAAGATGATACCCTGAATCCTTGCTTAAATATAGAATATGCCAAAATCTCTTGACCTCTTCAACCTAGTAAAGAGATTGAAAAACAAAAAAAAATACAACCTAAGATTCAACAACAAGAAGCTCCATCTTCTTCTTCTTTGACTGAGTATGATTGGGGGACATTGGATTTTAATCCTACGTTTATTGGAGAATACGAGGTCTCTGATTTGGAATTCATGAAGCAACAAAATGAATTTGACAAAAAAAAAATTATTTCTTCTCCCCTGCCTAGGGAACTAAAAAGTAATTTTGTTGCTGCTATGATTAATGAAACAATTGAAACTATAAAGCCTGATTGTTATGACATTGTGACATATGCTGTTGCTTGGACTCCTTCTGACATGATTGATCGATATGGTCCTGGTTACCATTTTCTTAAGAAATTAGGATTTAATGGGAAATGATGTGGTAAATATGAACAAGGTATACAAGTACCTTTGGATAATGAATTTTATGATCATACATATGGATTAGGATTCAATCCTTATAGACAACCATCAACTTTTCCTCTTAATTTTAATCATATTTGCAGTGGCTAGTTGAAGTTGGTTAACCCATTGCTTATTGACCTTAATCAACAATCCTCTTTAGATATTTTTCCTAAAGATGAAGCCTTAATAGAATTTTTAGGGGTTTATGAGGATTTACCTAAGTTTCATCACAAACGAGGAAAGCCTTATTGTTTAAAAACTTATGCTTATTTTGGAGAACATGAAGAACATGATACTCTTCCTTTACCAATGGATTCTCCGATAAGAAGTGATTTATTAATCACTGAAACTATTGATATTCAAGTAAATGAAAACAACTCTGAAAGGATGAACGTGATCAGTTGGTTTCCCTTTTGCTTGAATTTAAGGACATATTTTCTTGGACATATTCAAATATGCCAGGTATAGATTCTAAGATTGTTACTCATAACATCATTTTAAAACCAAATATGAAACATCTGAAACAAAAAATTTGAAATATCAATCCACGAATCACCTTATTAGTCAAAGGTGAAATTGAAAACTTATTGGATTCTGGATTCATTCATTCTATTGATTACTCAGATTGGATTTCAAGCATTTTGCATGTGTCAAAAGGAGAAAATAAGATAAGAACGTGTACTGATTTCAGAGATTTAAATAAGGCATCCATGAAAGATGATTTCCCGTTACCTAATACCGATATGATTATGGATTCAACTGTGGGCCATGCTTTGTTATCTTTTATGGATGGTTTTACGGGATATAATCAAATCTTTATCCCTCCTAAAGATAAATTTAAAACTACATTTATAACACCTTAGGGAACCTTTTGTTGGGTCATGAGGCATTTTGGATTAAAAAATGCAGGAGCAACTTATCATTGGGCTATGACTCTGATTTTTCATGATTACATTCATAAGATTCTTGAAGATTATGTGGATGATATCTTGGAAAAATCTATACAAAGAGAAGATCATGTTATTATTTTACGAAAGATATTTGAAAGGATTAGAAGTTACAACATGAGATTGAATGCTAAGAAATGTGTCTTTGGAGTTGATTTCAAAAAATTATTAGGATTTATAATCTCTAAGCGAGGCATCGAAGTAGATACTGAAAAGATTGAAGCTATTGTTAATATGCCTCCTCCTAAGAATATTTCTTGGTTACGAAGTTTATAAGGAAAAATACAAGCTATTCGCCACTTTATTTCTAATTTAGTGGACCGAACTATCCCTTTTACTTCCTTTCTTAGAAAGGATACTACTTTCTCTTAGAATGATGAGTGTAAACAAAATTTTGAGCAATTTAAGGAGTATCTTGCGAATCCTCCTATCTTGCAACCTGCTAAATTTGATAAAGCATTCCATTTATACACTTCAGTGACTCTGCGGGCCATGAGTGCATTGTTAGCTCAAATTGATAATTATTGTAAAGAAAGACCTGTGTATTACATTAGTTAGACTTTACTAGATTAAAAAACAAGATATACAGATTTAGAAAGACAATGTATAGCTCTAGTTTATGCATGTCAGAAGCTTGGGCATTATCTTATAAATGTTGAAGTTAATGTGATTGTCAAATTTGATCCTTTGAAACATCTTTTCTCACAAACTGGTCTCTCTGGCCAATTGGCAAAATGGGTGATGTTGCTTACAAAATTTGATCTTAATTTTATTTCTCAAAAGTTTATTAAGAGACAAGCATTGAAAGATTATCTAGTTGAAGCTCCTTGTCCTCATTCAAATAAATTTTCTACTTCAATAGAATTTCCTGATGATAATATCCTAGCTATTCAACAGGATGATATTTGGGAATTATATTTTGATGGGTCTAAGTGTAAGACAAGTTTTGGTGTGGGTATCATCTTGATTCTGCCTATGAAAAAACCCATCCCTTTATCATATAAATTAACCTTTCCTTGTACTAATAACATTGTGGAGTATGAAGCTCTTATACCTGGACTACGAGAAACTTCATCCCTCAATATCAAACATTTACAAATATACAGAGATTCACAACTAATTTTTGAACAAATTAAAGGAGGGTATCAGACTAAGAATGCTAAAATGATACAATATAGATATTTAGCTCTTGATGTGCTTTCACAATTCTCCTCTTATACCATTCATATTTTACCTAGGAAGGATAATCGACATGCAGATGCCATGGCAAGTAGAGCTTCTTTGGTTTGTCTCGAGAATAATGCTAAAAACTTTCAATTTACTATACAAACTCTTAAATGCCCTACAATTTATGATAAGATTACCTCTGATTGTTTCAATTTGCATTCAGATGAATGGTATTCACATATTTTTCATTTTTTGAAGGATGGTACTTTTCCTGAATCAACAACAAGGAACATGTGTAATTGTATTAGGAAACTTGCAGCACATTACATCATTTTAGGAGGTACGCTCTACAAATGCTCTTATGAAGGATTATTATTAATATGTCTCAATAGAACTAAAATTCCTATAGCTTTAGCAGAAGCTCATTTTGGTTCTTGTGGGGGACATTTTGGTGGAAAATCTCTAGTTAATAAATTGCTTCAAATGGGATATTATTAGCAAACAATGGAACAATATTCTTTTATGTTTGTTAAGAAATGTCCTCAATGTCAACAACATAGTAATTTGATTCATGCTCCTGCTCGTGAGCTTCATAATCAGGTTTCTCCATGGCCTTTTAGTGTTTGGGGTTTTGATCTTATTGGAAAAATCTCACTGGCTTCTTCTCAAGGACATACTTACATTCTCACTGCTACAGATTACTTCACAAAGTGGGATGAAGCTGTCCCTCTTTGTTCAACAATAGTGGATGTTATTTGTGATTTCATCCTTAATAATATCATAACAAGATTTGGTATTCCTTCAACAATAATTTTAGATAATGCAACCTCTTTTAAAAACAAAGAAGTCACGAAATTCTTGGAGAAACATAAAATTCAACATAGATTTTCAACTCCTTACTAGTCCTCAATCTAGTGGACAAGCTAAAGCATCAAATAAAATTATTGAACAAATTTTGAGAAAAATAGTTAGTAAGCATGCAAAAGATTGGCATACTCAACTGACTTATGCTTTATGGACCTATAAGACTAGTGTTTGTACTGCCACGGGTACTTCTCCTTACAACCTTATCTATGGTATTGATGCTATTATGCCTTTGGAACTAGAAATACCTTCTTTACATGTTTCATTTCATGGGATAATTGATAAAGATACTTTTCATGATCAATGCTTACAAGAATTAGAAATGTTGGATGAACAACAAATACATGCGTTAGAACATATAAAAGCTTATCATAAATCTCTTCAGAAACAATATAATCATAAGGTAATTGAACAAACATTTGCAGTTGGTGATTTAGTCCTTTATGAGAATCAACAAAATGTGAATGCTTTACTAGATGAAAAGGGAAAATTAGCCCTAATTGGCTTGGACCTTTTGTTATTATTGAAGAGTTTGGTTCAGGTGCTTATAAACTTTCTAATATGGATGGTGTTTCTTTTAAGGAACCCATTAATACTATGCATCTTAAATGTTATTATCCTTAAGTTCATTTGTTTTCCTATGTATTTATATATTCCTTATAAAGATTTGTTTTATAGCTTATGTAGTTTTAGAAAAATTACATATTGAATATATTTATGCACTTTCTTTCTTTCTTCCTTTCTATTAAGTTTTATATTGATGAAAGCATAGTAATCAAGCATAAAACTAATCAGTAGAGAAATTTTTTCATTCATCAAATTTTTTTTTTCAAGTTTTGATACATATGTGGCCAATGGCCCTATCTATCACTATGTCTATCACTATGTCGCTCTAATGGCCGATGGCTCCCAAATCTCTCTACTCTGTACTAGGAAGATGAAGATTTATGTGTCCATGTATGGCTCCTCGATATGTTCATACCATATGAACATCCTCAAAGACTTTGTACCTCTGCCATCAGCTTCTCCTCTCTTTCTCTACATAATCTTAGCTCTCGCTAGATACATGCAAAGATGTCGGCATGTCTACCGGGATCTCTGTGACTGATGGAAGACTCTCTCTCATCGGCTGGTAGTCGATAGGATATAATTGTATCCTTGAGAATCTTGGATACAAAGCTCCTCCACTCCGCTATGCTAGCTATAGAAAGAAAAATTTTATCAGTCTAATGTCCTGTTTATCTCAAATCAAATCACATATTCAATCAAATTTCATATTTCATACCTAGGTCTCCCTCATAGACGTCACTAAGGTGTCTAGATGGTGGGGGCATGGACTGACTACTCTCTCCATGCTCTCTATATCTAGGTCTTGATGGTGGTGTCTCTGTGTGGGGCCATGGGGGCCGTCGTGATCTCAATAGTGATGCACAAGTAATAGGTATATCTGATACAGTATCACCAGCTGGGGGCATGTCCTCATCTCCCTCCTCTACTCTCTCTTCCTCCTCCATGGGATCTCCCTCAGAGATGTGCTCCTCCTCATCTCTGATATCCTCATCCTCCTTGGTGGCACCACTATCCTGCTGCATCCCCTCTGTAAAACCTAGATCACCTGTGGGATAATCCTCAGGAAAGATAGGATGGATCCCCTACAAACTCCAGTACCTGATGGAATCTCGGCTCATGCTTGAATAGGTCACATCTAATGGTACCTCTATGTCCTTTGTCTCTTTTGCATCTCTATCCTCTATGTTTGCTATCAATGGTCAGTGTATGGCGTTGAGTCTCTAATAGTATCTTGTCATATGTACATAGTGAGGTATTGCTTTAGGGACTCCTTATAATAAGTTGAACTGCCTCATCACCTGATCATAATAGTAGGGCATCACTATGTGACTTTGATGACCCTCTAGCAACTTACGCTACTATGAATGTCTCATCTGGAATCATGTATCAAGCCACTCTATCATCCAGTAGTAGGGTCTCCATATCACATTAGTGCTCATAATGCAGTCTAGTTGTACTCTCTAGTAGAGCATATCTCCAAACTGCCAAATATCTCTCAAGGGATACGTGAAGGCTCTTGATGTGATCACATCTACCATCACTGGAACTCCCTATACATGTGTACATGTAAAATGCTCAAACATCCAAATCTACAAGAGCATGCATGTCAACAAACTCTCCCACTGATACCTCACTAACTGACCTAGCGACCCCATGAGAACATAGTCCTATCTCTCTCCATCCTCTGTATGAGATGCGTCAGTGGTGAACAAAATATAGTACCCTTTGAGTTGGGTAACACAACCAAGGCTACTATGTAAAGCATCACCTTCCATACTAAAGGTGTAGGGCCTGACAGTGTGGATGATAATAGGACATGATCTAACCGGGTCCGCATCTGTGGAAGCCATCCTATAAAATACTCTATGTCTACAAAAATCTCCTCACAAGAACATTGTGCTCTAGGTCTAACGGTCTCACCTCGAACTGGAAGCTACATGATCCTGTAGACATCCTCTAATGTCACTATGATCTCACTAGAGGGAAGATGGAAAGAGCATGTATCCTCATCCCACCTCTCTATTAGAGCTGATAGAATGGCTCAGTGTAGTCTGATCTATGGAAGGATTGATACCCAGTATAGTCCCACATCCTTTAGTAACTACATCTCCTCATCATCAAGCTTGGATAGTCTCTCTCTGACCATGACTAGAAACTCTCCAAAGGGATGCTCTTAGAAACAGACCAAGTCCTGCAAGAACAAACAAACATCATATCAGTCATCTACATCTATGAAAAATAGGAATTTGGAAAGTACAAAGGCAGATAATAGAAAAATCACCTCAGGTAGTGACCGTCTGGTAGCTAGGCCGTGTCTCAGAATCTCTAGGTTTCTCGCTCGAAGTTCTTCTCTTCTCGACATCTTACTTCCTCATTTCGAATCTGAAAATGGTAAGAATGAGTAATTATTTCTCTCTTTTCCTTGTTTATAAGTGTAAATTAGGGTTTTTATTAGGGTTTCCTTAGGGTAAACTCGGATTTCCCTTCTTATGCATCTAGACAGACATTCACTCTTTTCATCATAACTTAAGTTCGGTAACTCTATTTTTAGTGCTGTTAGTGGCATTGGAATCATCATTTAGATAACTAACCCCTTGAACTAGTTTAGGAAGGTTAAGAATCCTTATAATTGGTTTAGGAAAGGACTTTTCAATACTCTACATATCTAGTATATAGAGTTTTTCTTATCACCCTGTTTCACACTTCTAAAGTAGAAAGCCGAAACAAGGGGGGTATAAGGGGCTCTATATACTTCCTATTGCACAAAATTTCCATTTTGGAAATTTGGCTAATTTTCCAGGTCTCTATTTTTATCCAACCCTACTACAGCTTGTTTTCACTTGTGAAATGGATCCACTAAGTTTTATGCTTTGTGCTCCGAACCCCATGTCCTTTGATGTGTCACCTTGCCCTAGTTCAGATTGCATAACTTAATTCACAATACCTAGGAAGTTATTCAAGTTTTAATGTTGCAAGATTTGTTTGTGCACCACTGCGACTGTGTTCTAGGAAAAAAAGTTCAGTGTTGAAAACCCTCTGTGTTTTCTGCCTTTTAGTCCAAAAGCTTAGGATGTTTTCAACCTTCAGTCTGAAAGTCCTCTATGTTTTCGATCTTTGGTCTAAAAACACTCTATTTTTTTGACCCCTAATGTTTCACACTTCTTCCTCTGGCATCGACATTTCACAAGTGTACAACGCTGACTAGGTGGGTCCCCAATTCCTCATAACCATTACCAGTGTGGAAGATTCGACGGTGGTCACATGTTCACAGGGGATCTTCCAACCCCATGTGATCATGTGACAACCGTCCGATGAGAATCCTAGTGGTCGCGGTAAAGTTCTAAATGATAAATAGTTCACGGTTCGAGTAGTTAACACCATGCGATGGGTCATCAATGGTCAATGAGGTTTCAGCTCCGACAGTGGTTTCATGGGTGGTGACATGTCCATTTCTTAGCGGTTGGTGAAGGTTGTAGGAGGCATGGTAACATGTGCCCTCATAGATTCAAGATCTATGGTGGTCACATGTTTGCATGGGATCTTTTGATCCCATGCAATCATGCGACCACTGTGAGATCCTTCTGATGCTTCCCGGCAGTGTTGATGTGGGTCCAGCCGACGTGCAGGTTTCCTATGGTGCTACCGTGGGTTGGACTGAGTTGGCATTTCTGTGGGTCTAGGTTGTAGTTTGGTGGTGGTGGAAAAGAGATCTACGGTGGTCATAAGATCTCATGGGATCTTTCAACCCCATGAGATCTTGCACCCACTGTTAGATTATAATCTTAGCTTGCAGGTGGGCCTGGGGTTGGTAAAGCAAGTACACTGTTAAAGGATTTTGCATAGTCGCTGAACAGACCTGGGGTTAAGGAAGACATCATGTGACTCTATGACTAAAGGGAAGGTCAACCCAGGGTGAAGCAAAGGCTAAAATTGTAGTCAATAGATGAGCCCAAGTGTCTTGCGAAGCGAATGGAAGATTCTAAGAGGCTTGTTAGATGATCACATGAGGCTTTTTGAGCTCATGCGATCATGCGACCAATGTTATTGCAAAGACAGTGTGACTCCTTTCATGGGCTTTTCTTCTATAGAGATGTTTACGAGTGGCAGTAGCTAGAAATTTATGACTTTTGAGGACATGCGCAGTTAAGGGAAGATGATGAGGCGGTCCAACCAGCCGTCAGGGGTCATTTCTTGTCCTGGTGAGGTACTTTTGTGGCATTCATGGTGAGGCTTGTTGAAGGAAAGGTTGTTGAATCCGGGATGGTGTGTCTATAGGTGGTCCTGGTACAGAAAGATATGCAATCATGAGATTTTGGATCTATTTGTCAACTTTTCTTAGAGCTTTTGAGGGTCAGTCTTGTCTCAACCTAGGGTTGATTATTATATTTTAAAATTTGTAACCCTTGGTTAGTTTTTTGGACTCCTACCTGCGTGCAGTGAGGGATGTATATATTGTTTTTTGAGAGTTTGTAGAGCTCAAAATTCACATTTTGTAAAAAAGAAAGTCTCTTTCCTGGGAAGCTATCCATGGCATTTCTTCCTGCCCTCTAGTTTCCCACATTCTGTGATTCTCATTGATAATACAAATATTACAGAGGCAGTTTGTGACAATCCTTCATGTCCCTGTGCTTCCTTGTTTGTATTATCTCTTATTTGGATTAAGGTTTATGAATGCTTTCAGTGATATTTAGGGATCTTGATCCCTCTTTCTTTCAGCTTGTATGTGTACTACTGTGTTTGATCTGATTTGAGTGATTTTGTGGGTATTCTTCAGCCCCCTGTCATTCTGTCTCATTCATGTGCCCTTTTGTTGAAGTGAATGTCTGCTTGCAGGTCATCAGTTGTGTCTAATGTCCAGGCCCTCTTATGAAATACTTATGCAAGCCTATTTAGTAATTTGTGATCTACTAGACCTAGGTCTTTCACTGATTTCATCCCTCTGTACTGAGATCCAAACCCTATTTTCGATGCATCACCCAGTAAGATAGTTTGCTTTCAGTTATTTCCATTTCATGCACTCCTTCCAACCCTTTCCCCTCAAAGATTTACTTTCCTATTAAGAGCAAGCTAAGGTGATAATCCAAGAGGAACCAGCCTAGAACCTAGAGGTCTCATCTTATTTAGCAAAGGTCCCACAACCTTGAGATGATTCCCATGTTATACTGAGTTATCAAAACCAAGAGAGCTTGAGACAAGCCACAAATTTAGTGGATAACAATTCTGGCATGCCCGGTGGTACTGACATTCAGATTCATGTTCAAGGTATGCTATCTCTGATATACTGGTAGCATGTTATAGACCTAGAAGAGGTCATTCTGTTGCATATCTGGCAACTCTGGAAAGTCTACTAGTTTCAAAGGTCAAGTGTTGGTATGTTTTCAATCTTCATATTCAAGTTCCAGCTGATTACATGAGTAGACATGTCAAGTTTCTATGGACAGTCAGGTTACCCACCATCCTATCATGAGAGTAATGCTCAATGGGCTGGTTCCTAGCCCTATCAAAGCCTAGAGCCTCCTTTTACCCCAAGCTATTATACTTCTCAAGGGTATCAATATATCCAGTATGCCCCAAATGAGTTCGCCCTTGTGCAAAGTTATGAGAGGGCCCTCTGACAACATGGATCATGGGCACAAGAGGCACAACAAAAAATGCAAAGCCAACTTCCCCACCATGCTTACCTCCCACCCTCCCCTTCTCAACCTATTCAGCAATAGATGTAGGCTCTAAGCTCAGATTTCAAGAAGATGCAGGAGGTAAAGAGTGTGTTGCTTGATTTGATTAAGCAAGTGTCTGAGCTCAAGGAGTAGAGAGAGTAGGAGGCTCAAAGTTATTATGAGGATTCAGCTCCCTACTAGGAGATAGAGGCTCAAAAATATGAGCAAGGGGCAGCTCCTTACCAAATGACAGAGGCTCTTGTTGATGAGCAGCAAGACAATTCCAAGAAGAGATCAGACATCAAGCTGAAATTGAGACAACAAGGTTGAGATCACTAATTGTTCAACAAGAGGCTCCTAGACCTAAGATCCCAAGCTGGAAGGCCCATTTGACTAGTTTTCCTTCTATGTCTTCCTCTGAGCCCCCTCAGTTTCACATCCCAAGTTTTAAGGAAAAAAATTCTTTTCAAGAGCTTGTGCTTGAGATGCAGCCCACCACTCTACAAGAGTAGCCTATGCAAGAAAAGGAGTTATCCCAAGAGACCCCTCTGGTCTCTCAGGATGATGAGGTGATTCAGATTCCCCAATGGAATCTCCCTCCTAGCTATCAAATGCCAAGTCTTTTCAAGGATACTAGTCTACCATCTGAGCAAGGACCTATGGTAAATGAGCTTTCATTTGAAGAGGAGGAGAAGAAATCTGAGGTATCAGTGCAGAGTGATGACTGTGGTGAAATGGAGCTGCAAGGTGAGGAGGTGGAGGTTTATGCTCAGCCTGAGCTCTTGGTTGATTTGCTTGATGAGCTCCCTCTCTTTTTTGACAATGAAGAAGAGACCAGGCCATTACCTACGAGTGAAGGTCAATTAGAACAACAAGGTCACCATCAATAGGAGGTTGATACAGAAGAGGATGCCTTGTCCTTGTTAGATGAGCTGCCCGGTTTTGCTGAGTAGGATTATAAGGCTATGATCATAGCCACCTCTGTGAAGTTGCAGCAACTAGAACAGATTGATCCTGAGGATATGTTGATTCATGAGCTTGATCTCATCTTTAAGGAGGACACTTCCCAATGTGTAGAGGATAACCAGACCCTTGACAAGGATTATTTGGGAAGCATCATAGATGGCTTGTATATGGAGCCTGATTGTAATGAGCTCTTAGCCTATTTAAAAGAGGAGGATGATAGTCCCCTGACTATGGATGGTGAGTTGACATGGCTATCCATGATGGAGGGAAACCATGAAGATAAAGAAGAAACCATCAAAGAAAGTCCTGCCTTCAGAATTTCAAGAGGTTGCCCCATCAAATACTTTGCCCAGAAGGAGTTCATTGAGACACCTCCAAATGATCCATTTGAGGTGAGTGAACTTGATCTTGCTTTTGCAGAGGCAGTGCATCCTCATTTGCCAAATCTTTGTATGCCTCTTATCTTCGTAGCTATCCTCATGTACCCAATGCAAAATGTCTTATTGAGGAAAGGTAGCTACTTTTCACAACTAGTGAATGGCTTTGTTTAACCATGTTTCTGCACTGGTTAGTTTAGGGTAGGTTAGTTTTTCCTTCTTTCTTTCCATCTTTTCTAGGTTAGTTTTCCCATTTTCCAAGAAGTGCTCGAGCACAATCTGGTTCAGTTTTGTCTCTGTCAAAGTTTTGTGTTCCTAAGATGACTCTTATGCCCAATGGATATGTCAAGGTCACTGGTCTAATGTCTAGTAGGCTGACATCCCATAGAAGTTGCCAAAATGTTGCCCAAAATTTCCATTTTGCAAATTTGGCTAAGTTTCCAGGTCTCTATTTTTATCCCGCCCTATTGCAGCTTGTTTTCACTTGCGAAATAGATCCACTAGATGTTTTATGCTTTTCACTCTAAACCCCATGTCCTTTGACATGTCACCTTACCCCAGTTCAGATTGCATCACTTAATTCACAACACCGAGGAAGTTATTCAAGTTTTAATGTTGTAGGAATTATTTGTGCGCTACTGCGACTGTGTTCCAGAAAAAATGTTTAGTGTCAAAAACCCTCTTTGTTTTCTACCTTTTTCTCTAAAAGCTTAGGATTTTTTTGACCTTCAGTCTGAAAGTCCTCTATGTTTTTGATCTTTATTCTGAAAACCCTCTGTGTTTTCGACCCCTCATGTTTCACACTTCTTCCTCTAGCATCGACATTTCACAAGTGTGCAACTCCAACCAAGTGGGTGCCTAGTTCCTCATAACCATTGCCAGTGCAAAACATCTGACAGTGGTCACATGTTCACATGGGATCTTCCAACCCCATGCGATCATGCGACAACCATCCGATGACAATCCCAGTGGTCGCGGTAAAGTTCTAAATGACAAATGGTTCACAGTTCGAGCAGTTAACATCATGTGACGGGTCGTCAATGGTCAACAAGGTTTCAGCTCTGGCGGTGGGTTTATGGGTGGTGATGTGTCTATTTCTTAGCAGTCGGTGAAGGTTGCAGTGGGCACGGTAACATGTACCGTCCTAGATTCAAGATCTATGGTGGTCGCATGTTCGCATGGGATCTTCCGATCCCATGTGATCATGCGACCATCATGAGATCCTTCTGATGCTTTTGGGCGGTGTTGATGTGGGTCAAGCTGATGTGCGGGTTTCCTGTGGTGCTATCATGGGTTGGACTGAGTTGGCATTTCTATGGGTCTAAGTTGCAGTTTGGTGGCAGTGGAAAAGAGATCTACGGTGCTCGTAAGATCTCATGGGATCTTCCAACCCCATGGGATCTTGCGCCCACCGTTAGATTAGAATCTTAGCTTGCAAGTGGGCCTGAGGTTGGTAAAGCAAGTGCGTGGTTGTGCAGTTAAAGGATTTCACGTAGTCACTAAATAGACCCAGGGTTAAGGAAGACATCATGTGACTCTATGACTAAAGGGAAGGTCAACCCAGGGTGAAGCCAGTGGTAAAATTGTAGTCAATAGATGAGCCCGGGTGTCTTGTGAAGTGAATGGAAGATTCTAAGAGGCTTGTCGCATGATCACATGAGGCTTTTTGAGCTCATGCAATCATGCGACCAGTGTTATTTCAAAGATAGTGTGACTCCTTTCATGGGTTTTTCTTCTATAGAGATGTTTGCGAGAGGCAGGTAGCTAGAAATTTATGACTTCTGAGGACATGTGTAGTTAAGGGAAGATGATGAGGCGGTCCAAGTAGCTGTCAGGGGTCATTTCTTATCCTGGTGAGGTACTTTTGTGGCATTCATGGCGAGGCTTATTGCAGGAAAGGTTGTTGAATCCGGGATGGTGTGTCTGCAGGCGGTCCTGGTACAGAAAGATATGCAATCATGAGATTTTGGACCTGTTTGTTGACTTTTCTCAGAGCTTTTGAGGGTCAGTCTTGTCTCAACCTAGGGTTGATTATTATAGTGTAAAATCTGTAACCCCCGGTTAGTTTTTTGGACTCCTGCCTGCGTGTAGTGAGGGATGTATATATTGTTTTTTGAGAGCTTGTAGAGCTTAGAATTCACATTTTGTAAAAAATAAAGTCTCTTTCTTGGGAAGCTATCCATGGCATTTCTTCCTACCCTTTGGTTTCCCACATTCTATAATTCCCATTGATAATACAAATATTGCAAAGGCAGTTTGTGACAATCCTTCATGTCCCTGTGCTTCCTTGTTTGCATTATCTCTTATTTGGATTAAGGTTTATGAATGCTTTCAGTGATATTTAGGGTTCCTGATCCCTCTTACTTTTAGCTTATATGTGTACTACTGTGTTTAATCTGATTTGAGTGAGTTTGTGGGTATTCTTCAGCCCCCTGTCATTCTGTCTCATTCTTGTGCCCTTTTGCTGAAGTGAATGTCTGCTTGTAGGTCATAAGTTGTGTCTAATGTTCAGGCCCTCTTATGAAATACTTATGCAAGCCTATTCAGTAAGTTGTGATCTACTAGACCTAGGTCTTTCATTGATTTCATCCCTCTATACTGAGATCCAAACCCTATTTTTGGTGCATCACCCAATAGGATAGTTTTCTTTCAGTTATTTCCATTTCATGCACTCCTTCTAACCCTTTCCCCTCAAAGATTTACTTTCCTATTAAGAGAAAGCTAAGGTGATAATCCAAGAGGAACTAGCCTAGAACCTGGAGACCTCATCTTGGTTAGCAAAGGTCCCACAACCTTGAGATGATTCCCATGTTATACTGAGTTATCAAGACCGAGAGAGCTTGAGACAAGGTCCAAATTCAGTGTATAACACTTCCCAAATTATCATATAGTAAGCCTTAGTTGCTTTATAGATTTTCATTACCCTTGTCTATTGCAGGTTCTAACAGTTTTCTACAGGATCTTTACATCGAGGACTTGGCTATATCCTTTTTATTTAATATGATGTTTTCTTACTTTAGCTTGCATATTCACGTAGTGTCATATCAAAGCTAAAGTTGGGGCTAAATGTATGATCTTAAAATGGAAGCACTTCCATTTTGATAGGTTTAGCACCCTCTTTTAGTACATTTATCATGATAGACTTGCATTTAGGATGCATGCTGCACTTAATTTCTTCATTTTATGTGAAATTAGGGTTAGGATTCTGAGGATTCTCCTTAATTTCCCTCTTCCATGGCTCTATTTTCTAGGTAGGACTTAGAAATAGGTCCTCCTGGCCTTCATCATAATCATCATAGGATTTTATGCCTATCCCTAGCATTCTGGCATCATTTCTAGGTCTCCAGGCATCCCCGAGACCTCTTGTCTTGATTTTGGCTAGATCTAGGCCCACAGGGTCAAAGTTGAGGTTGACCCTGACCTAGGTCAAAGATGAGTTCATCTTTTACCTCCTCCAAAATTTGTGCCCCTTTTTCAAATTTGGTCCCGATGGGCCCCGAAATCAATGTCGAGCCCTCAGATCCAAGTGCGAAAAGGTTTTAATTTGAAATTCATTTAATTGTTTTCCCTCCTTAGTTGGTTATTGTGATTGGACCTTAATTTGAGGTGAAATTTTATTTATGGGTCCTCACATTGCTCTAGGAGCCTCACCTTGAAACCTCTATATAAAGACTCTCATTTGCATTCATTTTCACCAAGCGACCAAGAAATTTCATGATTAAGTGCTCTCAAGGAGACAATTTCATGAACAAGAAGATTCAAGAAAGAAAGGAATGGTGAAGATGCAAGATTGCAAGAGGATGATATAGAAGATCAAGCCATTTTTACATCAAGCATCTTTGTGAACACATACTTGGAGCAAGAGAGATCCTTTCTTCCTTGATCCACCATTATCAACTTTTAAGCATTCAAAGATACAATCATGGAGTAGCAATTACAGATTGTGAGTTTGGTAGAAGTACTTTAGCCTTGGGGGCTTGGTATGCTTTTCTATCCTATTCAAATCTATGCATGTTTGTTTCATACATATTCATGCTAAGGTTTTGATCTAGAGGATTAGATCTTGGCATTACACTTTCAATACATACACACACACATTCTATTTCAATCGGCTATTCGTGGAGGTGGAGATCACCAAAATGAGATTTTTTCTAAGGCAGAACCCTATATAGCCATCCCAAAATCCCCCTTTTTCAGATATGCACAGTCACTGTTTTGGGAATTAGAGGACAGATTTGAGTACCCTTTTCATCGAACTTCTAAGATCTATGAACAAAGTCAGAATCAACCTTCAGAATAAAAATGTAGCCTTTGACCTTTTATGAGGGTCAAAGACTACCTGCTATCAGAAAGACAAAATTTGTCTAGGTTTTCTCTGTCTCAGCTTCTTGATCCCAGATCTAATTGTAGAATCCTCTGAAACTCCGCACAGGCTTCAAAAAATAGGTATTTCTAAATCTATTTTATGATGAGGTATGTATCTTGACCTAATTAACTTTCAAGTATTTCCATATTTACTTATGCTATTCCAAAAGGAAAACAATACTACAAATGAATAGTGTTGAATGTTAGGTGTATTGTTAAGGCTCCAATTTTAACCTATTCATAGTGTATACATAAATCTTCAATTACTGACCACATAAACTTGTTTAGTTTTGATCTTCAATACATAATAAAATCATGTAATACAATCAAGTCAACAACATGATGCAATAGACTCATCAATAAGTTACCCAATGTATACCATAGCCATATCTTTCATATACATCTAATCTTCATGTAGATATCTCATTCATTTACCATTTTTCTTATATAGATGTTTGTAACTATCATGATAAGTACAGTCAAAACTAGTTGACATCAATTACAATAGATTGACTGATTTAATTTCCTTACAAATCACTTTAGTAGCTCAGTGACTTTCGGTCATTGTATTTCACTTGTCCATTCATTCCATCAAGATATTCAATCAATTGTAGGTTATCAATGTAAATATTTGTTAGGCCGACTTGTTGGTGGCTAAGTATTAGTGTAGGGTTTACGATTGTAATTAGGGGAGAATGGAGTAGCCTCGAGAGTGAAAAGGGTAACAGAGACCTTTGATGTGAGGTTAGACATTAGTTGAGAATCTGAGTCTTGTTTTCATTATATGTGGGTCGTAATCGAGAAGGCCTTACAACATAGAATACTCAATTTAATTGGATACTTTCCTAATAATAAATACATTTTTTATTTGGTTGCATCTTGTTGTGTTTCTTTGTATTTCTTCTATGTTCTCTCTTCCTACAATATTTGACATCTCCTATGGAGATTCTTTGGTCTTAACTGCATTAGGTTTGAAAGATATCAAGTAATGGTTTGAGGACATCTATTAAATATGAGATTCATTTCATCAAATTAAAAACTATAGATGAAGCTCATCAATATGTTCTAAAGGCTAAGGAGAATTTTAACAAGAGAAAAGATAATAGGCAAAGAGGAAGAGGTGGAATATTTCTGAGAGGCACATCCTTTGGAGGTGGAAGATCTTTTGCAGATCAAAATAATAGAAAGGAAGAATTCAAGGAAGATAGTTCATATCGAAGGGATGAAAAAAAATTATATATATGTGCTTGATCAAGTAGTTGTAAAAGAGATGACCCTAGAGTATTTAGAAGATCCTATTTCAAATGTGGTGGACACCAAGATTTTTTCTGTATCCAAGGCAATTTAAGAAAGAGGACTGAGAACACAAGTAGATTCTCATATATGGAGGAAGGACTTACTAAATCTTTGAACCAACCAAGGATGGAGAATCTCTAATAGTAAGGAGAACCCTATGTCGTGAAGAGATGGATCAAGAACCATTGCAGAGGAAACCTTTGTTTAAGACAAGATGCAAAGTTGTAGGAAAGTGTTGCAAGGTGATTATTTATAGTGGTAGTTAAAATAACTTTGCCTCTGAGGATTTGGTGGATTAGTTAACATTGTACAGGTTGACGAATCCTAAACTCTACCAGATCACATGGATAGAGGATGATCATAAGGTGCTAGTAAGTGAACAATGTTTGGTGAAATTGAAATTTGTATCATATCATGATGAAGTTATTTGTGATATTATACTGATGGATGTGTGTCATATTTTATTGGGTAGACCATGGTCGTATGATAGATGAGCTTTACATGATGGAAGGAAGAATGGGTACACTATCTTTGTAAATGGGATAAAAAAATGTTGCTTCCTTCAGTAGAGAATCCTAAGAGTGAAATTTATGCTAGTGTTAGGGTTTATTTTCTTGAAGGTATTAAATTCTTGGATGGCTTGAAAAGTGATAGTATATGGTATGATTTAATCCCTAAGACATCTTATTTAGGATCAGAAAGGTTAAAAAAGGAGATAAAGGAGCTACTGATAGAGTATGAGGACATAATCTTAGATAATGTACTTGATCTATCACCACCTATAATGAGTATCAATCATTCTATGGATCTGATTCTAGGAGCTAGTATTCCAAACAAAGAAGCACACCAAATGACACTAACAAAGAATGAAGAATGTAATAGGAAAGTGCAAGAATTGTTAAACAGGGGTTTTATTAGAGATAGTTTGAGTCATTGTGTAGTACCTATGGTATGAGAACCTAAGAAAAATAGAGAGTGAAGAATGTGTACTAATTTAAAAGCCATAAATAGGATCACAATGAAGTATAGGTTTCCTTTACCAAGGATGGATGATATAATGCATTGTTTGAGTGGAGAAAAGTATTTCACAAATATTGATTTGAAGAGTGGTTATCAAAAGATCAGAATCAAAGAAGGTGACATGTCAAAGTTAACATTCAAGAAAAATGAAGGATTATATGAATGGTTAGTGATACCTTCTGGATTGACCAATGCACCTAGTACTTTCATGATGTTGATGAATGAGGTATTGAATAAATTATTGGGTAAATTTTTTATTGTTTATCTAGATGAAATTTTGATTTTTAGTAAGACAAGAGAGGATAATTTTTTGCATCTAACATAACTATTGCAAAGATTAAGGGAAGAGAAGTTTTTGATAAACATCAAGAAGTGTTCTTACATGAAAGAGGAGAAATTATATTTGCAATTTGTGATATCTATAGATGGATTGAAGATAGATTTTGAGAAGGTTAAAAAAATTATTGAGTGGTCTACACCTGAAAGTGTTGGGGAGGTAAAATCATTTCAGGGATTGGCTAGTTTCTACTGAAAGTTCATTAGAAATTTTAGTTCAATTTGCAGACCTATGACCAAGATAATGAGAGGGGATAGGAAGGATTTCAAGTGGAAATATGGAGTAAGGAAGAGTTTTTAATTGTTGAAGAAAAAGGTAACTGGAGATCCTATGTTAGCTTTACCTAATTTTAGTAAGGTATTTCAAGTGGACTATGATGCAAGCGGAAATGCAATTAGAGAAGTATTAAATCAAGAAGATAGATCAATTTCTTATTTCACTAAGAATTTGAATGATTCTAATAGAAGGTTTTTAGTTTATGATAAAAAATTATGTGCCATAGTTCAAGCCTTAAATAAGTGGATGTACATTATTTGTTTCCTAAGGAGTTTGTTTTTTTATATAAATCATCAATCATTACAGTATTTGAACAATCAAGGTAAGTTAAATCAGAGGGACATGAAGTGGGTTGAGTTGATGCATAATTATAGTTTTGTGTTGAAGCATAGGAGTGGAAAATCAATAGAGTTGCATATGATTTAGATAGAAGAACTAATTTTTTGACAGAGATGATAGTTGAGGTATTGGGATTTGATGAGTTGAAGGACTTGTATGAGGGAGCCCTTGATTTTGTCAAACCTTGAAAATATTGTAGAGAACATGTTGGAACAAACCAAAGCAAATGACTAGACTATTTCATTCAATAAGGGATTTTATTCAAAGGAATTTAGTTGTGTATACCTAGGAGTTCAATGAGGGATAATATGGTTAAGGAAAATCATTATGGATGATTAGTTGTAGACTTTGGAATTGACAAGATAGTAGCTTTGGTAAGTGATAATTAATTTTGGCATCAAATTCATAAGGATGTAAGAAAATTTGTTTAGAGTTGTAGAGTTTGTCAAGTTTCCAAGGGAAGTAGTCAGAATGTGGGATTGTATACACCTTTGACACTATGAAGTGGACCTTGGGAAGATATTAGCATGGATTTCATACTTGGATTGCCTTAAACACATAGAGGTAATGATTATATATTTGTGGTAGTGGATAGAGTTTCTAATATGTCACATTTCATACCATGTAAGAAGACTACAGATGCATTACATGTAGTTGCCTTATTTTTCTGAGAGTTTGTGAGATTGTATGGGTTGCCTAAGAGTATAGTTTTAGACAATGATACTAAGTTTGCTAATTATTTTTGGAGGACACTTTGGAAGAAGATGAAGATCGATTTAAAGTTTAGTTAGATATATTTCACCCACACATAGATAAATAAAGATAGTAAATAGAATCTTGGGAAACTTGTGGAGGTGTTTGGTTGGAGAAAACATAGAAATTGGTATCTAGTCATAGATGAAGTAGAGTTGACATATAAAAATTTAGTAAATAGGAGTATAAAGAAGACACCATTTGAGATTTTGATAGGAATGAATCATAAGGGAGAGACATAATTGAGGGATATCATTCATGAGGTTAAGAGGAGCACATAAGGAGAATAATTTGTAGAACATATGAAATTATTGTAGGATTAGGTAAATGAATATTTAGAGAAAATGAATTAGAATTACAAGGAAAGAGTAGATTAAAAGAGGAGAAATAAGGAATTTCAAGTGGGAGATGAAGTGATGATATATTTGAAAAAGGTTAGATTTCCTATCGGAACATACAATAGACTAAAGGTGAGAAATTTTAGACTGTGTAAGATCTTAAGGAGATTTTATTCAAGGAATGCATTTGAACTTGAGTTATCGGATGACATGGACATATTATATATATTTAATATTGTAGATTTGTACGAGTATCATGAGGTATATTTCAGCAAGAATATTGGATCAGATATGGGGCAGTAGTATCCTAAGAAGAAATTAGATGAGATGGAATAAATCTTGGATAGCAAAATTGGTAGAAGCACTAGAGGTAAGAAGTATAAATAATACCTTGTCAAGTGGAAGGACAAACTAATGGAATATTATTCATCAATTTATCAACTTGAGGTTAATCATCTTGGTTTTCCTTTAGTCTCAGTAAAGTGAGAGGCTCACTTTGCAATAACCCTAGGTGTCTTATGTAGGAGAATCTTGGGTTTCTTGGCAATCTCACATCGACCAAAAATTTGATTTTCCTTCTCTCATGTTTTTATAGAATCTGAGTTTCTTTTAGTGTACCTTTAGTTTGGGTCATTGGTTATTGTAAACCTCATGGTCAGTTTCTAGCATCATGTTGAACCTTCACCTAGGTTTGCACCTCGATTGGTTACTTCACAATTGAGATCTTATAGATTCTTGGTAAAACTTAACTATTGTTTGGGTATGTGTAGGATCATGGTATGCCAAAAAGTGGCTATGTGAAAAAGAAGTCCTGATTGATAGACTCTTTAAAAAATAACTACAAATTTTAAACAATATAACATTTTTGAAATCTGAAATATACATAACATTCTATGCTTCACCTAATACAATAATAACAAACAGTTCTTTCAATTTGATGAAGTTTAGACTAAGTTAAGGTGGTCAGACATCAGAGTTTTATATTCAAGAAAATTTGTAGAAGAAAAATCATAATTAATTATTTATTTGGAAAAAAAATACAAAAAAATATACATCACATCCGGACATGAGTCTACTACATTTATCTAGAATCTTATAAAAAAATATTATCATTTGATTTTGTTTAATGCGGTCAGACATACACCTACTTGTTATCTTTCTAGTCCTAATTGATAAACTTATTGAAAAATAGCTATAACTTTGAAACTGTATAAAATTTTTGAAATCCAAAACATGTGTCACATTCTATGCTTTTTCTACTACAAGAAAAATTAAAAAAGTTTTCAATTTGATAAAGTTTAGACTAAGTTAATGTGGTTAGACATGAAAGTTTTTGTATTCTGTAAAAGTTGTAGAAGAAAAATCATAATTAATTATTTACTTGGAAAAAAATTACAAAAAAAATATGTCACATTTGGACATGAGTCTACTACTTATATCTAAAATATTGTAAAAAAAATAATCATTTGATTGTGTTTAAGATGGTCAGACATACACCTACTTTTTTTTTCCTGAAAGTTTTGTACTACTACATTGAAATTTGAAATTTTCAACATATAGAATAATTATTTTTCAAAAAATGCCTAGTATCTTAGAAACTAAATTCAATTTTCTACAGATTCTCTTCTTACATATTTTTGAAATAATATATATAACTTATTCAAATTTTTATGTCAACTTGCCTAAACCTGATTTTTTGAATTTTCATTGCCACTTAAGTGTCTAGTTTGTCATACCATGATTATGCACATACTTGTTTATGTTTCATGACCAAATTGTATTTTGTGATATTGTGAAGGAATTTCCCAATTGGTGGAACTTTGTGGCTCATTTATCAATGTTGTTACACTTGTCGCCGACCTTCTTAAGGGACACAATTCATGTTTTATCTTTTAGAGTTTGATCCTTATGATTTGGGTCATGACCTATATTTTGTAATATGTTTTTTTGCTCATTGGGAAATGTAATTTTTCTTGGTTTACTTGATGATTGCAAAGTTGTATAAATAAAGATAATTATTCCTAGTTAATGTAGCTCTGAGTAGATTAGTTTCTAGAAGTTGGAAGCTAAATAACTTGTAAGTATTTCTATCTGTAATCAATCATGCATGTCTAGAATGTAAGACCATGTGTTTCAGAGATCCATTGTAAATGATTTCCTAATGATGTGAAGGTTGATCTTTCTAATCTCTCAATTGTTACTTGTTGTTTTTTATTTGTGACTCTTGCTACATGGATTGTACAAATCTCTTTGAGGTTTCTCTATCAATGATTGCACTACTTCCCAAGACCTTAGTTAGGAATGGAAAGAGGGGGGAAGTAGGAATCATAATCAAAGAGTAATTGGAGATGCACTCCTCTGAGTCATAGGCTATTTTTAGGGCACCAAGAACATCATCATCAATATTAAATTCTTGTGGCATATCTCCAACAAGGTTGCTACTACCAATCCTTCTCTCAGACACCTTCAAGTTATTGTGAGTAGCAGGGGCCTCATTACTATCCTTTAGGATGGAGGAGATGGGATCAAGGTTTATAGGGGGAATAGACCACTTTCTTCTAATGAATAAAATTTATCTTAATATTTGATAACATTTTTACTCCTTTGTCTATTGGCCAAGGCTTTTATAAGCATTTGCAAGACAAGTTGTTACAAATTAAGCCTTCTATGTTTTGGGCGAGTGGATTGTAAATAAAGCCCAAGTTGATGGTGCCAATATCATGTAACTCTCTAAGATTTGGGAGAGAGACACCCTTTTCAAACTCAAGGAGATTTGAAGTCCCCTCCTTTAGTTGTTGGGCCATATTGATGGAAAACAAGACATCAATATTAGGCATCTGTTGAATACATGTATTCTTTGAAGTGGTATTAGAATTAGTGGCCTAGGAAGGTGACTTCTGTAGGGCCTGACTAAATCAGTTACAGCTTTACATTGGTACTACTCCTAGGGAGCCAAGGGTTTATTCAGGGGTTTAGAAATCAACTTCTTATATTTATTTTTTAGGAGTGGATAATCACGCCTCCTTTAGCCCTCCTTTCTACACAAAAAGAAAGCATTAATACCTGTAAAAAAAAAAATTTAGATAGAGAACAAGACCATCATCTAGGTCAAGTTTAATTTTATTACTCGAATATCTAACTTGGAGCTAAGAGAAATCAAAACCCTAGCATCAGTGTGTGGGAGAAACATATCAAATTCATCCATCTTAATAACATTACTAAGGAGTTCAAGTGCCTTAGGTATAAGCTTCCAATGGAAGGGAGGAACATTGCAAATAGTAAGCCATCTTGGGCACGAGAGTTCCAAAATTTTATCATCAATGGCCTCGGGAGACCAAAACACAACCTTGAAATAAAAGACTCTAATATTCTAAAACTACTTATTAATGACCTCTTTTTTACTATTAGGGTTATTGATAAAGATTAAGAAAAATCATTTCTGAATCATTTTGTAGTATGAAAAATGAAACCCTATTTTTTCACCCCAAATGTTATGAAGCTGGTGAAAGCACAAACATGTGTCCGGTTTAAGGCTACCTTATCAGCACAGTTGAATTTGAGTATTTCTACCTAAAAATTAACTTTTGACAAACATATGGTCTAGCTAAATTTATATTACCTAAGTTAGATAAGTGCTTGAACTTTTCCAATTGTAAATGTCTATTAAATGCATGTTTGATACCAATTTGGGTCTAATTACCAAATGAATAAAATTATTTTAAAAAATTGACATTTCCAATTCTACTACTCTTTTTAATATTTTTAAAAATATATAAAAATACCATTTTGTAGAGATCGGAGTCAAGATTATCATCATATAATTTTTATAATATTTTGATTAGATATAATATATTATAATTTTAAAGTACTACAAGTAGGTATTTTAACATTCAAGAAGACGTTGCTTCAAAAAAAGAAACAAAATAGTAAAATATATTAGAAAAATTTAAAATTTATATTTAACACTAGAGAAGAGAGTCATTTTCAAGAATGTGTATTTTTTTTCTAAATGGTGTAGGTTTGATAGGGGAAATTTGGCGAGAGATGAAAACTATCAATTTTGGATAAGTTCAACTTTGAGTAGTTATAATTTAGAGAAAATATATTTAAGAAACCAATATTTCTTTTTTTTTGCATTAGTTGTACATGTCATCTATAACATATTTTAAAATAAGAAAAAAAAAGATTATTTGCATATACATTTTTGGTGGGAACTAGACCCCTGTTTTCCAATATTTTCAGCAATTAAATAATGGACTTCAAAAACTAAAAAACTATGTCAATTCTTGTTCAATTTTTTAAAAAATGAAAAATTATAAGCATAAACTTCATCCACTTTTACACATTTCATCAGTGTTTATCATCATCAAGTTCTAAATATAAATACTACTTTTATATTGTTAAAGTTGAACAGTTTGCACATTGTTGACCATTTCCTTTATAAAAGTGTGACACTGGTTTGTATTTATTATAGCTATAGAACAACAACTTAGACACATCTTGAACTACAAGAAATATTGCCACATTTCTAAGTCTACATTTTTCTTCATTAATAGCCATGGCCATATGTGGATTTGGCTTAACAATAGTAGACATAGCAGAGTGGATCTTACCCCGTGGTTTTCCATTTCTAGTATTGGCAGTAGGCAAAACCTCCTCCTAAATCATGAAGTTCACTCCTTTAGGCAGTGGAAGCACATTTTGCAGTACTTGTTTAAACGATTTAACCAGAGAATTCGCTACTAGGACTTCCTTCAAGCTAGGATGAATACCATTTTCGAGTGAAGAACCGCCCATAAAATGAACAAAGAATAATTAATGCAAACTAACTACAAAAGTCTCGCTTTTTCTCACACCATAAATATTTTCCAAATAGAAAAAAATATTTATTTTAATTTCAACACATCCACATTTAAAATGAATGCTTGTGTACTCGTAATGTTTAAAGAGAAAAAATCAAGATATAAGGCTCTAACATGCTTTGTTAGAGGAGGTGCGAATAAGGAGGATCATTCGCAAGGATTAAATACTAATTCCCAAATAAATAAATAAACTTTTATTTCACAACAGCAGCTTCTAGTGTGACATAAATGTGAACCATGTGACAAGGTCGGCTGCCAATATAGTTAGGTGAAGGGTGTCACAGATGTAACGTTCATTTTTGAGGCGGCTCGTGTGCACACTTGTTAGGCAATTAAGAAACTAGTCGGCTTGTGCTGATGTCGTAAAACCATCATGCCTTTATCATCAACCACTTCCTCCCTTGACGAGATAAGATGGACGGGGCGAGTAATTCGCACATGTACAAAGACTCCATTAAGCATTTACACCATATCCCTATCACAGTATTAAACAAATCTTCCAACAGTTTATCCATGTTTAAAAAGGTTTTAAATAGATTCATGTTAAAAAAGCTGATAAGTAGGAGATAATGTTTAAAACGCTGATAATGTTTAAAAAGCTTTCAAACATTATAAAATAGATTTCACAACTATTAATGGTGGAGAACCGACATGGAATGGAACGAAATTCTAGGAATTTGGCACACCCCAATGATGGTTAATACGATTTCATCTCCACTCAACGATTATTCAAAGCATCTTAGAACAGACCCTAAACCCCAAACCCCAATGATGATTAGTGCGATTTCATTTCGCGGCAGTTGAGCCAGAATTCAAAGCACCTTTCAACGAAAAACTGGTTCTAAAATCGTTCTCATCGGCGCCTAACTCGCACTAAATATTATAAACACTAAGTCTCATATTTGTCAAAAGTCAGATTAGGGTTTGTCAATTTCCTCAAAATTTTGGAAAGTCAGGGACCACGGCACATATTTCACGGCTGTAGAACAGGGTTAATGGCTCGTACTGCTCTCCCTTCCGTTCACGTCACGCTCGCGTAGAACACCTATATATTCCCACAGGAACATCATTTCTCTACATTGTAGTTTGAAAATCATTTGCTTGGATTGAAAAGCTTGAAGAAAATGGAGAGCCAATTGAAATCGTCTCTCTTTCTCTGCATCTCTCTAACCATGGCATCTCTCTGCGCTTCAGGTAAATCAAAAGCAATCAAACAATACGAACTAGGGTTTTTTTTGTTTATGGTATAATTTTGGTTTATTTCTATGCGACTTCTTCTTGTTATTTCCCCATTTAATTTTCTGTTTTCCAAATCAAGTTCTACCTTACATTATGAGATCTTTTATTAGGATTTGTAATCTATCATGAGAATCTAAGAGAATTCAGGATTAGAAAGTGCCGATGAATAAGCGAGTGGGATCCTATATGTTGATAAAAATACACAATAGAATGCAAAGCAATATCACAAACTATTATAGATTACATAAAACTGATAAACTTAATCTATGAGAGTTTCTCTAATCTATTGTTTTTTGTTTGTTGTGTGGTGTGAATGGAAAAGATTTATCCCACAAGACCATGAAGCTGAAGAACAACTGCTCATTCCCCGTGTGGCCAGGGATATCTTCATGGAACACACATGAATACGACATTCCTACCGGATTCCGGCCGCTGCTAAAACCCGGCGAGTCATATTCCATCGTTTTTCCAATGTCATGGCAGGGAGGCATTTGGGGAAGGTATGGATGTTCTTTCAATCGATCTGAGCTGGGCTTTTGCCGGTCAGGCGACTGCGGAGGAAATCTCCGGTGTGAGAAAGCGTCGGCCCAGCAAAAGATTTCAACGCCAATTACCCAGGCCGTGTTTATGAACGGCTCTTCCTCTGTTGATTTGCAGTCGGGATATAACCTTCCGATCTCAGTTAGTCCAGTTCTAAATAGCTGTGGGTCGCAGACATGTGGTGCATTTGTTGGTTCCATTTGTCCCAAAAATTTGCAGATGATGTGGAAAAATGAGGTGATCGGGTGTAAAGGCGAGTGCAATGCATATATGCGGACTTGTAGTCCGCCCGCGTTCGAATCCGCTTTCAAGAAAACTTGCCCAAATGTTTTTCCTTTCCAAGAGCAAGTCTGGTGCTTTCCTAGCACTAATTACACCCTAACTTTCTGTCCCCCATAGTGACCCAGATTTCGTGCTTCTAGTTTTTTTCTGTATTTGCCCGATTTTGGGTTCTGTTATGTTTTTACGATTGAATAAAGGAACGGAAATCATGATTTTGATCATAGAAATGAAAACCAGAGTTTTTAACTATCTATTTTTCCAAGTATTGTGTTTGGTTTGTGGGTCTAACAAGAAACTTCTTCACGACTTTAATGTGTCAACGTTTGTATAGCGTACGTCAACTTGTCGTAAGAGAGCTAATGAATGATGAGAGTAATGTCGAGATTGTACAAAGAACGGAACCCATACCAATGGTTATCTAATAAACATTTTTCAAACCTAATCTACTGCTGGGTCCCCACAGCGGCTGGACTTAGTGTTAAATTTGGGTCCTTAAATATGTATCTAGCAACGCCAGATATTAAGAAATAAATGTATATAAGGTGATGCATGTGTTTTGGGTGAATATAATTTAATGAATACTTTTCATTCTTATCTCCTCCACAAGAAGAAGTTAATTGGTGATGAATTTCATGGTACATCCTTCTACATTTATCCTTTTATTTATACTTGCCATTATATCATGTGGGTACGGTTAGGTAAAAATTAAATTTTGTTTATTAAATTGCTTAATGAAATTAAAGGAACACATTTTGTACATTGTACAAAATATATATTTTTTAATCTATTTTATTATAATATATGTACAAAAATAGTCTATTAAAAATAGACTAAAGTTGACACTCCTAAGCTTATTTTAATATGGTCAATAATAGTTCATGTGCTTAGTCATATATTTTACTATAAATAAATTTACTAAGCAATATAATTCATGTGCTTAGTTTTACTTATTTTAATATGGTCAATAATAGTTCATGTGCTTGGTCATATAGTTCATGTGCTTAGTTTTACTATAGATCTGAAATTAAAATATTATTTTATGATTATTTGGTCCATTATTTGAGGTTTTTTAAGGCCTCTAATTTCTTCAAATTTTAGTTTTAAATTTTATAAAAGGATTTTCTTGGAGAAACACTTAAATATCTCCCAAACAATATAATATATTGAGATCACTATTTTACGCGCCATTTTATATTTCAATTCTTCTCCTCAAGATAATATTTTATGTCAATGATTAATGTCTATATAAGGCACCTACTTGCTAAAATAGTAACTATTTTTTTCATCTTAGACTCTTTTCTATCCTACACGTCTAAGTATCCTATAGTTGAAAAAGATAATACTTTTTTTTTTCTAATGATAAAATATTTTACTAAAACCGCTAGATGGTCTTTCATTAGACACCCAAGGTAATTTGAGAAGTCTCCTTGTTACATCTTTGATCCTAGAGGAAAACCCTTATGGTCAACCAATTTCATAGACAACAATGATGAGTCTCCTAGATGCACCATCATTTTTGCTTGACGAATATTCTTCATACTATTTGTTTCTTCTACATCTTCTAACATGGCTATCCAAGACCTTGTCTACCTCTTCCTTCTCAACAATAGATACTGAAATAATCCACTATGTTCTCGTTGATCTCTCTACAATGCCTCTTTCAGGATAATCCATCAAATAAAAATTATATGCATTTCCTCAATCATTCTTCTTTATAATCCTACATAGTCTGAATCTCTTCATTTTAAACTTAGTATAGGTTCTCCCATGAAACCGTTCTTCCCTCAAATATCAATAAAATCATCGCCAATGTTGAATTCTTTAAATACATCTTATTAATGTACTTTCTTTCCTCTTCGTTTTTAATCGGTCAAATCCTCACCATCAACATTGTTTTTTTCTTCATTCTCTATCTTTCAACTAAATAGAATTTCTTAAACAATTTTCATATACAATCTGAAACTTTGATTTACTAATACTCCCACTAATAGAACTGTTTCAATAAAATTCTTCTTATTGTAAAATAAAACCCAATCTGTTAGGCTTATATCCTAGGAAGCATGCCCAAACTTAAATTCACTACCTTTGTTTGTCCATCACCCTCCCTAGATAGTATGTAAAATTAAAAATCAAATCTATCTTCATTGTCTTCCATAAGATCCTCTAGAAGTACCGAGTATCTCCGCCTAAAACAATACATTTTGGTAAACCACATAATCTTACCACCTCTAGGAATTAAGTCTTCAATGTGGTCATATATAGCGATTTTTTTGTTTGGGAAAACTGCCTAGAAAATCTATGGTATAAGTAAGCTTTTGTCGTAGCAAAAGTTTTCAACGCCATTTACGCAGATCCTGGCTATGAATAGCTCTTGCTCTATAAGGCATGCGGTGCATACATTGATTCCATTATCCCCCCAAAAAAAATTGGAAATGGTTTCTTTAAAAATGACGTGATTGGCTCGAAAGGAGAGTGCAATCAATACACTTGAAATCTACCCGCTTTCCTTTCCAAGATAAGTTACGGTGTTTGTGTAGCACTAATTAGACCCTCATAATTTCACAATTCTGGTTAATTTCATAAGGAATAGATAAGAAATCATTCGATAGGAGCATGATTTTAAAAATACAAATGAAAATCAAAGTATATATATTATAACAAATATTTTGTTTAAATATCTCGTGCTTATCAACTTTTACACGTCTTAAATAGGTCAACAAACATGGAGCATACGTTTGTCGTAAGAGAGGAGTTATTTAATGACGTGTAATGTTGACATTGTAAAGAAGTGAAATTCTTCCCAATGTTTGTCAACGGACATTTTTCTAACCTACTCTACTGCTCGGTTCCCACACGGGCTCGACATTGGACTAATTTTGCATAGACAAATTTCATATATGCAGAACTAAATACACATGAGGTCAGGAATGCATTTTAAGTAAATATTGTTGAACGAAGATTTTTCACTCTTATATTCTAAAGAGAAATCACTTAATTTGTCTCATTGTTAGTTGGTTATATTCCTATAGTTAGTATGGGGTACAAATTTCTATATTTCTTTATTTATTTATAGTAGTTTATATCATGTGATTTGGTCGATAATTGTATACTGTTTTATTATAATGTTTAATAAATATGCAAGAGAAAATATATTTTATACATTATATAAAATATATATAGAAAAAAAAAATTTGAAGCAAACTTTTTGGAAAAATATTATTTTACTTAGTCAATAGGCTCTTAGTTTGAACTTTACATCTTGGAAAATTGTCTTGTGTGGTTGAAAAGTTGTTCCAATACAGGCAAACTTTATGTGAGAAGTTGCCAAAGTAAGGAGAGTAAGGTGATTGTGTGTTTTTCTTCTTGGAATGTTGCTTGTTGCCTGAATGTTGTCTCACATCGCTAGAAACTTGTAGAATTTTGGTTGTTTCATTGGGACAATAATGTTGTTTGATGTTCTATATGGAGAAGTTGTTTGTGGCAGAAAATTTATTTATTCTTGTGATGGGGATTTCAGCAGGTGGGTGTGGAAACTATTTGTGGACTTGAGGCGAATATGTCATGCTGATATAACTCTCTAATTCGAGAGGTATGTAATGATGTGTAATGTTATGCATGGATAAGTTGTTGGGGGCGGGATCCATATTTGTTCTTGTGATGTTGAGGTTGGTATAAAGAGTTGTGTTGGATAAGGTATGTATTGAGTTGTGATTGTGATGCCAATTTTAAGTGTGTTTTAAAAAATACAGTGTATCTTGCAATGTTGGTCATTGAATTGCCATGGTTGAGTAGTGATTGTGATGTTGATTTTAAGTGTATTTTAAAATATATAGTGTGTCCTGGAGTGTTGGTCATTGAAGTATTGTAGGTGTTGATTTGTTTAGTTACTTAAGTTGTTAAATTATGTGATCTCAAAACCAATTATCGCGTGCCCAAATTAAGGGATTTTGAAATTTGGAAGGTGCATTCTTAAAAAAAGGGTTCAATGTAAGGTATAGGCCAATGCCAATTATCCTTTATGTTGGGAACTTAGGAATGCGTGTTGGATTAAAAATTGGAAAAGTGGTGAAATAGGTCTTCAGTTGTTTGGTTAAAAAGTTGTTTTAAATTGTGTGATCTTATAACTAATTGTCGTGTGCTCGACTTAAGTGGATTGCTGAGTTTGGAAACTTCATTCTTAGAAATGGGTTTGATGTATGGAATAGGTTGGTGGGAATTATCCTTTTTGTCAATAAGTCAATAATATTTTCAACTTTCACAACCATTGAGTTATTTGGTTAAAAAATTTCTAAAATTTTCAATTTGACAAGCACTTGTGATGTTAGTGACCTTAGGGTATTTATGTGTTTGGATTGTGCATTTAACTACCTTGGATTACTAATTAGTGAGGTGGAAAATTAGGTCCAATGATATTGTCAACATTTTTTTAAAAATAGAGTGGTGTACTCTAGCTAGATAAATTAAATAAATTTGTGCTATCATTTTGTAAGACAATAAGGGTTACTTCTACAGTGTAATGATTGTATGGTATTTATGTCAAGATGTCAACAACATGTTCAAATTTTATTAGTATTGAGCTCTTTGGTTAAGATATTGTTAAATTGTGCAATCTCACAACTAGTTGTGGTCTACCTGACTTGAGCATATTTTTGAGTTTTGAAGCTATATTATTAAAAATGCTTTCAATGTATAGAATAGGTTTTTGTAATGATCATTTACATCATGAAGGCATGAATATATTAAATCTTGGTAATCAATAAATTTTTTGGCTAAGAAATCTCTAACATTTGTGATCTGACTATCTTGTGCGGTGTGTCCAACATAATCAAAATTTTGAGTTTGGGAATCATGTTCATTTTGAAGGGCTAGCCTCTGCCTTAGATTAATGATTGGTGAGTGACAAAATAGGTATAAAATTTTTGGTATGCTTTTTTTTAAATGGTGGGGTGTATTTTGGTTATGTAAATTAAATGAATTTTTGGTATAGTTTTATTAGATTCTTTTCGATTTGAGTAGGAAGTGTAGTGAAGTCTATAGTTTCATGGTGACGATAATTTTTTTAGGTGGAAACTTAAATAGGTTAGGGTAAGGGTTTACTTCATTATTTTACTGTCACTTTTGAATTGCATCTAGAGATTGTTTAGGTCATAGCCTCTGTAGTCATTTATAAGTGCCTTCTAAGTCTTTTTGGTGAAATTATGCCGTGTATCTATTATATGGTAACCATAATTGTAAAGACCTTGATACATCATCTTTTGTACAATGACTTCTAAACCCTAGCCTTTCTAATGTCTTGAGCTATAGACAATATCTTGGAAGAGATAAAAGATAAAATATTACACGATATGGGTATTTATGGCATTGAGAGGAGAATGAAAGAAGATTATAAATTTTTGTGATTGCTGAGAATTTTTTAGAGAGTGGTCTTCTTGAAGCATGTGTGATTTTCCTGCTATGGTTTATTTTTCTGAATCGACTTTTTCTTGTGTCAATTATTATGATTTTAAGAGCTGTGAAATTTGAGCTTCGAGTGCTTGTTAAAAATTCTCCCTAAATTTATCCCAAGCACTGAACATTCCTGAATGAGAGTCATTTCTAGATGTTTTTAGCATTATGATGGGATTGAAAGCTAACATGGTGATGTATATTGCTTGTAGTCATAACAAGCAATTGGTTTGGTTGTCATTGATAGAAACTAAGGTAGAGCAGTCATGTATCATAATTGATGAAGTGTGGGAGGCAATCAATGTGAATATTAAATGATCGGTAATGATGTAGATTGGTTAAGTCTAGAAGATCGGTAGACAGAGAGGTTAATACTTTGGTAGTGGTCATGACAGATGGAGAATTATAAGTTGCAGTCACAACTACAATATCAACATGGTCAGAGTATAGTGTCGTTCCAACCATAACTTATTTGGCTAATCGGTGATAGAGATTTGGTTGACACACTCATTTAGACAGGAAAGAACACGTGTTCTTGAGTATCAATTGGAAGATTCTAGATCAGTAAGTGGTATAACAGTTTTTATAATACTTAATATTAAGATTATGTGTAATAATGGTTATAGAATCGATGAGATATTATTTTGGGATCGATACTGTTGCATAAGGAATATTTAAGGAGGTGCATTAGGGAAGTCAAAATGTGTTAGACTCTTTTGGAGAAATATAATGCAAGTCTTATTGGAAATCGACAAGGTCATAGGAAAATGTGTTTTGCATCAAAATTCTCAGTTTGATGGGAAAGTATTTAAATTTCATGAAGTCAATGCTCGAAGTATATATAAGAGGTACTGCTCACATTGAAAAAGTAGTTAGAAAATTGTTGATAGTAGATTAATGTTGTAAAGATTGATGTGGCATTGTGGTTGATTATGGAATCAATTAGGGTTTAAATCCTAGATTTGATAGAGTAAGAGCTATGAGTTTTTATAGAGAGAAAAAATCAAATTACATCTATCAAGAAGTCAGTTCTACATATATATCACTCAAAGTATTGTTCCCTAGTAGTTACAATGTGAAATCCCTTTAACTAGGTGAACTTTAATAGGTTGCTATTGTAAATCTCTAAACTAGGTGAGCTCTTAACAGAGTCTTTAAAAATTCTCTTACAAGGCATATCTTAGTATATTTGATTGTACTTCTAACAAGATACTAATCACTCATAGCAGGGTGAAACCTCAGAGAGGGTAATTGTAAGCTCCTAATAGGGAAAAATCATTTTACTACAATAGTGAGCTTGTCGGTGTCATTCCAACCGTGATTTTTCCCTCTAACCAAAGGTTTCCACACAAAAATAATTATGTCATGTGTGATGATTTTGTGGATGTTTGATATTGCTTACTTTAATTTGTTTACTTCAATTATGTTCTTTGTGTCTTACAAGTTATTATAGAAGTTATTCAGATTAGTGGTTGAATTAGTTTATAATTTAGTTTCACTAATTCATCCCCCCTCTTAGTGTCTAAGGATTATAACAATTGGTGTCATAACACTATTTCTCTTGTTGGTAAGTATAATAACTTGAGGGAAATATCTAAAACTATGGAGAATTATTGGCATGAAATGAAACTTGAGAGTGCACACAAGATCATCAATGAGGTGAAGGAGAAAATAAAGAAGTCACTTTCTATAAGAAGAAAACTTCCTAAACAACTAAATGTGAGTCAAGATAACATTGACAAACTATCTGAAGGTAGTATGTCTGAAGAATCAATTTTAGATTTGATGGAAAAGAAAAAAAGACTTAAAGAAGAAATGAAAAGTTTGAAAAGAGAACCTGAGAGTCAATATGTCATGATGTGTGAAGATCTTGAAGGAAAGAGAACTAAAAGTTAAAGGAATATTCAAGAAGATCCTAAGAAATTTGTTGAGGATACCCTAAGAGAAAGAGATGAAGAAATTTATAAACTGAGACAAGAATATACTTTGTATAGAAACCAAATCTAGGATACAACTGAAGAAAATCAACAAGTTATAAGTGAGAATGAAATTATCAGAGAAGACAATGAGAAAATGAAGAATGAATTGAAATATGTGAAAGAATAAAATGAAAAATGAAACAGTACAAAGAAATAATGAAAAATATTGATGAATTATTGGAGAGACAAAGAAGGCACAAAGATACAACTAGTCTTGGTTACATTGGTCAAGGAACATTTGAAACTAGTGAGTCATCAAAATCTAAACTTGACAAGCTACAAGATCAAAAAGTAGATCCAAGAAATTTAGGTAAGAAACCTAACAAAACTACTTGTTATAACTATGGAAATCCTAGTTATGTTGCAAATGTGTGTAGGAGAAAACCTATGAACCAACCCTACTCATTTGATAGTTATTTCTATAATTGTCATAATTATAGTCATACTACTTATGAGTGTAGATCCATATCTAGTAGTAGATATAGAAATAGATCCAATGGTGGTAGATTTGATGGATAATGTTTTTCATGTAACAAACATGGAAATAAAGATGGTCCTCGAATTGTAGGTGTAAAGTTTATGTTCTTAGGTCTCCAAACAAACTGGTAAGCCCTGATGGAAGAGAAATACAATTTGATGCAACATATTTTGTATGTGGTAATTATGGTCATCTAATGATGAATTGTAGAATGAGAACTCAGAGAGGTAATGTTGGACTTTGTAGGTCAACCGATATGGCCTGCTTTTTCTCCATAGGATTGGTCACCTTGCCAAAGATTGTCAGTTTGGGAATTGATCAGAAGACAGAAAAGGAAAGAAAATTATTGATGTTGATGAGGTTGGTCAAGAAATGAAGAATATATGGACAAAAGCATGAGAGAAGCAGGAAGATAAAATGTAGAGATAAAATCATTTGAAGAGAAGTCACCATTCTCTAGTGCAGAGGATTCTTCTTTAAACTAAGAATATTATTTGTTAGGGGGAGGACTTCGAGAAAAATCTTCTACTGATCCCCTAGATATGAGAGAGGTAAGATCTATATGCATATTATAGTGTAAGATGATATGATTTTGTCTTTGATAAATATTTTTGGAGTTTTTGGTGATTGTGTGGTGATCGCATTGAATTTTCATGGTATATATCTTGTACCATTTGATATTGGCTATAACTATTTGAGTACCTATCAGTGATATGACACTATTCCTATTATTGGAAAAGTATGGTTTTACCGTTGGAAGTGTGTAACATTTATATCTCAATGATAAATAGAGAGAAATGATTACAATTTTTACCTCTTACATTCACTTGATCATTTGAGCCTAATTTGCTATCGAGTTTTCAAGAGCCCTAACCAGTATTTCATGCATTATATATCTGGTTCACAATTGAATTTGTGTTATTGATGTCGATTGAAATGGAAAAGATATTTGATACCCTTGTATTTATGAAATTTTTTGATAAGCCACAACCCGTGTTCAAGCTTCATCCAATAAAGGTGATGGAGATTGATATTATGGTTCCCTATCTATGATTTCTCTACAAGTGTTGTCAATCAAGGATGTTTGGTCCTATGTTCATTGCAAGACTGAAAAATTATGAGCATAAGCTATCAAGCAAGAATATGAGAATATGTGTACCGATGGTGTATTGAGTTATGAGAACAAACATCTATAGTTGAAATTTTTAACATATGTAGTGAAAATTCCCACTAAATTTCATCTCGATTGGATTTTCTATGTGTTAAAAAGAGTGCATGATCAATGTTTTTGGTTGGAAAAGCCTCACAAGATTTTGAAAACAATGATTCATAAAGTTACTATTTTTTGACAACAAGGATTAGATTTCACATTGAGAATAGTTGTGACATATTTGGTTACCGAGCTAACCAAACGTAGAGAAGATGGAAGAACTATGACTATAGATGACATTGAAGACAAATAATTTTGGTTTGTATCTATGGTAATAGGTTGTTAGGTATATCAAGCAAGAAAATTTGACAATGTTCCCTATGGTGCTATCCATGCTGGTTATCAGATAGTGAGAGATACTTCAATGTATGATTTAGGCGAGATGGTCAGAAGTTAGATTTTTGGTGAACATTGAAATGATAAAGAAAAAAAAAAGAAATTATTCAAGTATGGTTCCCTACTAGTATGTATGCTCTTGTACATTCAAAATTTATTCCCCAGTACATGAAATATTGTATGCTCATCGGAAAAACCTTTAGTTGTGAAGATAAGTTAATTTATCAAGGAATTGGGTGAAAATCTTAAAAATATTATGTGGGATTATTTCAAAGATTTCCAAGCTAATATGCATAAGCATGAAATAATTCTAGCTAGCATAGTAGACAAATATAGGAATGATATATGTTTCCTAGTAGATATACATTCTTGTATTATGATGGTGGTTGAACCTATAACTTATTGGGTTCCACCTATGGGTTATGAATTAGAAGGGGAGTTAGTGAGGCTTCATGTAGATGAGTTACCACTAAACCCCTTGGATAAGAATGCATAGAGATTTAGTACTTATGAAGAAGCATTTTCTAAATTAAGTATACAAATGAAGAAATCGGTCATTGAAAGGAAAACTAGAAGGAATATATCTAATTTAGAACATAAATTTGGTAGTGATGAAGTAGGTACATTCGGTACTATTGATGTTGCATTTGAAGAGTCATCAATCAAAATTCTATCTACTTATGCAAAAGTGAAGAGAAAGTAGAGTAATCCTACAGTAAAGAAAGTTGAAATTAAGATGGAACCAGTAAAGAAGACATACAAGAGTAAGAGAAATTCCCTTGATGAGAAAAGTGAGTAGAAGGAAACTGCAAGAGATGAAGATGTCCAAACTGAATCGGACAAGATTGCAAAAGAATTGAAAGAGACTGATCGGAAGAAATCTCCAAGTGTTGATTATATTTCCAAACACATAATGGAGACATGTAGAATGACAGGAGTTGGAAGAATATATGGGTTCTTCAATGAGGAAGGAAGTAGAATAAGAACAAAAGAAAGAAAAAGTTGTTGGTGAGAAAAAAAAAGGGAAAAGAACAAGTTATTGAGGACATTGATGGCACATCTACACATGAAGATATTATTGGTGATGTTATTGTCAATATCTCTATTCAAGTGCAAGACATTGAAGATCAAGATGTTGAGTTAGCACAAACTAGTGGAGCAGAACTAGAACAAGGTCAAATTAGTGAAGATGACAAAATAATAAAAGACATAATAGGTAAAGAGAAATCTCCCTCATCATCCCCTCTGAAGAGTTCATAAGAATTTATTTCTTAGAAGTTTGAAGAAAAAGTATGAAGTCAGAAAGAGGTTCAAGAAGCATATGATGTGAAAAATAAATTGAGCCTTGGATCATCTAGTGTAACAAAGAAGAAGAAAATGGTGCAAGTAATAGAAGAAGAGAAAGAAGAAGATGAAGAAATAGTCACCACACTAGTAGACATAAAAAAGTTGAAACCTAAGGAATTGATGAAGTACTCATAATAGTCGATGAAGAAATATGAAAGAGATAAGATGAGAATAAAGAAGAAGAGTGATAGAGTATTGAGTCAAGCAAGAGATATCCTAGCTGAGTTGGTACTTGAAGTTGTATATGATGAAAATGATTCTGTTATAGATCAAATGGACACCTTGATTAAGGCGATTTTAGATCAAGGCCCAGATTTTTAGACTGCAATAGTAAAGATGACATAAGAGAAATTAGAGAAGAAGATGACAAGCAAAATAATGGATAAGATCACTGAGGATAAGAGAAAATTGATAGAATTGGTGAAAGAAGTTAAGACTTCATTAGTTAAGGTAGGACAAGTTTTCACTAAATTATTTAATCACTAAAAGTTTTTAAAAGATTTAGAGGAGAAAAGAGTTAAAGTACTAAAGCATATAGAAAGATTAACTGGTGAGGTTGATCCTATTTCAAGCTCAGTTACTGCTTTTAGTATTCAAGTGAAGTAGTTGGGTATGTGCAGGATCATGATATGCCAAAAAGTGGTGATGTGAAAAAATGAACTTTTCACTGGTCCAAAACAACACTAAAAAGTTCTTTGACTTTTTAGTAGGTGTGGGTGTCAGTACACCTGGGAAAGTTGAAATCCAAAGTACAAGCCTAATTGGATATCCAATAATATCATATATTCGATAATATCATATATCTGGTATTATCAGATATCCAATTTTATATCGAATATCCAATTTTCACTAGTAAATTGTATTTGTAGCCCACGACCATGTTCAACATTTTCACTGTGAAAATTTTAAACACGGCCCATAGGATTTTGCATATAAAAAATAATTTGATATCCGATTTGCTCAAGATTGAAAGGTAAGTTCAATTTTTAAGTTGTTATTGTTTTTTTGGTTTTTTAATTGAAATTTGTAGTTTTGTTTTATATAACAACTAGGGTTTAAATGATATTCTTTATTATTTCATTAAATTTATTATAATTATCTATTTTGGTTCTAATTATAATCATACATGGACTCAAAGAAATCAAAAAACCCTCCCAATGATACCTCAAATAATCTAGAACCACCTCCAAACAATCCCACACCTTCAAAAGACCAACTAGTCCCAAACCCTTGACATTTAGAGGATCTCATAGGAGAAAATATAAATCAGCTTAGAGGTGTATGTACCCTAAAATGGTCGCCTAGACTTTGGGCCCCCATTCATCAATTTATCAATTTCCCAAATCAATGCTTTGCAATATTTTCAATCCAAATCAATTTTCTTGATCAAATCCTAATTCTATCATTTATTCGATTATATTCTATGGATTAACCATTTTATCCTAAGTCTTTATTTAATTAAAAGGAATTCCCTCCCCTTTTATTAAATAAAAAACACTTACCTCTTATCCTAAGCTACACAAATAAAGCATTATTCCTATTTTATCAAAAAGAAGAAAAGGTCTTTTTGTCTCACATGGGGCACAAAAGTCAACATTTCTTTCTCATTGGAGGAGATTTGTGTACAAGGATAGGTCCCGCTTTCAAATTCCATCCTTGATCAAATCTTTTGCTTCTTAATCTCCATGGTCCATTTATCTTTAAAAGGAGAGCTCTTTTCTCATTCAAAAGGATCCTCACTATTGATGCTAAGGTTGTGCTACAGGTTTTCTTGGTGACATTGGAGCTTTGAAGATCTTCTTGCATTCTAGTCTTCATTCTTGGATTATAGCTTAATTTCCATGGCATTTTAGTTTAGTTTCCTTTCATGTTCTAGCTTAATCCACATAGTTTAATTAGCAAAGGCTTGTAACACTCTCATTTTTCATAGCTTAGTTGCATTCTTGCATCTTCATTCTAGCATAGTTTGCATTACATCTTTCATTGTGATTCTTGAAGATATTGGCATTCTTTCCCTTGTCTCTTTGAATCTCCCATTGCATGGTTTACTAGCAAGGTTGCATTCTTAATAGCTCTAGCAGAGAGCCCTCTAAACACCCTTGCACTCCATGTCTAGGGAGCTATAAGTCACTTTCTCAAGGCTTCCAATTCATGGATGCTCTTGGAACCAAAGACTTAGAGAAGTGCACATTTTGAGTGTACATTTTTTGGTGCCCACCATGGGGTAGAACAATTCTCTTTTGCCTTTATTTCCTTGCATTTTCCCTAATTTTTTGTCACTGTTATCTTGTTGTTCTGTCTGTTTTTCTATTTTTTTCTGACAAAGTATCATACGATAGTATTCTAGTATCGTACAATAGTTCTTTACATACCCATGTGATACTTTTCCAGTCAAAGTATCATACACCCATACAGAGTTCTGTCGCACTACTATATTACACTCTATCACCTGGAAGTAGTGTGAAGTATCATTCAGAAAAGAAATATCACACCACTATACTGCAAAGTATCATGTGAAACTTCTGTTGATAGAACTGTCACCCAGGCCTGGCAAAGACTGATTTTGGTTCTTTCTTTGCAAGATTTGGGTTCATTTGCTTGCTGGTTTTGACTTATTATGTTAGGACAGAGATTCATTTATAGATTATACCTAATTTTATTGTGCTAACTCTTGTGGGCCTAATGAGTTGTGCTTGTAGGTGTGCCCTAATTTTTTGCATTATTTTCTAAAAGAACGCATGTCAAAGCTTCAAATGCACAAGGGCTACTATTTTTTTTTTGCAGGGCTGCCCAAAGCATAAAACCAATCAAGTGCTTGTTCATTTCTTTCATTTTAAGTGTGGCATTATACTAGTTCATTTTTTTCTAGGCACTTAATATCTTGTCATTAGAGTCTTTTGGTGGTAGGAAATTATGCTCTTCACCCTTATGGTGAACCAGAAATCCTGACCCATCTCTAGATTTCGAAAGCAAGAGGGCTAATTAAACATTGCTTGGTGTGCTTGGGAAAGGCTTTTGAGATAGGAGAGTATGCTCTTCACCCTTGAGGTGAACCAAAAATCTTGCCCCTCAAAGGTTAATCCACTTCTTGTTTAGTTTAGAATCCTGTAGCGGGCCTACTCCTGAGCAATCAATTGGAACGACCCAAGTGGGGACAAGCTAATACCTGACTATTCTGAACCACTATAAACTCAAGGCTATTAAGGACACAAAACCTTGGTAGATGTAGTACTTGTCTTCGCTTGGTGTAAGTACTTGTGGGATTGTGACCATGAGGAAAATGCTAAGCAAGAATGCTTAAGGTACTCTTGTGGCCGCAAGGTCCATTACTTGCCGCAAGGTAAGGAGTCCCTTTGGGGAGAAAGAGAGATATTACGATTGGAAGCCCTTATTATGAACGCTAGATATAAGCTACCCGATCTTGCTGCTCAACATCTTGGTGCAAGGATCGATCCTAGTGGACTACCCGGATCACCCCAAGATTTTACTCACCATCTCTGTTCATTTGGTTGTGTCATGGGAACTTCCACAACAAAGCCAATATCTATTGCGGGCAACCACTTTGTGTGAGGTAATGGGACATCAAGTGTGGGCCAAGTTGTTGAGTATTGAGCCTTTGTCTTTCTAGGCTAGAAAGTGCTTGAATTTTCTTCACTGTGATCTACCTGTGTAAATGTTCTTGAACATTAAACATCATGGTAGTGCTCATAGGATTTTTTTGTTTTGATATCCCAAGTGCATGTCTTGACAAGGTTGCTTTTTCCCTTGCCCAAGTGTTTTATGAAATGTTTGATCCCTTACTATTTGCAAACCTATCTATTTTCTACCATTACTACGTTTGAAACTGAGAAATTGAACTTATCAACCTACAACTTTGACCAAATTACCTTCAAAACTAAATTTTTCACATTCACTGGTCAAGAGTCATGCAATACTGAACAATCATCACACACTTTCCTAAGTATTATCGCGTGATACTTCATTGTTGTTTTCTTATCATCTACATACTATACACTCTATCGTATCAACTGCCTAGATTCTATCACACTGCTTTGTGTGAAATATCATCTTGAAAAATTGCATCGTCCTGCTATCCTGTGAACTATCGCATAGAATCAATTTTCTATCTAGCAGTCTGATCCTATCTCCAGTCTTCCTTGGTCAGTTTGGGTTAGATCTTAAGTGCTATGACATGTTTCTCAATATCCAAATGAACTTAAATGGTATCAAGTTGCACAAAATGACAATTGGTCTTCTTTCTTCTACATCTCCCATGTCTTCCTAGTCTCCCATTTCCATCCTTTCTCTTCTTTCTTCACACTTCTTCCTCTTCTTCCTAAACTCCTCACGTCTTCTTGATTCTTTTCCTCTTATTATCTAGTCTACCTTCTTCTATTCATCTCTTATGTCACTTCCATGCTTGATTCCTCCTCTTTCAGAACCATGAATTTCAACTATCTTATTATGGAACCTCTCTTGAAAATAGATGATCTCGAACTCATTGCTCAATTTGAAGAATTTTATTCCTCCAATAGTCCTTCTAGATATGGAAAAGGTGATAAACTTAAGAAAAAAATAAAAGAAAAGATGAATGAATTAGACACCTTTTCTAGGATCATAGACATGATCATGTCACAACCTCCTTCTTCCAAACATTTTTTATCTTCTAAGTCTTCTCATCCTTCCTCATCTTCCAAGTCTTACCATGAATCTTCTAGACATTATTCACATTCCTCATTATCCAAGTCTTCTTCCTCCACTAGGTCTTCACTTTCCTCTTCTTCATGATCTCGTTCCTCTTCTACTTCTCCTAAGAGTCTTACTTCTCTTCTCAAGACATACCATAATGAACAACATGAAAATCCTTCTGATACCTCTTCCACAAGGAGTGACACACCCATCTTTGATGACTATGATGATGGACAATGTAGTGATACCTATGACACCTCTATTCCTAAGAGTCCTCCTAGTCGTGTGCTCGTGCTTACCAGAAATGGGTCATCACATTGGATAGATTGTGATGGTGATCCATATGATTCTAATTTTGAAAGATAATTTGATATTTTTTGTGAACAATACCTAGATGATACATCTACTTCTGTTGAGGAAGAGAAAGCTTTTCGTGCTGATTATAAACATAAATACTATAAGAATCTCTCCTCTAAAAACTCTCATGCTGAAAATAAAGATTACACTCTCAAGCAAGATTATGTTAATGATAGACCTTTGTCTTGTTATGGTTCCTTTCCATCCCCTACTTCCTCCAATACCCATATATTTCCTAAAGCTTCCAAGTCTTTCAAATCTTTCACAAATCCTTCATCCTACAAAAATCCTAATACTTTTCATACAGCTCCTTATAGTTATCCTCAAGGGCTACCTCTTAAAGAAACTCAAGCTAACATTCAATTAGCTACAAATACTTTCAATAATGCTAAACCTAAAGAGCCTAAGCCTTTATACACTATAATTCCTACTTCAGCTAGTCCTTCACTATCTCTTCCAAAGTCTTCCATACAATTCTAACATGCTTCCTTGTCCTTAGAAGTGTCTCCATGTCAAGAGGACTCTAAAAATGATAAAGAAAAGAATATAAAGAAAGATCAAGATCAAGTACCCTCCATGTCATCCAATTCTTTTCATGATGTCTCTTATCTATTTCATGGTTCTTTTGATCCTCTACACCCTTTCTCATTCATTCCACCATGTCTTAAGTCTTCTCCTAAGCAAGATCAAGCTACTACTTACACCGTTGAGCTTATTGACAATCAAAATAACCTTACTACACTTGCACTTTCCAAAGATGCTACTTCCATTAAGGTTATTAAAAATAGTGTTGTTACTTCCAATGTTAAGCCTATTGAAAATCAAGAGAAAAATTATACGCTTATGCTATCCAAAGCTCCTTGTCAAGATCAAAGTCTTCCATCTTCTTGTTCTACCACTCCATGTTCACTTCCACTTTCTATTCCTCCTAAGTCTTTTCAAGCTCCGGAAAACACTATCAAAGAAGTTGCTCCTATTCAAGATGTTCATGATTCTATTGCAAATCCTAATGCTCACTCTAAACATGTTGATGTCCTTGGTTGTCATATATATGTTGATGAACTTATTGATTATCCTTTTGTATCTTCCATATCCATCCTTGGACCTCCTCCACCAATACTAAGGGCTTCACATCTTCCTTCCATCTTGGGCCCTTATGTCCCTTCACTTTCCCCTCCTAACTCTCCTAATTTGTCATCCATCTTGGGTCCTTACGTCCCTCCATCTCCTATCTTTCTTCAAGATCAACATAGATGCATACCCTTGAATCCTTTTCATCCACCCACCCATTTAAACCAATCATATCCTCCTACTTCTTCCACAAATCCCAAGTCTTTTGGAAGTAAGTTGAATGTTCAATACAAGAAAAAGAAGCAATACAAGAATCCATCAAAAAAAGAAGATCACCATGTCTCCTCTAATTGACATGGAGGCATAAAGTCAAAAGAGATATCTAAGAAGAAAACTACGAGACAAGTATGGGTTCCAAAATCCATCATTGAAGATATTCTCTCTAAATCATTAAAAAAAATGAAAAGCCTACGATTATATGGATTCCAAAGTCTCTCATGAAAGAGTCTTATGTTGAGCAACAAGTTAAATTGACATTCAAGCTTCCAAAGGCTTCCACTTCATCTTCTTCCAAAAACATTCTTCCATTCCATGCGCCTAAACTACAACCTCTACTATCCATTCACCATATTCCTTCATGTATTCCTTCATTCACGTTTCCTCCATCCTCTCACCACCCTTCAAGGTGTGTGTTGATGCTGATCTTGCCTTCCTTTCCATCTACCCTTTCACAATCCTTCTATTCATTATTCTTCTACCTTCTATCCTTTTTCCTCATTTGCCTATTCCTCCCATCTTCCGACCTCACTTGCTTTACATAAAATCTTATCCTTCATTTTTCTCTTCCATCTTCCTTTCCCTATTAGCATCATGAATATATCATTTTGAATCCTTGGCATATCATGGTTTATCCTTTCAAGGAGTATTATCTAAAAAGCTTGCCTTCTTCCAAAAAAAAAAAGATTCAAAAAAATAGAAAAATTCAAAAAGAAAATTTAAACAAAAAATAATTTTTTTTTTTGAAAATGTGCCTTGGTGGAAACCTAGAAATAGGCACCTTGGTAGAAAAGGTAAAGAGAAATAAATTTGTCCTATGGTGAAAACCACTCCCTTGTGGCACCTTGGATAAGTACCATGATGAAAACCTGACAATCAGACATCATGCATAGTTCTTCTACATATTTGTAAGAATTTTGATATCACTCTGATAGCATGTAAAAATTTGCCTAAGGAAAAGAATAAATGCCAAGATCTAGAAGTTCAAGAGATAGCACAAGAGAGATAGGTAAAATGATCAAATAATTGATTATAGCCAAATTGAATTAATTACAAAGTAGGAGTGCCTAAATATATAGGCAATACAATAAGACTACATGATAAGGAGATGATAAGATATCAACCACACTAGGTGGAATCACATGTCCACCAAAGGTGGATCATCCTCCATTGTACATGAAAGTATGAGAAACATGTGCAACAATGAGAGGATGATAATGTCATAAGAGCACTAAAGGTGGATCTCATACACAAAGAGGTATGTGATGACAACTATCACACCTAAAGTGGAAATTTTCTTAACCATGTGCTAAAATGAAATGCAAACTCCTAGGTGTCACAATGACAACTAATATAGAAATGCATTATCATAAGTAAACTTAAGTAAAGTATAATTAGTAATATTTAATTACACCAGCACCCCCCCTTAATTGCAACTTAGGGGAATGCACTTAAGCTCACAATGCAAGATGTGTCCCAGCTACTAGGCCATCTTAGGTACCCATGTACAATATGCAAGAGAAAAAGATAATGTAATCTCTCATAAAGCGAAGAAAGAGGGAAAACCTCATGGGAAAAGCCCTCCCCCAAAAGAGAGATGAATACAAGATGCATGTATGGATGGAGTAATAAAGACCCCCCCATAATGACATACATCATGTATATACAGTAAAGAATCCCCCCATAGGAAGGAAACAAGGAGACATGATATCCCCTACATAATGAATAATCTCCTCCAAGGATGGTGAGTGCTTGAAGACAACATAGTCCAATGCCTGCAAACAACATTTCTTCCCTTAGGAAGAAGATACACTAAGTATAGATGCAAGAAGGCTTCCCATTGTGGATAGGAAGAAGGAGAATCCAAATAAAGTATGATGTCTTTGAAGTATGCCCAAGTGTCGCTGATGTCCTTGGTTGATGAAGATGCCATGAATCAATCAGGAATAAGCTCAATAGAAGTTGACAAACAAGGAACCAATGGTAACTGATCCATGTAAGAATTTGGATCAAAATCCAAAGACAAAGATGCCTCCTCAAATGAAGTAGGAAGAGAAGCAAGAAATCCCCCCCTCAATGTAGAATGTACACCCATGATAGATGCACCTAGATCAATGTAGAAATGGTACCAAGAAAACTGAATGATGTTCCTCCCCTTAGGAAGAAACAAGTCCATAGGTAGATCAATGAATCCTCCCCAATCTCTAGGAAGAATACTCAAAATGTATGATGTCTTAGGAAACTAAATAGGAATCTTCAACACATGAGTATGGTCAACGTGAACCATGAAATGTGACATCTCAAGTGAAGTTTTATACTCATGAAAACCAATCTCCAAAGAGTCAAATGCCTTCTCTGAAGTTAAAGAGACCTCCTCCAAATTTTGTATCAAAGGATCCACAATCATGTCAATCTCGAAAGAAGGATCAAGTGGAGAATGAAGATGAGGGTCAACATACTCCCTCAAAAAAAATAAAGAAGGATTATCTTCAACAAAGAGAAGATGAATATCATCAATGAAGTCTCCCAAATCTAAAATGTAGGACTCCACAAACAAATATGCAATGTCTGTCAAGTATTCATCCCATGAAACTATAACTAGAAGACAAGGATAATCTTGTTGCACTGAATCACAAGATTAAATGTCTATAGGAAGACAAGCATCATCAAGAGATGCGATCTCAATAGGAGGATAAGGAGTTGTAACTAGAGGTTCTGGACCTTTTGGAAGTGTAGGAATATGTGGATCTCCATATATTTCCCAAAGAAAAGTCCAAAGATCAGGAATATTTTCTATCTCAACATCATATTCATCAAGGGAATCCATAATATCCATATCCATATTGCAATAGATAACCTTAATAACTTCTAAGTAAGAGTCCCAATCAAAAGAAGGATTTTTAGGTCTAAGCTCACACAAATAGGGCAACTGGTTATGCTCAGTAAAATGAGAAAGAACCAATTCACTCCATTTCTTATATTTTCCTCTTGTCAACTTAATTAAACCATCCATGATGTACTTCTCACATGAAACAATGAGATCAAAAAATCAATGCACCCCCCAAAATGCAATAAACCAAAGAACCCCTCCCCCCCCCCGAAATAGATGATTTTGGCACTTTATAGGTAGTGTGTGTACAATTGCCACTTGTCAAAATGGATCAAAGTGGACTTCTAATTTTGATGTTTACAACAAAAATAGGAAGCTATAGCAGACTCAAGAAGATAAGACACAAGATCTCTCAAAGATCTAACAAATTACAAGTGCCAAAAATAGGCCAAAATAGACCAAATTCTGAAAGTATTATGTATACTTAGAATTTTTCCAAAATGATACCAGATCTAGAAAGTAGACAAAAAATCATGAACTTTCAAAAAAAATAGCACCTAAAAATGTGTCCATATAAGCCCAAACAAAGCCTCTAAAGTTGTAAATATCAGGATTTGCAATTTTTAGAAAATATCAAAAATAGAGATCAGAAATCACCTGCACCATTGTGTAGATCATGAAATTCTACCCCAAAATGAAAAAAAATTGCTCTAAAAAAAGAGTCCAGATGACTGAGATATCGCTATTTGAAAATTGTGTCTAAAATTATTTTTTTTGAATCACCACTGCTGAACCTTGAAAATTCAAATGGCTCTAGATTTGGCTTCAAATGTCCAATTTGGATGAAACAAAATTCAATTTAGGGGTTTTTGGACCTCCTCAATGTGATGCCATCCTCTGATTTGCACCAGCAATCTCCAATTTTGATCTGCAATTAAAATCTCTCAAAATAGGCTATACAATGAAACTTCTATGGCTCTGATACCATGTAAGAATTTTCTTAAGGAAAAGAATAAATGTCAATATCTAGAAGTTCAAGAGATAGCATAAGAGAGATAGGAAAAATGATTAAATAATTGATTATAGCCAAATTGAATTAATTACAAAGTAGGAGTGCCTAAATATATAGGCAATACAATAAGACTACATGATAAGGAGATGATAAGATATCAACCACACTAGGTGGAATCACATGTCCACCAAAGGTGGATCATCCTCCATTGTACATGAAAGTATGAGAAACATGTGCAACATTGAGAGGATGATAATGTGATAAGAGCACTAAAGGTGGATCTCACACACAAAGAGGTATGTGATGACAACTATCACACCTAAAGTGGAAATTCTCCTAACCATGTGCTAAAATGAAATGCAAACTCTTAGGTGTCACAATTACAACTAATATGAAAATGCATTATCGTAAGTAAACTTAAGTAAATTATAATTAGCAATATTTAATTACACCAACAATATTTCATCCATTCCGTCTTGTCTCTTTGATCTTGACAATGTTGACCTATACACGAACATTTGGCTATCTTGTGAGCTATCTTATGATGATCTTGTTTTCATTCCATTCATGTTTAGCCTTCATATTTATTTTACTCCATTCATTCTAGCCTTTTGCTATCCTTTTCCCTTTTGGTCTTGATCTAATAAAAAAGAGTAAAACATGATGCTGTGAAGCCTCTTGACATGTCTACTCCTTTGGACTGCATCCTTTCCTTCTTTTGCATTACGCTTTTGTGACTTATCCTATGCTGGCCTCTCATTGCTTGTCCAAATGTTCTTTACATGACATTTTTTTCCTGTATCTTGTGTACTCTTGAGGAGTTTTCCCTTGAGGATTTCTTCCCTTCATTCTCCTTCATTCTCTTGTCTTCCATCTCTTCCACCAGCTTGCTAATCCCTCTTGTTCTCCACGTTGCTAGACATTGGGACTACACGATGTAATCATGCTTGGGATTTTTATGCCCTTTCTGTCTAGGGGCATCCTTTGTACATACTTATTGATCTTGAAAAAATCTTTAAAAAATGATATATTCTGTTAAAAATCTAAAAATTGAAAAATGTCCTAAAAAAATGATCATCTTAGTGAAAACCTAGCAATAGGCACTTTGATGTATCTCAAAAAAATTATATATTCCAAAAATATAAAAAAATCAAAAAATTAAAAAATTAAAAAAGAAAAAGAAAAAGTGCCTTGGTGAAAACCTAGAAACAGGCACCTTGGTAGCAAAAATATAAAAAATTATAAAAAGTCTTTAAAAAAATTAAAATAAAATAAAATTGTAATAAAATCCAAGTGGTGAAAAATTAGAAATGGGCACTACTTGAGGCTTTTACACTCATGTTTCTCAGTTCATGTCCTCGACACTTGGCCTTTCTCTATCATGCCTTGTCGTTGTTGCCGTGGTTTGAAATTGGTCTTTGTCTTTGTCTAGGGGGCATAACTGTGTTAGCTTTGGTCTTTTAGATGTGTTAGTCTTTAGGACACCTCACAAATGGTGTTTTTCAATACCACCCCAACCGTATTTTTCAAACACTTCCCTAAGCATCAAGTGTTTCTTAACACTTATCAGATATCTTACTTGCAGTCTAGAATGATACAATATTTCTCACTCGCAGATGTGATACTCAAAGTTTGAGTCTATGACCTACACACACACACTTAAACACTTGACTTGCTGAGACTTGTTTGACTTTATTTCTTTGTGTGCTATCTATGATGATTTCTTTGATGAGTGTTCTCCCCCTAATAGTTTTTGATAATGCATGGCTAGAAAACTGGGGGCACGAGGACATGTTTTATTTATTTTCTGCCTATGGGTATATTTTGTTGATCTTAACTATCATGAGCATTTATGCTTGACTATTTTCCATAAGTGCATGCTTGTAGTCATCTTGACTTTCTTGTGTCTCGATGTGAGCATAATCTTTCTATACCAAACTTAGGGAACCTCACTACATTAGTCATCTTGACCTACATGTCTCTAGTGCCTAGTTGAGATTCCCACATATCTATCTGATATAGATCATATTCATATACCCATAGTCATACAAGTGTGTATTGTATGATTTTGTGATGCTATCAATAAAGCTTGATGATGATTATTAGAGTCTAATGGCTTTGTGACCTTGCAAGTAAACCACTTTTCATAGTAGCTTGCACTTTTAAGTTCATATTAGTTTAGTCTTGCATCTTGCATATGGAGAGAACTTTTCCTTCATCTTTCTTTTGGACTTTTAATCAACTATGATCACATTTTGATCTTCATTTCCTTATCTTCTTTCGTGATCTCAATCAAAATTCTCTATCTAAAATAGTTGATTGATTTTGAGGCATCCTCTTTCTTGAGGCAAATTCTCTTTCTTCTCTTCATTTCTTTCCACCTCTTCCAAACTTCTATCTTCCATTCACTTTCAGCCCACTTCTTTTCTTCTAATTCAACCTTGGGGCATAATATTTCATGCTTAATGATCTACCTTGGTTCGGTGATCCTTATATCTTTCATCTTACATTAATAACCTTATTTTTAGTTCTATTTGATCAAATTTATCAATTCACTATTTCTCCTCTATCTCATTTTGATTTTGATCACAAGGGGGTAGTACCTATCAAAATTCAATCCTTGATTCAGCTTTATCAAACCTATCAATTAAACCTTGCTTGAGACTTGACAATTACCTATTTACAAGGGTGTTGGCCTTGTCTTTTTCAATTAGCTTATCTTTATCTTGATGTGTTCCCATTCGTCAATCACACATCTAGGTTATTTTGTGATCCCAAATCAATCTCACATTTCAATTCTATTCTTTGGCTACATGTGTTCCCAGAATGATCACACATTACCCAAAGAGGGGAAAATGTATACACCCTAAAATGGTCGCCTAGACTTTGGGCCCCCATTCATCAATTTATCAATTTCCTAAATCAATGTTTTGCAATATTTTCAATCCAAATCAATTTTCTTGATCAAATCCTAATTCTATCATTTATTTGATTATATTCTATGGATTAACCATTTTATCCTAAGTCTTTATTTAATTAAAAGGAATTCCCTCATCTTTTATTAAATAAAAAGCCCCCACTTACCTCTTATCCTAAGTTGCACAAATAAAGCATTATTCCTATTTTATAAAAAAGAAGAAAAGGTCTTTTTGTCTCACATGGGGCACAAAAGTCAACATTTCTTTCTCATTGGAAGAGATTTGTGCACAAGGATTGATCCCACTTTAAAACTCCACCCTTGATCAAACCTTTTTCCTCTTAATCTCCATGGTCTTTTCTTATTCAAAAGGATCCCCACTATTGATGCTAAGGTTGTGTTGCAGGTTTTCTTGGTGACATTGGAGGTTTGAAGATCTTGTTGCATTCTATTCTTCATTCTTGCATTATAGCTTAGTTTTCATGGCATTTTAGTTTAGTTTCCTTTCATGTTCTAACTTAATCCACATAGTTTAATTAACAAAGGCTTGTAACACTCTCATTTTTCATAGTTTAGTTGCATTCTTGCATCTTCATTCTAGCATAGTTTGCATTACATCTTTCATTGTGATTCTTGAAAATATTGGCATTCCTGCCCTTGTCTCTTTGAATCTCCCATTGCATGGTTTACTAGCAAGGTTGCATGCTTAATAGCTCTAGCTGAGAGCCCTCTAAACACCCTTGTAGTCCATGCCTAGGGAGCTCTAAGTCACTTTCTCAAGGCTTCCAATTCATGGAGGCTCTTGGAACCAAAGACTTAGAGAAGTGCACATTTTGAGTGTACAAGAGGATATCAGACCACATATGCCAATATCCCCACATTGTGCCCCATTTTTTCCATGTTGAACTCCAATATTGAAAATATGGAGAAACTTACAAAGCAACATAATGTCACACTTCTTTGGCCCAATTCCATGCACACCCAATTTGACGATGGGCTTGACTATGATCAAGTTATGAACCTAAATATTGAAGAAGATTACAGATGTATATTTTATATTTCATCAATAATCAAGAAGAGGAGTTTTTATGCAATGCAAACAATTACAAATTGACAAATGGTTGGACAGTTAAACTACCCAAACAATGTATTACACCAACATTCCTGCCCTTAATACATTGATCCTTAAAACATCAAATTAACTTTTCCCTAGGGATCCCCCCTTAAGGCTTACATAACAAAATATGCAAACATGCTGATTCAATAATATGAATACATATATTGAGAAAATATTCTTTTTGAAGTTGCAAATCCTGAATCATACAAGGCTCCATCAAGCTATCTTGTGACCCTCAGAAAGATGTACCTTCGACTCATGTTCTTAAGCTCTCAATCTTGAACTTTCAAATCACAGTCTTGAATTATTCAACAATTATCCTTAAGAGATGCGATAGATCTCTATCATTGTCTAATGAATGCAAAAGGGTATAACTCTCAATCATATTGTAGACACCTAAATTTGATTACATAATTTAGTAATCTTATTTCGTTCTCTCCTAGGACATCCTATTAATTAAATATTATTACTTAATGAATTCATGTCATCCCCTAGTTAATTATCTTAATTAATTAACTATAGTCCAATTAATTTCATAAATGAAAAACCTATAGTATGATAATTAATTAATCCTTATTCTTCTATTAATTTAAATGGATACACTTATCTAATTAAATTAATTCATAAAATTATTTTTCCTCTCACTTGGATTTAAATGAATATTTAATTCTAAACCCATAACCAAACTCATCCCAAACTCCTAACATGTGGTTCATATTCAACCCAACTCATTCACCCATACTAATCCTTCTTAATTAGGTAATGACCCATGATTAGGTAATCAAACCCTCCACTCATTCTCTCTCCTCCCATCACATCCTCCTAAACCTCCCACTTGCCTCCTAATCCAAGCCTAATCACCTCCTAAGCATTTACACAATCATAATCCATGGATTAATAAATCTTAAGCAAAACCAAGTCAACTCTCCTATCACATCCTCACATCTCCCAATTCCCTCACCTCATGTCAACCTTAAATTCCCTTACATGCCTCTTACACACTCCATCCTTCTCTTACACCTTTCTTCCCTCTCACATCTCCCAAAATGATCACATTCCCCCACTTCTTCCAACCTCTCCCATTGTGACACTTGTCACAATGAGATGCATTTGAGAAAATACAATCCATGTGCTCCCCCCTCAAATGCATCTTGGCCCTTTCTTAGGTTTGCATCTTAACCATTCATTCATCCCTCCTCTTGCCTATAATTTGAGCCCTCTTTTCCTTCATTTTCATCTACCATCAAAGCATTGTTATCATGCCCATTTGAGAGCCAAAAACATAAAAAAGACCTTATAATACCAAAATCATTCCCAAAATCATATCCTTTGAAGCTTGAGCATAGAATTTGAGCACACATTCCATCCTTGGACAAATCTTCTGCATACTTGGAGGCTTCTTAGAGTGAGGTTTGCACACTCTTTTGGTTTTTAGCTCTATTCTTTGTAGTGTCTAATCTTAAAGTTTTTATTATAGTTTGTATTGTTGAATGTTTAGCTTCCTTTATATTCCTTAACACTACATTTTAGGTATTACATTTTGGTACGCCCAGTGGGACCCACTTCTAGGGTCATTTCTTCATCTTTCTCATCTATTTTACATTGCAAAACTAACCCAAAAACTAATTTTTCTTATTGTTTGAGTGCTTTGCAAAGGTGTTTTGGACATTTTTCAGGTTTGGGGCCAAAGAAGGAACATTTGCACCACCATTCCTATGGTCGGATTTCACATAACAAAAACAAAAAAAAACAAAAAAACTTAGTTTTGTGAGAATGCAAGTACAATCTGCTAGAATGCCTTTACAGTCTACGAGAACACATTCCCACAAACAAAATTCTATCTTCTATCTTTTTCTTGCTCTCTATCCTAAGTTTACCAATCAGTTCTATGTACCCTTTTTGCGGGATCGCATTCCTGCAATATGAGAATGTTGTTTGACTAGGTAGGATTGCCTGTTGACATTTGTAAGCCATAACTTATTATTTAAAATCTTGAAATTTGTGCCATCATTCCCGCAACATGGGATTCACCATTGACTACACAGGAACTCTGTTTGACTATAGGAATGCGATCGCAAGTATCAGTTCCTTGTCGGCATTTATTACTTTCTGTGATTTTTTTATTCTAATAGTCTTGTGTGAATGCCTATACAATTTTTTGGGAACGTGGTCTTCTATTTGTAGGATTGTAGGTATTCACGGGAATGCAGGTTATTTTTTTTTAAACAAAATTAACTCACTTTTCTTTGGTGCCTTAAAAAGAACATTGTATGCCTACACAACACTTTGTCATTTCTATTTGGGTATAAAATGAACAAAGGCTAAAATTGAACAAGGAAAACATCAAACTTTACATTTGGTGCTTGAAAATCAAATAAAAAACAATCTTGAATGCCTCAGGGATAAAGAACCAATGCAATGAACACTTCACTTTGGTGCTTAAAATTTATCAAACAAATCTTGAATGCCTAAAGGGAAGTAACACTTATTGTTTTTGAAAAAATAAAACTTTACTTTCAAGCATCATCATTTACTTTTCAAAAGAGCCTTGCATGTTAAAAATGAGTGTTTTATGTTCTAGGATAGAAAACACTTAGTCTAAACTAGGTTCAATTTGGAATGAACATTTCTTGGCATGTTTGAAGGAGTGTTTTTCAACACTTCCTTAGAGATTTTTCATTTTTTACACAAACCTTGGTAAAATAAGTGATGTGGAAGAAATCCACTTGTATCCATATCCTCTCCCCTCACCTTTGTGGATCTTAGGTGAAGAAGAAGATCAAGTCTAATTGATGATACTTCTAGCGAGGCTTGTCTAGAGAGAAGTGCTTCCTCTTTGGAGAACAACCTCAAACCGGTAATTCCCCAATCGATATAGAAACAAGGTGTTGAGAAAACTCTCACCTTATCTTCTCAATCTCAAGTGAGGCATGTTGATGGTAGCCCAAGGTAGGTGAATATCCCTACAATTTCAGGATGGTCAACTAGGCTCTTGAGTGAGTCACGCATGTACAAACTGATTGGGAGGATGCCATAGACCTTATTAGACACCAATTAAATTAGTGGCCTACCTGATTCACCTCTGAAGGCTTTCTAATCCTTGTGCAATGAGAATAGTAATCTCCCTAAGAAACTCATCATATTGTGCCATCCTTGCGCACTTGGAACTAGATAATATGGTATTTCTTGATCCATTGTGTGTTCAGTAGTGGTCATATTTTGATTAGCTCTTGGATGTGTGCCTAAGTCAATGAGCAAGGGTTTTTCAGTCACATCAATTCCTTAAGATAGAAAGTGCTTGTGTGTGTACTTGAAGTTACAAACCCAATGAAAACATCTATTTGAACATACACAAAGTCAAAATTACAAGTTCTTTGCCAAAGAGATCATCTGCCTATTTTCCCACAAGATTTCTTTGTCTCTTGTGGGGATTGTTTGTCACAAACTCCCAAATCCAAATATCTGTTCAAAACCAAGCCAAGTTACACTTACCATAGTCACTTCCTATCTTGAATCCTTCCAGTATTAAGAGATTGGAGATATTTTTGACCCATGACTGATTCAGTGAAATAAAAGAAAGCTAAGCTACCAATGCCTCATGTATATCAAGAAAAGAGGGTTGGCAAAAGAAAGCTCAAAGATCACCAATCCATTATCATTGCAGTCCAAGAATAAGAGAAATACCAAGCTAGATTAGATAACATAGAGTACACTACAAGGTTCAAGCAATTTTCCTTTTGAATCTATGTTGACTGTCGATTTGTCAGGCTGGAAAGTGAAGACTAGTAAGCTCAATCTCTTTCACTTCCAAAATCTGCAAAGTTGCCTCAACATCCTATCACCTTAAGAAATCACATAGGTTAATTCACATCATCCTCTTAGGAAGTTTCATTTAGCATCATCTCCTATCCAAAACCCAAATCATCATCCTAGATCCTCATCGTATCCAAGGACTCACTTTGAGTTGCCTGGACCTTATCCTAAGAATCAAGATCTCAACCGCACCCATTTGACTAAGCCTTGTCTAGGGTAGCTAGCACTTAATCTTGTGGACCTCATCCTCTTAACCCAGATATTGGTCTACACTAGTGAGGATCCCATCATCTAGAGATCACAAGTCTATTTGAGGATGACAATCCCACATATTTTGATCCCACATTAGGGAAAGGTAGCTCATCTCAACCCTCAGCACATCACTAAAAATATCTCATCACCCACAATCCTACATCTAGGCTACCTCCAACATCATCTAGATCCAAAATCCTCATCCCAAGAATTCCTTTTGGTACATCCGCATCCTCCCCATCTTAGGAATTTTTGCATTTTCATGCCTATTGAAACACGGTCAAAGAAGCAGAAAGGAATGGATCCCAACCAAGCCACTAGTTCAACAGACCCAAATGTGCCACTAGTAGGATGGTAATGTATGATCCCCAACCACCAATGGTTTAGAATGTGTGGGAAGATCCCAATGAGACACCTACCACCAACTCCATGGAAGCTTTCATGTGTCTTCTTGGACATGCACAAATGGTAAGTGTGATCATTGCACAGAACTGTCTTTCCATCTTGACAAACTAAACATAGGAGGGTACTCCCATTCCCCCATACCTACGCCCTTTTGATCCCACAAAACATGTCCATATCTCCACCAACATCGACCCCTATATCATCCAACAAATCCATGATCCAACCATGCAAGTATCCCATACAATGTTTCCTATTCCACATCTCTTGCAACTTGGTGCAACAATTCCTGCAAGTACCCCTCTCTCCATCATGGGTACACCACCCCCACCTTCTTCCTCATAGATAGACACTCAATCAAAAGAATCCACACAAGTGCCCCCACCCCCCACACAAGCTACCACACAAACAATACCTAGACCTACTGCAAGCCAAGCTTCTCCATCATCATCCCTTGCACAAGGAGAAACACAAACCACCCCACCTACATCTACCTAGTCCTTTACACAATCCCCTTGCACAAAATTTCCCCCTCCCACATTTTTTTCTGGTACATAGGCCCAATAAGTCACCTTCACAATGGGAATGCCATCCATGACATCCCAAAATCCTCCACTTGTACCGCAAACTCCCGCTTTCACTACCACATTCATAACAAGGTCCACATCATAACCCTCGGCAGTGATTGACACCTCTTGTAGCCTCAACCAAGAATAAATTCATGCCATGGGCATACCTACACAAGGGCACCTTTACCAACAACTCATTAGTAGCAAACCTTCCCCCAAGCTGCACAACAACCACCCCACTACCTTTCATTTATTTTCTTGCATTCACCAACTATTTATCTATGCCACCAATTGCTCCATAAGCTCCTCCTCTACAATCACAACAACTTGGCTTTAACCATCCTAATGGTCCCCTCACCCAACCACCTATAGTGCACACCCAAGCCTCCAATCCTTCTTTCAATATTACCCACATGCATCCTTCATATGTTGGCCAAGCCCCATGCTAGGCCCAACAACAACCCTTCTACCAACCTCCCCCACAACAACAGTACTTCCCGACACAGTAGCACAACCCTCTCATCCCATAGCAGCAAGCCACTCCCTATCCTATCCAACAACATGCCTCAACCCTACATCAACAATATGTTTCTTTGAAAGCTATCCAAATTCCATTTCAAACAACCTTTCCTACCAGACAATCCCCATACCCAATCTCGCAATATCCTCCATACATCCCACCATATTCACCCGCTCTATCAAATCCATTCCCAATGGGAGTACCCACCCCAATGCCTATCAATTTGGAATGGGAAGAAATAAAGAACACCCTCAAAGAACTCAACACTGGCACTAAGAATAAAGAATTCAATTTTGAAGAAGTCTATCCATACACTTTCAACAAATCAATCATAGCACTCCCCTTCCCCAAGCATTTTGAAACACCCAAATTTGACAAGTATCGAGGGAAGGGAGACCCAGGCAGCCACATCAAAGAGTTATACATGGCATGCCAAGAAGTGGCACACAATGACATATATCTCATGCACCTTTTCCCCAAGAGTCTAGGAGGAACCACCATCGAGTGGTTTTACAAAATACCCTATGGATCTGTCTCCACATTCATGGAACTCTCAAATAAATTTGTGGCCCAATATGTCCATAATATCAAGAATGAGCTCTCCTTGCTAGACCTGTGTAATGCTAAGAAAAAGGGAGGTGAAACCCTAGCTAATTAGCTATAATAATGGCATAACCTCACCTTGAGGTTGTCATGTCAACTTCCAGAAAAGAAGCTTACCAAAATATTCATCGATAATTTACATCTGAAGTTATCCCATTTCATGCACATGAATTGCATACAAACTTATCAAGACATAAATGGAAAGGGAATGGATATCGAACGAGGTCTTTTAGATGATGGTGCCATTAAGAAAATTATAAGGAGAGCTCCTAGGATAGACCTAATAATGACTGCTCCTGCTATTGGAATAAGAATAAAAATGTGGTCACAAATGAAGCCATGGACGCCAGGCATGTCCAAGTTGTTGTAGCTGGTCCCAATCCCCCTCCTCCAACTTAGCAACAACAAGCATCCGTGTACTAGCAACATGCACCCACCTATCAGAAACTGCCTTGTCAAACACCCATTAATCAAACCAATGCCATATCCATCACCTAAGGAAAGAACAAGCCTCATGTTCAGAACAATAAAAAATGTACATTTATGCCCCTCGGAGAACCCCTGGATGTTATCTTCCACCGCATGGCCAGTGCAAACCTAATTGTATATCTGCAAACCTAGCCCTTTGATGAGTCAACACCCAAACCTACCTAGTATAAGGACAATGTGTACTATGACTATCACTATGTTAAGGGACACACCACCTTGAAGTGCATGAAACTCAAGCACTATGTCCAAGACCTCATTGATTAAAAGGAGATCACAGTTGACGCCCCTCCCCAGACATCATGAAATGTCAACCTATAAATCTATCAAAATGTGTTTCCTAAACACAATGTAGGGAAGAATTAAACCAATGCTAACCCTCCCTCAGACCAAGGTAAGGATAAACAAGGTGACCACAGTGATGGGAAATATTATATGATGACCTACATCAAATATGATAAATTCATTGGTTGCATCTCCCAAGTCAAACCAACTATGAATGTAATCCATGTCAAAAGTGCTGATAGCCAATGTGTCGTTACTACCCATAGAGGTTGGATATTTTTTGCTAGTGATAGTGCTAAAATTATCCCTAGTGCATAGTACAATCTCCTAGAACTCCTTTGGAACATGCCTCCACAAATTTCTATCCTTGACCTCCTCCGTACATCCTCCCTTAATTAGGAAGTCCTCAATAATGCACTGCAAGAAACTCATGTCCTTGTGGACATCAACACCTTTCAATTTAAGAGCCTTGTAGGACACTTATCCATGCCTTCCACGCTCTCCTTCCAGCCATCTGACATGCCATCCATTGAACTAGATCACAATCTCCCACTCTGAATCACCATCATGATTAATGACTTCGTCGTAAAAAGGGTCATGATAGATAATGGTTCAGACCCAAATCTTTGTACATTAAAGTTCATCTAGTAGGTTGGTTTCACAAAAGCAGACATCTCTCACAATGTAATCACCATTAAGGCTTATGACAACCTAGAGCATATCTCCTAAGCTACCATTTTATTGCCTATCAAGATTGGCCCCATCACTAAAGACACCATATGCCACGTTGTTGATCTTGATCTCCCCCACAATATCCTCCTTTGTTTCCCATGGATCCATTCCATCTAGGTCATCTGCTCCACCTATCATTAGTTCATCAAATTCCCATATCAAGGTACTAAAATCACCATCCACACAGACCCCAACCTTTCACATATTGTCATGTGATTGAAACTTCATTCCCCCACTCCACCCATTGTCTTGGAATTGACATCTCATCTATCGCCAGTTCTTCCCAATCCCACTGCGATCCATAAATAATCCTAGCCTCCACTCTCTCTTCCATAAAGATCAACAAAAAAGGTTGCAGAGAATACAACCTTACCAATGCCTTTGTCATAAGGGCTCTACCTCTAGACCCACACACTCAGGGATGACCCTATCATCAAATCAAGGCCCCAAGGTCAAGACCCTGGACTCATCTACCTTTTTCTCCAATGGAATTTTAAATGGCCAAGAGATGGCACTGAATATCAATCAATGGTTGTATAAGGATCCTCTACCTCCTAATATTGAGTTCCTCAGTTACTTAAAAGACAAATATCCTATACCACACAAATGGGCCATTGACCAATGGGATTATCAAGGAGGTGGTCTAGGACCCAATGATGCTAGAATGAAAGACCCCATGGAAGAATCAAAAAATCCACAAAATTGAGGCCTCAACTTTAATACCCATCGCTTGCATATGTGAGGGCCTCATGTCATGACTGGGGGCACCAATTTGACCAATGTGACCCTTTTGAATATCCAAGATGAGATCATGGAAGTCGAAGATGTCTAAAAAGAGGAAGAAAAATGATCCTACGACAATATCTTTGATGATGAAACTTTCATGGGAAATTGTGTCCACCAATTTTCCATCAACCTTATTGACCTCCCCCTCATTCTCTCTGACCTCATATACTAGGACCAACTAAGAGTCATACACATCGATGAATTTCAGAGTGAGGCCATGCTCCTAAAATTCATGGGTGCCATAGATCCACAATCAGATTGGGGGCAAGACTGAGTAGAAGTTTATCAGCTTGATCCCAGGGGATATTTTGGGGAAGAGGAAGTCTCTAGTCACAAAATTAAAAATAAAAAAGATAATAAATAATCCTCATGTGAAAAACCCTCTGGGGCACATCTTGATTTATAAATAGTAAAATAAAAGGGCGTATCCGCTAGTGAAAACCTCTCTAAGGTGCTAGAGGATGGAGACTTACCTCTTCCACCCATTTAGGACTACCGACTAGAATAGTCATCCATAGTCATCGAAGAAACCAAACCAGTCAACTTGGGCACAAAAGAAATTCCAAGAATCACCTATATAGTAGCATCCTTAGATGAAGGTGAAGAATCAGCCCTCATAGCTCCTCTTAGAGAGTCCATCATAAATTTTGTGTGGTCTTATTCCCACATGAAGGGACTAGACCCAAATCTCATTGTCCATCATCTAGTAGTAGATCTGAATGCCAAGCCAGTTAAGAAGAGGCTGATAAAAATGCATCCAAAAGTGGCCTTGTTAGTAAAAGCAGAGCTCGAGAAACTTCTCCAAGTCAAGATAATCAGAGCCATTGATTATTTAGACTGGATTTATAACATGGTACCCATCGCCAAACCTTTAGGAGAAATAAGAATCTACACAAACTTCAGAGATCTCAATAAGGCATGTCTGAAAGATGATTTCCTACTTGCCAACATAGACATGATCATGGATCACATAGCCGGTCATGAGAGTTTGTCATTGATGGATGGTTTCTCAGGATACAATAAGATCAGAATAGCTGAGGTAGATCAACACAAGACATCAATCACCACACCATGGGGCACATTTTGCAACAACATGATGCCATTTGGGCTTAAGAATGTAGGAGCTACCTATCAAAGAGTGATGACTGCAATGTTCCATGATATGATCCATAAGATTTTGGAAGTCAAAGACGTCCCAAAAGAGGAAGAAAAATGATCCTACAATGATATCTTTGATGATGAAAATTTCCTAGGAAATTAGATCCTTACCCAACTCGCCATCAACCTCATTGACGTCCCCCTCATTCACCCCGACCTCATAGAATGAGACCAACTAAGCATGATACACATCAATGAATTTTAGAATGAGGCCGCACTCCTAAAATTCATGGGTGCCAGAGATTCACAATCAGATTGGGGGAAAGACTCAACATAAGTTTATCAGCGTGATCCTAAGGGATATTTTGGGGAAGACGAAGTCTCCACCCAAAAAATTAAAAATAAAAAAGAAAGTAAATAATCCTCATGTGAAAACCACTCTCGGGCACATCCTAATTCAAAAATAGTAAAAATAAAGGGTGTAGCTGCTAGTGAAAAGCTCTCTGAAGCACTAGAGGATGGAGACTTTCCTCTTTCACCCATCCAGGACTACCGACCAAAACAGTCATCCATAGTCATCAAAGAAACCAAACCTGTCAACTTGGGCATAGAAGAAATTCCAAGAATGACCTATATTGCAATATCCTTAGATGAAGGTGAAGAATCAGCCCTCATAGCTCTTCTTCAAGAGTCCACCATAAATTTTGTGTGGTCTTATTCCCACATGCTAGAACTAGACCTGAATCACATTGTCCATCATCTAGCAGTAGATACGAATGCCAAGCCAGTCAAGAAGAGGCTGATAAAAATGCATCCAAAAGTGGCCTTGTTAGTAAAAGAAGAGCTTGAGAAACTTCTCCAAGTCAAGATAATCAGAGCCATCAATTATTTAGATTGGATTTATAACATGGTACCTATCACCAAACCTTTAGGAGAAATAAGAATCTATATAGACTTCAGAGATCTCAATAAGGGATGTCTAAAAGATGATTTCCCGCTTCCCAACATAGACATGATCATAGATCTCATAGTCGATCATGAGATAATGTCACTAATGGATGGTTTCTCAGGATACAATCAGATCAAAATAGTTGAGGCAAACCAAAACAAGACAACATTAACCACACTGTGGGGCACTTTTTACTACAACATGATGCCATTTGGACTCAGGAATGCGGGAGCTACCTATCAAAGAGTGATGACTGCAATCTTCCATGATATGATCCATAAGACTCTAGAAGTCGAAGACATCCCAAAAGAGGAAGAAAAATGATCCTACAACTTGATGATGGAACTTTCCTAGGTAATTTTTTCCTTCACCAAATCACCATCAAGCTCATTGACCTCCCCCTTATCCACCCTAACCTCATAGATTGGGACCAACTAAGCGTGATACACATTGATGAATTCTAGAACAAGGCCGCGCTCCTAAAATTCATGGACACCATAGATCCACAATCAAATTACGGGAAAGACTCAATAAAGTTTGTTAGCTTGATCCCAAGGGATATTTTTGGGAAGAGGAAGTCTCCAAGTAGAAAATTAAAAATAAAAAAGAAAATAAAGAATCCTCATGTGAAAACCCCTCTTGGGCACATCCTGATTCAGGAATAGTAAAAATAAAGGGTGTAGCTACTAGTGAAAACCTCTTTGAGGTGCTAGAAGATGGATACTTGCCTCTTCCACCCATCCAGGACTACTAACCAAAAAATTCATCCATAGACATCAAGGAAACCAAACCAATCAACTTGGGCACAAAAGAAATTCCAAGAATCACCTATATTGTAGAATCCTTAGATGAAGGTGAAGAATCGACCCTCATAGCTCTTCTTCTTTGAGAGTTCATCATAAATTTTGTGTGATCTTATTCCCACATGCTCAGACTAGACTCAAATCTCATTGTCCATCATTTGCCAGTAGATCTAAATGCCAAGCCAGCCAAGCAAAGGATCATAAAAATACATCCCAAAGTGGCCTTGTTAGTAAAAGAAGAGCTCGAGAAACTTCTCCAAGCCAAGATAATTAGAGCCATCAATTATTCAGAATGGATTTCTAACATGGTACCCATCACCAAATGTTCAGGAGAAATAAGAATCTACATAGACTTCAAAGATCTCAATAAGGCATGTCTGAAAGATGATTTCCTGCTTCCCAACATAGAAATGATCATAGATCTCACAGCCGATCATGAGATGCTGTCACTGATGGATGGTTTCTCAAGATACAATCAGATTAGAATAGCTGAGGAAGACCAAAAGAAGACAAAATTAACCACACTGTGGGGCACATTTTACTACAACATGGTTCCATTTGGACTCAAGAATGTGGGAGCTACCTATCAAAGTGTGATGACTACAATCTTCCATGATATGATCCATAAGATTCTGGAAGTTGAAGACATCCCAAAAGAGGAAGAAAAATGATCCTATGACTTGATGATGAAACTTTCTTGGGAAATTTTGTCCTTCACCAACTCGTCATCAAGCTCATTGATCTCCCCCTTATTCACCCTAACCTCATAGACTGGGACAAACCAAGTGTGATACACATTGATGAATTTGGGAGTGATGTCATGGTCTTAAAATTCATGGGCCCCACATATCTACAATTAGATTAGGGACAAGACTCAGTAGAATTTTATCAGCTTGATCCCAAGGGATATTTTGGGGAAGAGGAAGTCTCCAGCTACAAAATTAAAAATAAAAAAGAAAATAAAGAATCCTCATGTGAAAACCCCTCTCGAGCACATCCTAATTCAAAAATAGTAAAAATAAAGGGTGTATCCACTATTGAATACCTCTCTAAGGTGCTAGAGGATGGAGACTTGCCTCTTCCACCCATCCATGACTATCAACCAGAATATTCATCCATAGTCATCAAAGAAACCAAACCAGTCAACTTGGGCACAGAATAAATTCATAATCACCTATATTGCAGCATCCTTAGATGAAGGTGAAGAATCGTCCCTCCTAGCTCTTCTTCGAGATTCCATCATAAATTTTTCATGGTCTTATTCCCACATGCTAATACTTGACCTGAATCTCATTGTCCATCATCTGGTAGTAGATCTGAATGCCAAGCTAGTCAAGCAGAGGCTGAGAAAAATGCATCAAAAAGTGGCCTTGTTAGTAAAAGTAGAGCTCAAGAAACTTCTCCAAGCCAAGATAATCACAACCATTGATTATTCAGACTAGATTTCTAGCATGGAACCTATCACCAAACCTTCAAGAGAAATAAGAATCTATATAGACTTTAGAGATCTCAATAAGGCATGCCTGAAAGATGATTTCCCACTTCCTAGCATAGAAATGATCATAGATCTCACAGCCGGTCACGAGATGATGTTATTGATGGATGGTCTCTCAGGTTACAATTAGATCAGAATATTCAAGGTAGACCAACACAAGAAAAAATTCACCACACTATGGGGCACATTTTTCTACAACATGATGCCATTCAAGCTCAAGAATGTGGGAGCTACCTATCAAAGAGTGATGACCGCAATCTTCCATGATATGATCCATAAGATTTTGGAAGACTATGTAGACAATATCTCAGGAAAATCTAGAACATGCTACAAACACCTTAGTATCCTTGAGAGTGTGTTCAATTGCCGATGTCAGTATGGCTTAAGACTGAACCCAAAGAAATGTGTCTTTGGCATTACATCCAAAAAAATGCTAGGATTCATTGTATCCAGGTGAGTTATAGAGATAGACCCAAAGAAGGTGATGGCCATAATAGAAATGCCTCCTCCCAAGATACTCAAGCAGTTAAGGAGCCTATAAGGAAAGTTGCAATCAGTTGGAAGATTCATTTCCCAACTAGTAGATAAGTGCTAACCATTCATGCATCTATTGTGAAAGGACACTATCTTAAAATGGGATCCCATCTATCAGTGCAGCTTTGAAAACCTCAAAGAATACCTAGAAAATTCACATATCCTCGTATCACCAATTCCAGGAAGGCCCCTCATTTTGTACATATTTGCAAATACCATAGCACTGGGGACACTCCTAGTGCAACTTGACGATAATGAAAAAGAGAGGGCTACTTACTATATCAATCATACTCTAGTGTGCTATAAGCTGAACTACTCCCCCATGGAAAAGGCATATTTAGCAAAAGTCTTTTCCACCCAAAAACTTTTTCACTATATGCTCAGCCACATGGTGAAGCTAATTTCAAAGGTTGATCCTCTAAAGTACCTCCTCTCAAGAACCACGCTCACTAGATGAGTGACAAAATGGGTAATGCTCCTCAGTGAGTTCAACATCTGGTATGTTGACCAAAAAGCCATCAAGGGACAGGTTATCAAAGATTATCTTTTCGAAGCACCCTTGGTCAATGCATACCCTCTTGTGATGGAATTCCCAGATGAACATCTTTTCATGGTCGAAGAACAACCCCTATGGAAGCTATACTTTGATGGATCATACACATCACATGGATTAGTGGCATGGATACTTTTTATGACCCCTCAGGGTGAATACATCCCCAAGTATTTCAAATTGGGATTCTAGTGTACCAATAACATTTTAGAGTATGAAGCCCTAATTGTAGGCCTTAGAATAGCTATCCATTAGAATATCACAGAGTTACATGTATTCAGAGACACTCAATTGATCATCAAATAAGTCCTTGATGAGTTTTAGACAAAGGATGGCAAGATATTACCCTACAAAGAGCTTGTTGATAAGCTCAAAGAACACTTTTTTAGCATACAGTTCACACAAGTGCCAAGACTCCAAAATAAGGTAGCTGACATTGTCGCAACCATTAGGTCACTATTGGAAATCCCCCATTAATCTACACAATATGAGTTTCTAGTTGAGCAGCTACACATGCTCGCTTACAAGAACATTAACTCCGACATGGTATGCATCATGGTTAGTCCGCAGTCCTTGTGGTACCATGATAGTCATGCTTGCCTAAAAACTTGTATCATATCTCCTCACCTTACCAACACCCAATGCTAGAACCTCATTTGTAGAGAATCGCATTAGACTCTTGTAGCCAATACCCTATATCATCATGGGTATCATAACGTCCTCTCCCGATGTTTAGACTGGAATGAGGCTGTCTTGGTTTTACAAGAGGTTCACACTAGTATTTGTGATGCTCACATGAGTGACATCATCCTTGCCAAGAAGCTACTTAGAGTTGGTTATTATTGGCCAATGATGGAGCATGTGTTAGGATTAACAGTCCACAATACAATTGAGAGGGGGGGGGGGTGAATTAGTTGTATGAAAGAATATTAAGCTTTAAACTTTATGCTTATCAATATTAGATCTAATGAACACAATGAATGCCAACATAATAACACAATATTTTGGTTATGGGGAAACCCTATTAAAGGTAAAAGCCCTGGTAATCCTTGTTAGAAGATATAGCCCTATTAGGAGCTTATTGAAACATTAAAGTACATAGTCCTTGTTAGAGGACAGACCCTATTAGGAGTCAAGAACAAAAGAGGGCTCACTGCCCATAGAAGGTTAAGTCCACCTTCTGAACTCACTAGTTCAGACCAAGTGTATATGAAGAAATACATAATCTTTTGAACTATTTTCTACAAATTTTCTTTTCTTTATCAGTTCCAATGAATTTGACCAATAATCCTCTACTCTACATACATCAAACACAAGTTCGCAATGTCCATATATCAGACATATCCCATCCATGTCTCTTCCAAAGAAAAGACCTTTTATTTATACCTTATTACATTTTAAAAGAATAGGTCAGCCCATAAAGCTTTCCTAATTACAAACAATTACATAGGCCCTTGCTAAGATACACACGGTATCAAAAACAAGTTTACAATGATTACATTACAATAATTAAGGACCGACATCCTTGAATTATGCTTTCCAAATAAAACACACACTCCATTCCCTAAGTCGGCTAGCTTCATAATAAACCATATCCAGAGCACACGCCAAAAATGACATCACCATTTATTCCATACCTTTCACTGACCAATGAAAATCCATCAGTACTTCTTCCATCATCCTTTAAGATTGCATACCTTGAATCCAATCCCTTTGAAATATATACCAAAAACTTAGAGACTAACTCTATCAATTCTCACCGTCATAATCCAGTGACCAGTCTTTACCAAAATAGTTGTATCTTCCTTAATATGCATCCATTAATGATACGATCTTAGATATAAGATCACAACATCCATCTAAACTCTCTTCTGACTTCACAGCATCTGAAACATCTGTACACTATGATTACCAGTCTGGTTCCTTCATAGAAGCATATGTTGACATCAGTGACAAAACACAAATGACAGTAGTATGAGTGCCCATTTAGTAATGTAGTGATTAAACATATTAAATTTCTCAATCACCACCCATGCATTATAAATATCCAACAATCTCCCCCTTTGGCATTGATGTCAACATATGGGAAAATCTTATCCCAAAGTTGTATCAACCCAAAAGTCCTTCAACTGAACACTCTCCCCAAATAGTGAGGATTTTCTTATAACAAAAATCCCCCTTTGACAATAATGGAAAAGGGTTCCAACTACCTTCACATATAAAATTTATTCCACGATCACTCCCCCTGAGGAGTAGATCCCTACATCTAGTCCAGAAAATGATGAGGTTCTGAACACTTCTGGACCGATGCATCTCTGCATCATTTAGTTCTAACTAGGATGGGCATGAAACCCTAACATACATCTGAGATATTCAGAGGTATCTTTCAGTAGTGGATTTGTAAAGATGTCTACAATCTACTCTTTTGTATTGATATATTCAAGCTTGATTTATTTTTCTACCACCTTGTCTCTTAAGAAGTGATACTTGATAGAAATGTGTTTATTTTTAGAGTGCATCACCGGATTCTTTGACATGTTTACTGTGCTGGTATTATCATAATGGATAACCATGGGCTGATTAAAAGTTATTCCAATGTCTGTTAGCATTTGTTTCATCCAAAAAATTTAAGTGCAATTTATAGCAGCAGCAACATATTCTAATTCAGTGGTAGATTGTGCTATACAATCTTGTTTCTTACTTAGCCAAGAAACCAGCTTTTTCCCAAGGAAAAATGCACCACCACTTGTACTTTTTCTATCATCAATATTTCCTATCCAATCAGCATTAGTATAAGCATGAAGTTCAAAGCTATCATTCCAATCATACCATAAACCATAGTCTATGGTTCATCTGAGATACCTTAGTATCCTTTCAATAGCAGCTAGATGAGTCTCTTTGGGTTCTGCCTGATATCTAGCCACAATTCCAACAACATTAGCAATATTTGGTCTAGTGTGAATCAGATATTGTAGCCCTCCAACCATTGATCTATACAAAGTTTGAAAAACACATTTTGATTCATCATCAATTGTTAGCTTGTTTCCTATCACCATAGGTGTTCCTACTAGTTTACAATCTTCCATACCAAATTTCTTAAGCAATTCTTTGAGATACTTGGTCTGAGAAATGAAAATACCATTGCCATTTTGAGTTATTTGCAGTCCAAGAAAGAATTTTATTTCACCTATCATGGACATCTCAAATTCACTTTCCATTTCTTTAGTAAACTTCTTACATAGATCATCATTGCCTCCAAAGATAATGTCATCCACAAATACCTCTACTATCATGATTCCATCTTCAGTAGTTCTTAAGTACAAATTACTATCCACATTAAGTTTTCTAAATTTAAGTCCAAGTATATAATTATCCAACCTTGCATACCAAGCCCTAGGAGCTTGCTTCAACCCATACAGTTCTTTCTTTAATTTGCACATGTCTTTGTCTTCGCATAGAGGAAATCCATCTGGTTGTTATATGTATACTTCTTCTTCAAGATCTCTATTCAGAAATGTAGATTTAACATCCATCTGATACACTTTGAAGTTTTTGTGTGCAACATAAGATAGAAATAATCTTATTGCCTCTATTCTAGCAATAGGAGCAAATTTTTCCTCAAAGTCTATACCTTCTTGCTGTGAGTATCCCTTACACACTAGTCTTGCTTTTTTCCTTATTCATCCATTTTATTTCTAAAGACCCATTTAGTTACTATAACATTTTTATTTTTATGTCTTGGAACCAATTTCCAAGTATTATTTTTCTTTATCTAATCTAATTCTTCTTTCATGACATTTATCCAAGAATCATCTTTTAAGGCTTCATCTGTAGTCTTTGGCTCAACTTGGGAAATCAAACAAATTTCTTCTCTAACTTTAGATCTAGTTAGCACTCCCTGACTGGTATTGCCAATAATTTGATTTTTAGGATGGTTATTTTTTACATACCTTGGATTTTTAGGAGTTTTAGTGGTCTTTCTTGTATAATCACAAGCCTCTTTTTCACTTTCTTCCTCAACAAGTTCTTCTTCTTCGGCAACAACAATGGCTTCTTTTACTTCTGATATCTGACTATTGTCATACATTCTTTCTTGTATATGAAATTTCTCATCTATTCTTACATTGTTACTTTCAACCATCTTCCTTAATCTCAGATTGAAACATTTGTATGCCTTACTTTTAATAGATTAACCAAGGAAGATACCTTCATCACTTCTAGCATAAAATTTTCCTATCTCATCATCCCTCTTGATATAACATTTTCTACCAAAAATTTTGAAATATTTTACAGTAGGAGTATGATCAAACCATAGTTCATAGGGAGTCTTACTTGTGCCATCTCTGATTTGAATTCTATTTAATGTGCACACTACTATTCCAAGAGCCTCTCTCTAGTGTACATGAGATACATTCCCTTCAATCAGGATTGTCCTGGCAGCATCAAGTATAGTTTTTTTTCTTTGCTCTGCTATCCCATTATGTTGTGGAGTTCTAGGAGTAGATGTTTGTCTTTTTATCCCATGCTCTTCACAGTATGAATTGAATAAATCTGATGTAAACTCTCCACCTTTTTCTGATCTTAAACACTTTATTTTTAGTCCTGATTCATTCTCTACCTTTGCTTTGAACAACTTGAATTTGTCAAATGCTTCAGATTTCTCTCTCAAATAAGTAACCCACATCATTCTAGAAAAGTCATCCACAAAGAGTATAAAATACCTTTCACCGTAGTATGAATTTGTTCTTGTAGGCCCACATAGATCTGTATGTACCAGATCCAACTTTCCTTTTGATGTAAATGTTTCTCTTTTATGATTGCTTTTATTTTTCTTTCCCATAACACATTCTCTGCATACAGTGTTAGAAGGTTTCACAATCTTCGGTAGATCTCTTATTACATTAGCCATACTTGCCTTCACAATGTTATGAAAGTTAACATGACAAAATCTTCTATTCCATAACCAACTATCATCTACCTTCACAACAAAACAAGAGGCTACAAATGTGTTTAGTTCAAATACATTACCTCTAGATCTTGAACTGATGGCAATCAGTTTTCCTTCCTTGCTTCTGATAAAGCACTTACCACTAACAAAACTTAACTGAAATTTTTTATCCATTAAGTGTCCAACACTTGACAAGTTATGTTTCAGTCCTTCAACAAGTAGTATATTGTCCATATTAGTCTTTCCATCCAGAGTGATGGATCCTACTCCTATGATGGATTTTGGGAGACTGTCCCCAAACCTTACAACACCTCCATCATAATTTACTAATTTAACAAATTTTTTCTTATCACCACTCATGTGATGAGAACATCCACTGTCAATTATCCATTCAGTTTTCTTGTCAACATGAGATACTGAGGCTTTTTCTTCATGAACTGGTTCATCTTTAATAGCAACAAATCCAATCTCTTCATTGTCTAAATCATCATCATCATCAAATATTCCTTCACTAGCATAATAGCATTCTTTATCTATTCTAATCTTTGCATAATCAAGTTTGTATTTAGGAACTCTTGTAGGATATCTAGATGCAAAATGATCTACCTTATTGCATGAAAAACATTTCAAAGGTAATTTTCCTTCAAATTTTCCCTTACCTCTTTTCTCTCTTCTAGCAATTAGTACAACAAGTTCTTCCATCTTATTTTCTTCTTCCATTATCTTCTCCCATTCCTCAGCATACTCACCAAGCTCTTCTCTTAGGTCTTCTTTGCTTGTGCTCAGAAGTGTAGATACTTTCTTATGTGTTGATGCCCTAAATGAAGATTCAACTTTAGGAGCAGCTTCTCCTAATTCTGTAGCTTCAAAGGTGGTTAACTTTGTAATCAACATCTCTCTTCTAAAGTTTGGAGTCAGGGGTATAGTTTCTTGAATTGACATTGCCTTGAATTTGTAAGTAGGAGGTAGAGATCTGAGAATCTTTGCAATGACTTCATCTTCATCATAAGTACCTCCATAATTTATGATTCCAACTACAGCTTCTGTAACCCTTTGAACATAGGCTCTAATGCTTTCATCTTCATTCATTTGCAACTTCTCCATCTTTTTCTTCCAGTTCTGTAATTTTGCTTGTTTGGTATATTTGTCTCCTTCATAGAGTGCCTCTAGTCTATTCCAAATATCATGTGCTGAATTTGGATCTTTAATTTTAGTAAACTCACCCTCAGATAGTGTGCTAATCAATTCTTCTCTTGTGACCATGTTGCATGAAAATAGTTTCTTTTCATCATCGATGGCTGGCCCTAAGCCATTCTCAGCATTCAAGGTTTCCTTCTTCAAAATCATCTAGTAGTCTATGACCAAACATAGTAAATGTGTTCACATTTTATTTTTCCAACTGTCAAAGTTTTCAAGATCAAACTTAGGACTATCCTTCCTATAGTATGCCATTTTCCAAGATCACCTCAAGCTATTAAGATTTCTCTCTGAGGACCACAAGATCTGATACCAATTGTTAGGATTAATAGTCCACAATACAACTAAGAGGGGGGATGAATCAGTTGTATGATAGAATATTAAAATTTAAACTTTAAGCTTATCAATATCAAATCCAATGAACATAATGAATTCCAACACAATAACACAATATTTTGGTTATGGGGAAACCCTATTAAAGGTAAAAACCCCAATGGGAATTAGCACCCACTAATGATGTACTGAGAGTATAGTAATCCTTGTTAGAAGATATATCCCTATTAGGAGTGTATTGAAACATTACAGTACATTGTCCTTGTTAGAGGATAGACCCTATTAGGAGTCAAGAACAAAAGAGGGCTCACTACCCAAATAAGCTTAAGTCCACCTTCTGAACTCACTAGTTCGCAAAAAGTGTATATGAAGAAATACACAATCTTTTAAACTATTTTCCAGAAATTGTCTTTTCTTGATCAGTTCCAATGAAGTCTACAAATAATCCTCTACTCTACATATAACAGACACAAGTCCACAACCTCCTTATATCACACATATCCCATCCATGTTTCTTCCAAAGAAAAAACCTTTTATTTATACCTTATTACATTTTACAAGAATAGGTCAGCCCATAAGGCTTTCCTAATTACAAAAAATTACATAGGCCCTTGCTAAGATACACATGGCATCACAAACAAGTTGACAATGATTACATTACAACAATTAAGGACCGACATCCTTGAATTATTCTTTCCAAACAAAACACACTTTATTCCTTGAGTCAGCTTCATAATAAATGATTGCCAGAGAACATGACACAAATGACATCACCAATCATTCCATACCTTGCGCTAACCAATGAAGATCCCTCAGTACCTCTTCCATTATCCTTCAAGATGACATACCTAGAATCCAATCCCTCTGAAATCTATGCCAAAAATGCAGAGACTAACTATGTCAATTCTCACTATCATAGTCCAGTGACCAGTCTTTACCAAAATAGTTGTATCCTTAATATGCATCCATTAATGATGTGATCTAAAATATAAGATCATAACATCCATCTAAACTCTCATCTAACTTTGCAGCATCTGAAACATTCATACACCTTCTGTACATTGTGATTACCAGTCTAGTTCCTTCATAAAAGCATATGTTGAAATTAGTGACAAAACACAAATGACAACATTATGAGTGCCCATTCAGGAACGTAGTGATTAAAAATATTAAATGTCTCAATCACCACCCATGCATTAGCAATATCCAACAACATGACACTTGCAAGTTTGTAAAGAAGTTCCTATAGTGCCAGCAACATGCTAATTTGATACATGCACCAGTGCAAGATCTACAACCCATTGCACCTCTGTGGCCCTTCTCATGTTGGGGTTTCAACCTTGTTGTCATGATCACCCATCATTCTTTTCATAGACACAAGTATATCATCATAACCACTGAATACTTTAGTAAGTGGGTGGAAGCCATTCTGCTTAGCTTAACTATTGGTGTCCATATTTCCAAATTCATCCTCTACCACATCATTTTCCATTTTGGCATCCCCTTCACCATCTTCATAGACTACGACACTCCATTTGAAAACCAATATGTCAAAGGACTCTATGACTAGTTCCACATCCACCAACACTTTTCCAGCCCATAGTTCCCACAAGGAAATGGTGAAGTTGAGGCAACTGATAAAACCATCCTAAAAATCCTACAGAAAGTTGTCAATGATTCTGGCCATGACTAGCACCTGCAAATCAATCTCGTCCTCTGGTCCTATCACACCTCATTCTGTACACCCACAGGTACCACCCCATGCTCCCTAGTATATGGTGCTAAAGTCATTCTACCAATCCAGATTGAAATTATTTCACTATGTGTGTCCATGAAGAATTACATCATAGATGAAGACTATCGTGTGGCACGCTTGACCCAGATGGACCTGTTAGATGAAAAAAGGAAATAGGGTTATGACCACCTCATTATGTACCAAAACCACCTCAAAAGGAGATTCAAAAAAAAAGTACACCCTCGATAGTTCCAAGTGGGACACTTGGTCCTAAAAAAAAACCAAAAAGTATAGGCTAACCGTGAGAAGAAAGGTAAGTTCAAGCCCACCTAGTTGGGTCCCTATGTAGTGACAGCTTACTTTAGCTCTGGAGCTTATCAGTTATCCATGCCTAAAGGGGAGCCCCTTAATGAACCCACTAATATCATACATTTGAAGTGATTCTATGCTTGAACCATTTATATGATCCTAAAAAAATTCACAAAAAGCAAAAAATCAGCAAAAATACCAAAAAATTAAAAAAAAAAGTGAAAAAAGTAAAGAGAAAATAACTGCCCAATGGTGACAACCTAGAAATCAGGCTCCTTGGGTAAGTATCTTGGTGAAAACTTGTAAATAGGTGCCACACATAGTGGACCGTATCATTATCTATCACACTCATGTTCCTCCATCAGCATCACTCATCATTCCTTTCCATCCCCTCGCTCTTCCATCTCACCCACCTCTTGTTCCCAAGGTGTCATCCCTATTTTGACAATAGAAGAGGACTACTATCCCACATCCTAAGCTTCCTATATATACTGAAATGGGACCCATCCCTGTAACACTGAGCTTTGTATATATATGTGTCACTTGTTTGACCTGTCCTAATTTACCCGAGCTTCTATAAATATATGTTGTATATAGTGTCCCCAGCTTGTACATATCATCTTTTTTACCCGGCAGTCTTTTCAAACATAAAACACATGGCCCATCATGACCGTAATATTAGTACATCTCCTTAGCAAGCATCTTGTGTCACTGTGATTCTCCAAAGTTTTCTATTTTTACATCACCAATTCAATTTGCAGTTAAACCCACCAACTAGGTCCTTGTAGGATGCATCTTTCCTCCTATCTGACCTAATCCCAACATCCACAGTCAATCGATCTCTTTTGGAAAAGGATGTCTATTGGTCTTATCACATTAAATTCATAATGTTTTCTTGGATTTATCACTTGGTTTTGAGGTCTCATTTATCTTCCCTCCTCAAAGTCACCACAATTCTTTATATCATGGTGCGTTGTGATAGGGGATCTTTTCTAGGGTAGGGTATTTTGCATTCTTTTTGGTTTCTTCCTTTGAATCAGTCTAGTGAGACCTAGGCATGGTCTACATGTGATCTTTTAGTTCACATGGTGCCTTTGGGAAGTATCTCTTGTTTGTGGGTTCCTTGGCATCATTTCCACCACGTTTCCCTTTGGGTGCATGAGTGATGCTAGGGAAACCCTTGCGTGTATTATTTGCATTGGTCCTATGCAATGCTAGTGACATGGCCCCAAGTTCCTAGTAACTTTGGCTAGTCCCTTTTGTTTCTATATCAAACTAAGTTCTTAAACTACATGGTGGTATTCTATTTTATAATACCCCATGCTCAAGCTTCACTAAAAATCCCCCTATCACACTTCCTAGCTAAAATCCAACATCCTTATCCAATCTCAAAAATCATCCTAAAAGATCCCAAAAAAAAATCATCCTTGCATCCTTCTTTTTACCCATCCTTTCCCTCATAAACACATCATCATGATGAAAAGCTATCCACCTCATTCATCCTTAGCCCATATTCCTAACCCAAGGATTTTTATTTTACAAAAACCCCCACCCTTTTTCACCATCCCATCTTCACCCCTTAGTCAGGGTTCAGGTAGGCAGTGATATGTTGTGGAATCCATCCTCATCTCCCACCTCCTATCTCCCATTTGCTTTCGTATCCCCCCCCCCCATTTTCCCATGTACATTTCATTTCATGGCACTATCCTAGGTCGCATTTCCTCATTTTCATTTTCATCTCCTCACCCCTCATTCCGTTCATTCCTTCACTATAGGTTCATTTTTGTCTTAGGTTCATTTCATTATTCATTACCATTTAGATTCATTTTTTGCATTGATAATTCATTTAGGTTCATTTTTAATCTTGCATTGTTAATCCATTTAGATTGATTTTCATCTTGCATTGTTAATCCAATTAGGTTCATTTTTAATCTTGCTTTGTTAATCCATTTCGGTTCATCCATTTAGGTTCATCTTACATTGTTCATTCATTTTAGTTTCATCTTGAATCATTAGATTCATTATCATTTAGGTTAATTTTAATCTTGCATTGTTAAGATTCATTTTAGGTTTATTCATTTCCTTTCATGTAGTTCATTTTATATCCATCATTTATCATCTTGTATTGTTAGGGTTCATTTCTTATCTTTCATTAAGGCATTTTAAGTTATCATATAGGTTCATTGTTATCTTGTATTGTTAAGTCATTTTTTATCTTTCATTGTTAACACATCACATCACAAAATACATAAAAACATCCACATAAAGTATTACATCACATCCTACATCCAAAAATTGTCAGAACATGCATCGCAAATAAACACATCATATCACATAGCATATAAAGCACCTCATCCTTGCATCACACACATGTCAAGCTCATAGCATATAGAAAATCACATCACATCCTGCATCACCCATGTCAGAACATAATATGCATTCATACATCCATAACACATCATATCCCACCCAGCTCCACATGTATATACAAATCATGGTACAAAATAGTACAGCACACCCCACCCCAAAGAATAAAAGAATAAGAGTCTGTCTCAGTCCATGTCCAACAAAAAGTTAAAATTATAAGATACATAAGGACTATGCCCTTCATCAATAAATAGCCATAAAAACAAAATCTAGCCCACAACATCTCACTTCCTATTTGCCTCTCCTGAAGGAGGTTGCATATCAAAATCCCCATCCAGGGGGTCCATGTGTGATAGATAATATAACACTATCAGCTTGCCCATTGTGCCATGTGTACCTAGAATTTGGACATGTATGGACACCTGTACAACCCCTATATCAACCTCCATCCCTGTCCCTATCCCTGACACCTTAGCCTTTACCATATGTATCAAACTATTGATCAACTACTACTGACTCTGTGAGTCCCCTGACTAATGAATGCCCTTTCCTATTTGCTAAGAGGTGCTAATCATGGGTTTTCTATCTCCTTTCCTCTAGCTACTACCAACCCCTGCACCTAATCTCCCACTAGCCTCCAACCCTATGACCATTGAGTGACTCAGATGCCTATAATGTTGGTGTCTCTCGGATGGCACTATTTCATGATACCTACCCCTATACCACCCAATTTTCTCACTCATCTGGACAATCTCTTTCTAGAGGTGGGATACCTCCTTTGATCACTCCCGTGACCCTTGTGCATCAATTTCCACCATGCACTGATGGACAACCATGTCCCTCTCTCCTTGTAGATGATCTCGTGCTGACCATAGACTATCTCTCTCTCCCCTCAACTGGTCCCTCTCTACTAGTAGTGCATCCCTCTCCCTCCTCAACTGATCCCTCTCATCGATCATCATCAAGCCCTCCTCTATATCCTGTGCTAGTTACACTATCAAACTATCTTGCTCTGCTATCAAACTGCCATGCTCCCCCTGCATGTCCTAGAGCATCTAGCTAGCCTGGTCATATGGCCCCTATAATGAGGCCAAGTGCCCTGCTATATCATCCCCCCTCCTCTAGAAGACCCTAATACTACTCATCCCCCCTCCTCTGGAAGACCCTACTCCTACTATTGGTGATGGCCCCACTAGTGGTGGTGGCCCTGCTAGTTGTGGTGGCCTTGTAGGTTGTGGTAGTCTAGTCGGTGGTTATGGCCCTATGGGTACCTATGCTATGGGTATATGAAACCCTCCTTTGTGTCCCCCCTTTCCATGTCCATACCATTGCATCCCCCCCTCCATCTCCATCTCCATCTCCTCCTCTCTCTCTCCCTCTCCCTTCTCTCCTCCCTCGGCCCCTATAAATAGGTGTTGCTCCCTCCCTGTCAGGTAATGCTAATCTCTCTACTAGTCTTAGAGGCCAAAACCACTCATCATATGCTAGTGTGGTCCTAGGATTTGTTCCTCCCCCTACCCAATTCCACTGAAATGGCTGCATGGCCTGGTACTCAACCAACAACCCTGTCTTGTTCTGTGCTAGCCCGAACTCTGACACTGACTCTCGTGTGGCCTGCTAGTACCACCATGCTAGTATTAGCACATCCTATCTAGAGCCAAATTGTTAGGTAACCATGTCTGGCCAATGCTTGTCAAGAATATAGTCCCACCTGCCTATAAGAAATGTAGGTAGTGTGGTATATGGTAGCTCCCTATCATCCTCTACCCATCGAGTGTGACCTAGATATGGTTGCTAGGTGATCCCATCCTGGATCACATCCAATGTCTCTCACCAAAAATTTGTATCTCCCCCTCCCTAGTATGTGACCAAATCTCCCTAGTTGTAAGCTGTAGGCTCCTCTAGCTGCTTGTCCACTTGGCCTAATGATCGCAACACAACTATATGCTCCCATGCCCACACCTGTAGGAGCAAAGAGAATCCAAAGCTCCTCCCTATAGTCGTCATCCCATGATAGACGATCTGATGAAGATCTCTATACATCTTTGCCAACATCAATATCCCTGAGGCTATTGGGAACCCTACATCCATGATCTACACAATCCTAGGGATTAGTGACAGTGTCACACTCCTCCTGCCTATGTCTGGAAAAATGTACCCCGACACCAGTCCACACACATAGAAGTATATCTATCATGCTACTGGTGCTACTACCACATGCTTGGCCAAAGCCAACTACCTGTATCATAGGATAGGTGCTACCCTTGGCCCTAGTAGTGGGGCCACTGCTTGCACCTATGTGTAGGTCCATGTTACCACTAGAGTGCCTCGAATCAGTAGTTAAAATATTTGGTATATGTCCTCGAGCGTCACTGTCATTTTCCCAGTAGGTAGATGAAAGGTCCCGGTCTCTAAATGCTAATTCTTGCATAGCATTGTCACCAATGCCATGAATGTCCACCTTTTTGACATTCATACTAAGTAACCCAGCATGAGTGCATCCACCCACACCAAATTCGCTGGTGTGAACTAGTCTCCTATCGCCAAGACCGAGGCATGTCGCTCTCAGCTCGCTAGTCAATCCAAGGACCACTACACCCAAATCAAGCCAAAGTGTCAGTCTTTCTTCTATACCAAAACCTAAGTTATTCTTCCCTCATTCCCGCAAACTTTCTTTTTTCTTGCGTTTCCACAATTTTCCCTCTATCTGCGTTCTCGTAGAGATTCTTTTTTCTATGTGATCCCACCATCGCGAGATCACGTTAGTCTGCTACCCTCCCACTAATGTGGGAATGCATTCCCACACCACTTGCCTAACCCTCCTTTCCCTCAGGAATGCCTTTTTTTTGGCTCCCTCTGTGTTCTACTCTAGGAATGTGATCTCGCAACAATATCTTGCGGGATCATGGTCCTGCCGCAAATTCCCCCTACCCCCAGGACTTTCAAATTCTTGCAAAATGTCCTAAGCCCCTCCTTTTTTCCGCACCCAAGCATCTTTTGTGGGAACATGTTCCCACAAGCGCAGACGTCTTCTTGCCAATCCCGCACTTGTGGGAATACTTGTTTTTGTCCTAAAACATGTATTAAATGCAGTAAAAACTCAACAAAATGGTGTGTTTTTTGAGCCTATCTGTCGGTCGGGCACTTTATAACACCTGACACTTTGCATGAGATTAGAATGATGAGTCAGTCACCCTCTTTCTACCATCTCATCCTCACTTATCAAAGCTCCAAATTTTAGTTTGTAAGCTTCAAAGTTTGCAAATGACTTGATTTTGGCCCTCTCGGCCCTTATTAAGGCCCTTTCGAGCCCTAATTTTTTCTCTCGAATGCCTTTTCACCCCCCGTTTCTTCCCCTCCTACTGAATCTTGCTTCCCATTACCTTTTTCATCTCCCATTTTCTCATTCTTCCCCCTTCTTAGCCTGCAGCATGCCCTTTTCACCCTTTCCTTTCGAGATGCCCCAGGCCCCTTTTTATTTCCCTACGGCCCTCTCAAGGGGGCATCACCCAGTCTAACATCCTAGCCCGTAAACTGGTGAATTTTCTCCATCTAGTCCATTCTTCGTGTCATCTATTATTGCAAAAACATCTTCAAAATAGAGTTATTTTAATACTATGTCAAAGAGGGGCCAAATGTAGACACTTAAATTTGAGTAAATAATTTAGTAATCTTATTTAGTTCTCTCCTAGGACATCCTATTAATTAAATATTATTACTTAATTAATTCATTTCATCCCTTAGTTAATTAATTTAATTAATTTACTATAGTCCAATTAATTATCTAAATGACAAACCTATAGTCTGATAATTAATTAATCCTTATTCTTCTATTAATTTAAAAGGATACATTTATCTAATTAAATTAATTCATAAAACTATTTTTCCTCTCACTTGGAGTTAAATGAATATTTAATTCTAAACCCTTAACCAAACCCATCCCAAACTCCTAACATGTGGTTCATACTCAACCCAACCCATTCACCCATACTAATCCTTCTTAATTAGCTAATGAATCATGATTAGCTAATCAAACCCTCCACTCATTCTCTCTCCTCCCATCACATCCTCCTAAACCTCCCACTTGCCTCCTAATCCAAGCCTAATCACCTCCTAATCATTTGTACAATCATAATCCATGAATTAAGAAATCTTAAGCCAAACCAAGTCAACCCTCATGTCACATCCTCACATCCCCAAATTCTCTCACCTCATGTTAACCTTAAATTCTCTTACATGCCTCTTACACACTCCATCATTCTCTTACACCTTTGTCCCCTTTCACATCTCCCAAAATGGTCACATTCCCCCACTTCTTCCAACCTCTCCTATTGTGACACTTGTCACAATGAGATGCATTTGAGAAAGCACAATCCATGTGCTTCCCCCTAAAATTCATGTTGGACCTTTCTCAAGTTTGCATCTTGATTATCCATTCATCCCTCCTCTTGCCTATAAATTGAGCCCTCTTTTCCTTCATTTTCATCCATCATCAAAGTATTTTTATCATGCCCATTTAAGAGCCAAAAACATCAAAAGAAACCTTATAATGCCAAAATAAATCCCAAAATCACAACCTTTGAAGCTTGAGCATAGTATTTGAGAACACATTCCATCCTTGGACAAATCTTCTACATACTTGGAGGCTTCTTATAGTGACGTTGACACACTCTTTTGGTTTTTAGCTCTATTCTTTTTAGTGTCTAATCTTAAAGGTTTTATTCTAGTTTTTATTGTTGAATTTTTAGCTTGCTTTATATTCCTTAACACTACATTTTCGGTATTACACATATACTTTGAAGCTCGCTTGACAACAATCCATATTGAACACAATACCAAATCTTAAACTTGTCTCCAAAATGAATCTTCAAAAGACATGCATTTTGCAAACTTTTCAGCTTTAGAAAGCTAAACAAAATTGGAAGAGAAAAAATGCCAAAAAATGCTTCTCATACATAACACCATCTCAAAGCGATAAGCTGACTTGAGATGATGGAAATTCCTCCATCTTCCGATGCTGCCAACTTCCAAATGTGAAGGTTCAAAGAACAATATTGTGATTAATGAGAAACTTAAAATAGGTAACAACCTCTCCATCATCTAATGTGTCCTCATATTCAATGCATGCAACATTTCCTTCTTTAGATTATTCTTTTAGTTTGCCTTTAAGAACATCACTAGCTCTGGTTCTACAAATCCATGTTGTGTGCCCCTTTTTCTTATAGTAAAAACATTTATTGTCTCTTCTATTGTTATTTGACCACTTTTTAGTATTTTGTGAGTATAATGCTTGATCTATTTGATGAGATTCTTCTATGACTTCCTTTGTCTTGTTTTCTTCTGCTAGAAGGGCTGAAATCATATCCTCTAGAGTCTGCGAAGTAAGTTGACTTAGTGTAAAGACAACATTACTATATTTGGAAGATAAGCTATTTAACAGGATGGCCTTAGCATCATCATCACCGACAAGAGCCTTAACTTCTTCAAGTTGTCTAATGAGAGACCTTAAATTACTTATATGATTGTACATTGTGATCTCATTTTCTATTTTGAATCTAAACAATTGAATTTTGAGAGAAAATTTTGCATTGACAACTTTTTCTCCAAACAACTTGTTTAGATTATCCCAAATCTCGGTACAAGTGTTATCTAGATCGACATGATGAAGATCAAAATCTACAAGAGCAAGACCAATAATAGCCTTGGCTTTATCATCTCTACCGTTCCACTCCAATAATTTATTTGCATCTGTAGGTAGTTTTTATTTTTCGCTTACTATGCCCCATATGTTTTTATTCATCAATTGCATTTATATTTTTATTCTCCATGTATGAAAATTGAAACCAGAGTATTTATCTAATGGAATCTCCATTGAAAAACAACACTAGGAACTCATTTTTCTTACTGCCAACTGTAATACCCCAAAAATGGGCTATATGTTCATTAACCTCCTACATCCTCATATCGAACGAAATCGACATCAAAGTCCTAACCAAAGGCACATCTAAACATCATTGAATCCTAATTGATTATCTTAAATTCTGCATCAGGGAATATTCCTAGCAATATTCCTAATTATCTTAATTATCTTTAATTTAATGATTATTTGGCAATAAATCACATTTATCCTAAGTTTGATTAATTGAATATTTTCATATTTAACTAATTAGATTTAATATCTTGCCACTTAATTGTGTAATTAAATTTAATTCTTTCTATTATTAATTGTATTATTTAATTTTGACAATAAATCCAATATCCTATGACTAATTGATTAAATTTTTATTTAATTAATTAAAGCAAGTTGTCATTATTTGATAATATAGTTTTTAATAAAAGTTTGAAAAATAATTGATGAACCCATAAATCAATTGTTTTATTTTCAAAAATCGGTTAAGTTGAGCATAAATCACTTTATTTATTAAATTAATTCATAAATAAAACATGCACAATCATAAAAGCAGACAACTATCAATTATCAATTAAAGCTAAACTCTATTTTGAGTTAAAACTTAGCTTTTGCATGTTTTTGTGAATTAAATTATCTTTATTATCAGATAACTCAAAAATCAAGCTGAGTTAATCTAAGTGATTTATGGCTTTCTTCCATGCACCTCCAAAGCACTGGATTTCTATAAAAACAAGGCTCAACTCTTCATAATTGATCCATGAATTTGCATTCTCACACTGTCGAATTGGAGTCTGAAGAATCATCTTTGTGAATCCAAGCTATTGTGAGATCTTTCTAGTTTTGAGCATTGCATATCATTTAGCATAGATTCATATCATTGTTAGATCAATTTCCATATTAGCATAGATTCATATCAAGTTTTTATCATTCTTATTGCATAGAAAATACCCAAAAAAAATAGATTAATTGCATGCATATTTCATATTAGTTTTGCATCCAAATCCTTCATTTAGGTGTCATCTAGGTCACTGATCTTGATAGCAATCTGAGAACATCAATCTCGCACCTATTAGAAGGCAGTAAATCACTTGGTTAGAGTAGATTTCAATTTTGCACAATTTTGATTATAGCTAACCTCTAATGTTTTACTAAAGTGTTGTGTCTACAGATCAGGTATAATTTTCAAACACACATTTCTGGCGCCCACCGTGGGGCCCTGAAATGGGTTTCCAATTCAATTCTATTAATTTCTATCTTTTTCTGCTCAGTTTTTATGCAAAAATATGATTTTTATTTTTTGTCCGTACAATCTTCATACAAGTTTTTGACAAAAGTCGTATGAATTTGAGCCTGCTATCATACGACAGTTGACCAAGTATCATTTCATCAGGCACCCACTGTCATTTGGAAGCTGGATTGTCATTTCATCAGACACCCAGTGTCGTATGAGTTTTTGGACTGTTGTCTAGTAATAGACCCTCTGTCGTATGAGTTTCTAGACTATCGTTTGGTAATAGCCCACTGTCGTATGAGTTTTGGCATCAGGTTTTAACTGTCATTTCATTTTTGCAGGCAGTCTGTCAGATTTGATTTTTGGATTTTGACTAACAGCTAATCTTAACAGTTGGAATTCTCTATTTTTGATTGACTCTTGCTGGTTTTGATTGGAAAAAGCATAAAGTTTGCTAAAATCGGGTAAAAATCTACTAAGCGCATTGTAGGGATCTCAGGTATTCCACTTGTGCGAATAATATTTCAATTTGGGGCTAAAATAAATGTCTCATGTGTCTAGCTTGGGTGATTCTTTTCATGCTTTTGACCTATTTCTACACACTTGCATAATTGATACTAGGTTGTGAGCCCTTAAGGATTCATTAAGTAGTCTTAGATACTTGTGATTGATCTTGATTGCTATCTTGGGTTATTGGACTCACTAATCCATCAGCCCCTCATTCTGCCCCATGGTTGCAATCTCAGCGCCATAAAGGGGAGGGGTCAACAGGACAGAAGTGTTAAGTGTTCCACTTGGCAACCCTTTTGTGCTTTTAGGAACTCACTTGTTGTCTAAGTTGGGGACTCATTTTTAGCTTGTGTGAGGTGTTAAGTGTTCCACCTTGTAGACTCATCTCATATTCACTTTAAGTGTTAAGTTTTCCTCTTTCTACTTTTTGGATACTTTTGGTAGATTTGGTTTTGGAAACATACATCTATGCTCACATATTAATTAGACCCTATGAACACTATTTGTGATTCTTGAGAGATTGGATTCCCAGCGAAATCCTTCTTGATGACCGAATCCTTGTAGGTAGGGAGGATACTTAGTGCATTTCACATTCAACTTGGTTAGTGCATCTTCTCTTATTGATCAATACATTCTCTCTCCAGAGGGGTTGATATCATAGACCTTGGTGAGACAAACTTTGTCTTAGCATGTCAGATTAATCTACTTGCTTTGTTTGGGTTAAAAGTGAAGAGGTATCAAAACCTTGGATTTGGAGCCAAGTCCCCTTGTGGTATCATACTGTGAGTCACCTTTAGAGAGGGTTAACCATAGCAGACAATCCCTTCATAGGGTAAACTATGTTGATGGAGGCTCAATCGGTAATAGCCATTTTCACTGTGGTAGTGACAGTCACTATATAAATGTCCTTGTGGAAGAAATCTCCATGGGTATGGTTCATTTTTGGGTTGTCAGATCTCCCTAGTAGCTCCTGAAGATTAAGTTCTTAGACTGTGTCAAAACCCTGGTGCACCGGGATTGGAGTTCACCCCTTTGGATCATAAAAGTTGCAGAGTCAAACCATTACTAAAAACCCTAGCGAGGCCAAATTTTTATTTTATAGGGTATATGTGCATTATTGCAAAACATTTTAGAACATACACAATTAGCGCTTCTGAGGATTAGAATGAATAAGTCACTTGATTGTTCATGTGCAAGGTTGCTTTTGCCCTTGTTCATTATTTTCAGACATGCTTGAAATCATGTGCTTGTTGTTTTGCATGCTTGTTTATCTATCTGGTTACCAAAAATGAACAAATTTGTTACAATCCTCAAATCTGGACATTGAAATTTGCAAACAATCCGAATTTGCAAACTCAAAATTTTGCAAAAATTGACATAAAATCCTTTCTGGAGTCAAAAATCATTTCAGGAAGTCAAAAGTCATACAAGTTTTTCCAAGTGTCATTTCATTACAACCCATCTATCATATGATTGAGTACTTAGTGTTGTACGAGTTTCCATGCCAGCAAATTCTCAAAGTCAAAATCTTGCAACTGTCGTATGAGATTTCCAAGTGTCGTTTCATTACAACCCATCTGTCGTATGCTTGAGTACCTAGTGTCATACGAGTTTCCATGCTAGCAAATTCTCAAAGTCAAAATCTTGCAACTGTCGTATGATATTTTCAACTATCATTTCATTGCTACCCAACTATCATACAAGTTTTACAACTGTTGTTTCATAGCATACCCACTGGCGTATGAGTTTGCAGAGTGTCGTTTGGGAAATTTTTTGAAAGTTGTCAAAAAAATTGTCAAAATTGTCAGATATTTAGCTTTTTCAGCCTAATTTCAGAATCCATCGAATGAATCACTGTGTTAGGAATAGAGTAGTACCTATTAAGAGTCCAATCATTTTCATAAAGTGGCCTTTTGAATTCGATTCAGCCTTCTATTTAATCGATTTGAGTCCTTATCATCTTGTGTCAAAACCTTGTCATAACTATCAATCTTCGATCAATCATCAAAATGACTAAGTGTTGTGATATCTTGTCCACTATCTTTTGGGAACCTACCCATACATCCAGGGCATAGTATCCTTCATCCACATCTAATCAAATCTTCAAATCAATCAAACCTTGACAAGGTTGCATCATCTGATCATCTTGATTCAATTCATTCTTCGGTTATCTAGATCTTATTCTTTTATTTCACTTGAGGTGAATGGTGGAGACTAGAGCTTCCTCTCACAAGAAATCTATCACCACTCTCCAAACTCCAACTCTTAAGCAACTCATCAATTCTAGTCTTTACGAGGATGACGGTCTTGGCAACTATCGATTGAAATCTAGTTACATACCTCCTCCATCAACTCATGGAGGTACTCAACATACCCCTCATCAATCTAATCCAGGGAGTCCACAAAATAATACCATGTCTCAAGTAGGGACAAATTTTGGCTCTCAAAGAGCTCAATCTCAACATGGTGTAGATCAAGAACCCACACCTAAAGAAATTGCTCAGTATCAAAATGATGATAACTTCAAATGAATGATGAAGCATTTCTTGAAAGAAGATAGAGAAGCATACTTTTTACAATTAGCTCATCAAGGAGCTAAACTTCCTCCCAACTTTAATGTTGAAGACATCATTACACATGAGGAAGAGAATCCACTCATAGCTATGATGAAATAGATGCATGCTATACAAGTTGAACTTAACAATCTCAAGAAAGAGAAGGAACCTAAAGAGTTCTCCATGGAGGCTCTATGTTCTTTTCCATTTGAAAAAGACTTGTATATGCCACCATTTCCAAAAAGAGTGGAGATGCCAAAGTATGACAAGTATGCTGGACACTCCGATCCTCAAGATCATGTCAGAGAATTCTGTATGCAATCAATGGAGTTGATGCATGAACCGACCTATCTGATGCATCTCTTCCCTCGATCTCTAGGGGGAGCAGCCATCCACTAGTTCTCTAGACTGCCTTCTACTATCAAAACTTTTAAGGAGTTGATCAAATTGTTCTACCAGCAATACTCCTACAATATTCAGCACCCAGTCACCATGATTGATATCTGTAATCTCAAACAATACCCAGGGGAACCATTCCTAACATTTCTCAAGAGATGGAGGAAGAAGTTCTCTCTATATGCCAGACCTATTCCAAAAATAGAAAAACTAGAAATCTTCATCTATAACCTTGTTCTAGAAATCAATTATCCTTACAAATGCAAGATCATACATCTTTTGACAAGATGGTGGATAATGCTATCAAAATTGAAAAAGTGCTTGTAAAAAAAGGAGAAATCACACTTCAAAAAGAAAAGTATGAATTTGGATCCAGTTCTAAAGACATGAACAAAAATTGGAACAAGAACAAAGGCATCATCACAGATGGTGTTGTTGAAACTATGTGTGCCCCATCAAAGGCACTAGCCTACATTCTCACTCTTGGTACTCAATCCATTAAAGCTTCAGAGCAAAAGTCTTCTCAACCATCTCAAAGGAAGCCAGAATACAAAAAATGGGATAAACATAAAAAATTTACTCCCCTAGGAGAGTCTTTAGAATCAGCTATGAAAACTCTACTATCTAATAACATCATCTCTTTACCACCAATCTGATAAAATGATCAGGACCCCAAACCGAAATGGTGGAGAGAAAATGAATTTTGTGATTTCCATTGGAGTAAAGGTCACAAAACTAGTAGTTGCTACCACTTGAAGCATACCATTCAAGATGTGATCGATAGTGGAGACATCACAATTGAAAATCCATAGAGCAATAATGATCATACAACATTCACAGAACCATTTTTGAAACATGGTCAAGAAGTTTCAACTTCTTAGCCTAATATGGGGGCAAAAGTCAACTATGCCTACCCTGGAAATAATGATGTCATCAATATGGTTGAACCATGTCTCTCTGAAAGTTGCAATGTCATCACAATTGTATGAAGAGATAGAAATCATTCCTCAACTAACATAGTTACTCGATCACAAGCTCAAATGCATCTGAAAGGAGAAATCCCAGATTCATCAAATGTCCCTAAGGTGCCTTTCAATCTTTCATCTACTTCTAAACAGAAGGTTGCTTCCAAATCTTCCAATCCAAAGGATACAAGGCCTACATCTTATAGCATTGTTTGAAAACTCCAGCACACTAATGCAAAAATATCCATGTTTGAGTTGCTTCAAATATCTCTAGCTCATAGAGCCATTCTCGATAAAGCTTTGCTCGGTTCCAATGTTCCTGATGACCTTGATTTAGATAGGTTCCAGACTATGGTTGGACATCTTACATCTCCGCAATATATCTCCTTTTCAGAGGAAGATGACAACTCCTTGAGTCACCCACATAATCAGCCTTTTCATATAGAAGTCTTGATCCAGAACCATAGAGTCAAATGTGTGTTGATAGATGGGGGCACTGGCCTAAACATTTGTTACTGCTTGATCACACAATTGGGATTTTCAGAATTGGCTATTGATCCTAGAAAGAAAATAACTATCAAGGCCTATGATGAACAAGAAAGATCTTCTAAAGGCACCATTGTCTTACCTATCAGAGTGGGTCCAGTTATCAAAGATACCATTTGTCAAGTGCTTGATCTACCTTTGGCCTACAACGTCCTTCTACGGAGACCATGGATACATGAAATGCAAGCTATTCCTTCTACATACCATCAATGTTTGAAGTTTCTGTATGAAGGAGTAGAGGTTACTATCCCCACGGATCTGAATACAACTTGCAACACCTTGAAGGAAAGTGCAGATAAGCTTGTGCCTAATAATAGAGAATCTCCCATTGAACCAACTAAAGAAGCATCCACATCTAAAATGGAAGATCTTGCAAAAGAGGTTAATATCAAAGAAAATGGTATGGGAGAATATACTATCGAGCCAGTCTTATCTTTGACATCTCTCCCTATCTCACCTAAGTCTTATGGGAAATCTTTGAAATAATCCAAACCAGACTCTAAAGAACCTCTTGAAGCATATAAAAAGAATTTTGTAGCAGAACAAGTATCCAAGCAAGAATTTGAAGAGGATGAGGCTGTGCTATCATGGCTATACAAAGATGAACCTAAATCTCAAGTTGTTCAAACTAGTGACTCTACAGTCTCCAAAATCCCTTCCAAGTCATATGGTCTAGGAGATAAATTAATAGCTAAGATGAGATATTTAGGTAAAGGACCTCTAGGAATCAAAGGAAAAGGTCTTGAGGTACCTCTCCCACATACTAGTAGAGAAAATAAAAACAAAGTTGGCTTAGGCTTTAAGAAGAAACCCTATCACCTCAAAGGTAATTGCTCTCATGTCATAGAGCAGATCGCACCAGGGGAACCTCTTCTTAAGAAAGAAGAAACAAAACCATCTGATAGTGATTCAGATAGTTCAGAACTCATCCCCTATGAAAAATTGCCTAAGCAGATCAAAGACCTTCTTGATGATAAAGATGATCCTATCAAAAGAATTAATGTAGTAGAAACACAAGAACCTACTATCAATGAAGAGATAGTTGCAACACAAGAACTAGCTAATCTCGAAAACAATCAAGAAGAGGGAAGTGGTAGTGATTCTAAGACAAATTCTCATAAGTATGAATACAAATTAGAATTTGAGGGTAACCCTTCTTGGGGTATTCACCCTGACTTTACTCATGTTCTAAGATTTCCTAGAGATCCTAAATCAGAAGTTGAATTAAATGACTATGAATGGGGAGCCATTCCAGAACCAGATGAAGATGAGCCTATCACAAAGAAACATGTTGATGTTATTCACCAATATGCACCTCCGACCAATGTAAGTTTAGAGTGAAATGATGAACGTATCGAGTCTGATCCACCTATGGCTGAATTGGACTCCCATGATGACATTGAGCCTATTCATGAATTGGATGTCTTAAGTTGTAGTATCACGTTTGAACTTGAGTGTCAAGTTAGGACCAATGATGACAAATCCATATCCGTAAACACTATCTCCCAATCTTTCCCTACTTTGACTATCAAATATCTAGAACTTATTGATCAAATCTCCATGAATCTGAGCCATGGTATTTATACCTTCTCGAATGACTATGCCCTTTCTTTCTACCTCAATTTAGTTGAGCCTATGAGTACTTCCATCAGTGAACCAAGCGCTAGCACGACTGAGTCAGACATCAAATATCCTAGTCAGAAAAACAAGAATAAAAAGAAAAAGAAAAAGAGTTCTGAGGGTGAAAACCACTTTGTGGCAGTCTCAGAACCTACAAAAGTAAAAATAAAAGACGTATCCAGAGGTGAAAACCTTTGAGGCACCTAAGGATAAGATATTTGATTTCCTTCTGAGTCATTTATAGGATAGATCTCTAGTTCTAATTGAGCCCACTCAATCCATCAATTTGGGTACAACAGAGGAACCACAATTGGTACATGTAGCACAATCATTATCAGAAGAAGAGAAGCAAAAATTTACAACATTCCTAGCAGAGAAGAAGATCAAATTTGCATGGAAATATTCAGATATGCCAGGATTGGTTCCTAATCTCATAATGCATCATTTATCTATCACTCCAAATGTCAAACCTGTCAAGGAAAAATTAAGAAAGATGCATCCTCATGTTGCACTCTTGGTAAAAGCTAAATTAGAGAAGCTCCTAAATGTCGAATTCATCCAAGTTATTGACTATGCAGAGTGGATCTCTAATATTGTACCTATTTCTAAACCAGATAGGTCAATCAGAGTGTGCACAGACTTTAGAGATGTGAATAGAGCATGCCTTAAGGATGACTTTCCACTACCTAACATTGATATGATAGTGGACATGACTATGGGTTTCAAGATGTATTCCTTAATGGATGGTTTCTCTGGATGTAACCAAATAAAAATTGCTCTAGAGGACGAAGAGAAAATTGCTTTCAGATGTGCATGGGGCACCTTCTGTTGGAATGTCATGCCATTTGGGCTTAAAAATGTTGGAGCTACATATCAAAGAGCAATGACATCTATTTTCTACGACATGATGCATTAAACTATGGAAGATTATGTTGATGATACTTTAGCAAAATCTATGATCAGAACTTAACATCTAAAGGACTTGAGCATGATCCTAGATAGAATGGAAAAGTTTAGTCTCTGACTAAATCCTAAGAAGTGTGCTTTTGGTGTCACTTCTGGAAAGCTCTTAGGATACATAGTTTCAAAGAAGGGCATTGAAGTTGATCTGGCTAAAGTCAAGGCTATAATAGAGATGCATCCTCCCACTAATATTAGTCAAATGAGGATGTTGCAAGGAAGAGTTCAATCTATCAGAAGATTCATATCACAACTAGTGGACATATCACAGCCTTTTACAAAAACATTACATAAAGGTGTGACCTTTGCATGGAATGAAGAATGTGAAAACAACTTTAACCATATCAAGAAGTATCTATCAAATCTTCCTATCTTGATGCCTCCTATTCATGGGAAGCCATTGATCTTATATGTCTCCACAACAGCCACATCACTGGGGGCATTGCTAGTGCAACATGATGAAGAGAAAAAGGAAAGAGCCATTTATTATATAAGTAGAACATTGGTGGCATATGAAAAGAACTATTCTATGATTGAGAAAGCTTGTCTCGCTATGATCTTTGCATCATAGAAACTAAGACACTATATGTTAGCTCATACCATGCATCTAGTAGCAAAAATTGATCCATTAAAATACCTACTCAACAAGGCTGCCCTCACAGGTAGACTAACTAAATGGGTCATGCTTCTAAGCAAATTTGACATTGAATATGTTGAAAGAAAAGCTATAAATGGTCAAGTTATTGCTCATCAACTATCGGATGCACCCATGTTTGATGACACACCAATGCAAATGGAATTTCTAGACTCCTCTACTATGCACCTATCTTCTAGAGAATGGCAATTGTTCTTTGATGGCTCCTATACATAGAATGGATGTGGAGTAGGCATATTGTTCATAACTCCTCAAGGATACTCCATCCTAAAAGCATTCAGACTAAAGTTCCCCTACACAAACAATATTGCAGAATATGAAGCTCTCTTGAATGGTATGAAACTAGCAATTGAATGGAGAGTAATAGAGCTACACATTCATGGAGACTCTCAAATTGTTATTCATCAAGTCAATGATGTGTACCAAACTAAAGATGAAAAGCTCATTCCTTAGAAGAGAATGGTAGATGATCTTAAGAAATATTTCATATCTATCACATTTGAGCAAATTCCTAGAACAGAGAACAAGGCTACCGATGCAATGGAAACACTATCTACTTTATTACAGCAACCTGAACATGAGCTACACTACGAGTTCCTGGTGGAAGCACTATCTTATCCTGCATATGACTCCCCCAAAACCTGCATGATCTACACTATTGTAGGTCATGATTCATCTTGATATAAAAACCTATTTTCCTATCTCCAAGACCAAATCATTCCTGATACCTTCAACTTCCATGAAAAGAGATAAATTATCCATAATGCCTCCCGATATGTCATCACTGGTAATGATCTATACAAATGAGGTCTAGATGGTATGCTACTTAGATGTTTAGAATGGGAAGATTCTCAATGTGCATTAGAGGAAGTCCATGATGGTATTTGTGGGTCACACTCGAACGGTTTAACACTAGCTTGAAAAATTATTAGGGCTGGGTACTATTGGCCTAAAATGGAGAAAGAGGCTATCAAATTTGCTAAGAATTGTCAAAAGTGTCAAGTACATGGAAACCTAATTCATGCTCCAGGGAGGGATCTAATCCCCTCTACAACACAATGGCCTTTCCATCAATGGGCATTTGATCTTATCAGGATGATTCATCCTCATTCTTCTAATGGACATACCCATATAATCACAGCCATAGATTATTTTAGAAAATGGGTAGAGACGGTTCGTTTGACACAAGCAATAGGGAAACAGATATCTATGTTCATATTGAACTATATCATATGCATATATGGGATACCTCATTCCATAATCATAGATAACGATGGGCAATTTAGGAATAAAGACCTAGATGATCTATGTGCCAAATTCAAGGTCACACAACATTGGTCTTCTATCTACTATCCACAAGGGAATGGCCAAGCAGAGGCTTCTAACAAAAATCTATTAAAGATCTTGCATAGAACAGTAAACAAAACTGGTAGAGACTGGCATCTCATGATTAATCCAGCTCTTTGGGCCTACAGAACAAGTATTAGAACACCTACTGGGGCTACACCTTTCACTTTAGTTTATGGGTCTGAAGTGGTACTGCCTATTGAGGTTGAAATCCCATCACTCAGAATTAGAATGCATGGTCTAGTAATTGATGATGACTACAGAGTGTCTAGGTTACAAGAACTGGAACTACTAGATGAGCATAGACAAGTAGCATATGATCATCTTAGAGTATATCAGAAGATAATGTCTAGAGGCTACAATAAGAAAGTCAGACACAAAGAATTTCAAGTTGGCGATCTAGTCTTGAGAGAAAATCCTAAAAATCAATCCCATCGAGAACGCAAGGGGAAGTTCAAACCTAACTGGCTAGGTCCCTTTATCATCATGGTTACTTTTGGCTCTGGTGCCTATCTACTCTCAACAACTGAAGGAGAACAACTCCAAGAACCAATCAACATTCTCCATCTGAAGAAATTCTATGCCTAAGACATTCAGTCTATGGTAAAATGTCCTGAAAAAAATCTTTAAAATTGGAAAATGTCTTGAAAAAAATGAACATCTTGGTGAAAACCTAGCAATAGGTTCCTTGATGATTCACAAAAAAAAATAAAAAAATATCAAAAGTACAAAAAAAATTGAAAAAATGAAAAATACAAAAAAGTGCCTTGGTGAAAACCTGGAAATAGGCGCCTTGGTAGCAAAAATAGAATCTCTACCAAGATGGTGAAAACCTAGCAAATGGGTGCCACTTGTTTCAAAATGCTCCATCTATCAGTGAAATCTTGGTCTTTCCTAGCTTTCAGTCTTTCTTTAGTTTGTACACATCTCCCAGTTTGTTTTTGTATTCTTGTTTTCAATAAGTCAGTATGTACACCACTCTGTTCAAGCATCTATATCCTATCAATTCTTAACACTTGGGGGCAATCAATGTCATATCCTATGGTCTCTGGTATATCTTAGACATCTCATATCTAGTTAGAGTCCTTTGAAGCTTCATTTGAGTCAGTCAAGTCTGTCTTGTCTCCAGAAAGGATTTTGCATCTACAGCAATGCAATCAAACATCCAACTGACAACAATCTATGTTTTTTTTTTACATGCTTTTATCTCCTTGTATGCTTACTGATTCGCATTGAGATTCTTACATATTGTGTCCCTTTGAGCTCTTCGATGATGTCCTTTATAGGATTTAGAGAGTGATGACTGGGGGCATAATCTTTTCTTTGTTTTCTTTGTGTATGTGAAAATCTAACATCTTTGGAAATTTTGGATTGAAATGGTGTCCGACTGTAAGAGCCTCTATCTTGAATTGGATGGCCATGTGTACCTCAACCATTGATATCCAAAAAATTCAAGGAAGTTTGATCTAACTATTATCTTTTGAGCGAGTTCTTTCTCCTACTGTGAAAAACATGATCTTACCTAAGGATGTGAATGATAAAGGGTCACTACAGGTAATTCACAGTGGATTTAGAATGATCACTTCACTATTTGATGTGTTTGTCATGCAAGGCATATTTAGGTCATCACAACATTTATGTTTTGATGCTTATACAAATTGCTACATCAAAATGGACATGATATTCAGGTTATCCTGGCATTTATGCCTTGGTGCTTATATCTAATCCGACATTCCGAAAACAAAATCAATATTCATATATCCATGGTTGTTGACCAGTGGGTGTTGTATTGATTCTTGTGCATACAAATTGATATTCATATGTCTATGGTTTCATGGCTAGTGGGCTTTTGTATTGATTTATCCGGTTACCTAAAAGTTTAATGATGATAACAAATCAACACATGATCAGTGACTAGGTCCTAGGTCTTAGGTTGCATTTCATTTTGCATGTCTCTCTGCATTTTACATGTTTGCATATCTCACAACTGTTTGGAAATACTTCAAAACTTAAACAATTCTTCATATCAATTCTTCACATCTAATGAAAGCTAAGTCTCACTTAAAGGTCTCTTCATCAAACCGCAAGCAGTAACCCTCCAGGGTTAAACATCCTTTTGACATAAGACTGAGTACTTGTCTTCATCAACTTGCACAAACATATCATGTGTATCGCTGCATTTACATCTTATATCATTATCATTTGTTACATTACATTACATTCATTTCATCAGCATAAATCATACATACATCTTTTCATAATCAATTACATTTGCATAACATCCATACACATGAAAGAAATCATTGCATTACATCGATCCATACATACATTGTACACTAATCATAGCATAAGCATAGCATGATATCATCATAAATCCACATCATGACAAGTACAAATGAAGTCACAATCAAAATATCAATCTCATATATATCAAAAATCTTGAAATGTGTCATAGGTGCACTACTGGCACAATGTACAAAAGAATGAGCTCTGGAAAGCTATTAGAATCAGAATGGTATATCAGTGATAAAAAAAGAACAGAATATGTCAAAACATGACCACAGGAATCAACTCTCAGCATGCTCCTTAGTATCTAGTGGAGGAGGTGGTGGTACATCTGGTATGACCTCTACCCTCGGTGCCCTAGCTCCCTCTGAGGCTGCCATGTACTCAGAGTATGTAGGTACTCTCTACTCAGTAGGAACAACATAGTATGCAGACACATAATAGGAGGCCCGTGAGGTCTGATGGGTCACCTCTGTCTGTAGTCTCCAAACCTCTGAGCGAAGCTCTGCATGAAGCTCAGTGCACTACCTATCTACCTCCTGAAACCTCTCCTCCCATCTAGCACTCTGTACCTTCAGGTCCCAGACCTAAGCTCTGAGCTATCTAATCATCTCTGATGAAGTGAGAGGCATAGTAGGCTCTGCTATAGCTATTGGCATCTATGTATCCTATGCTGGCTGCTCTGGCTACTATCTAGTGGTATCTGATCTACACACCTTACGACATCTAACCTCCGCACCCAAATCAAATGTAGTGTCTACCTATGTGGGATCTGCATCACCACCTACAAACTACTCACCTGCCAACACCTCATCTGTCGCACTGACACTACCCAAAGTACCCCTCTCACCCCTGGATCATCTATGTGACCCTATGGATGTACCTATGGGAGAAGTAGAAGGATGAGGAGGCCTCATATGCCTAGATGATCTTTGCAATGGAGCTGTCACTCTCTGTCTGGGCAGTGTAGGATGCACTACCTATGGTCTCGGGCCCTATACCATAGGACCACCTATAACATCCATCACCTCCTCCATGGAGGGTATCAACTTCGTAGGATTTGAGAATCTATGGATGGGATCATTTGCAAGCCATGCAATGTATTTGTCTGTCACTCCTACATCGACAACCTATGGCTGATAGTCCCAATCTCTACCTATAATGGCACTGTACTCCTCTTCATGTAAGGAATAGGAGAGCCTTAGTGTCCATCCAAGCTCGATCTCACGCACAATGTGAGCATATGCAGTGTACTCTCATGGGGTATCCTATCTGCATCCATACTAACACCACACTCTGCTAATAAAAAATCTCTCCAGAACAATGGGAGAGCGGCCAATAAGTACTCGACTCTGAAAAAGAAAACTATATTGCTCCCTCGTAGTGGGCCAGACCTCTCTGCAAATATGGCCTCCAATGAACAAAAGTCATGTCATCTAGACATTTCTGGAAGTACTCGGTATGACCCATATGGACCTATGTGACATAACCAGCATATGTATATATCACTGGCTCCTATGGCTACCACTGTGTCTAAAAGACTAGTCTCAATACTAGGATATGCTCCTAGGCCCATATCTGTAATATAAGAGCTCCTGAAGCAAAGCTCTTGCAATCCTGATACATGATCTCATGCATCTCTGAAAACATATGTGCCAAGAGGCACTGACCCAAGGCAAGCTCAGTGGGCATAGCCATAAGAAGTGCTACCATCAGAGCCCATCCCATCAAAAATCCATTCTACTGATGGCCTGACATGATGAGCTCCCCGATCATACCAGCAATAATGCACTCTAAATGGTGCATCTGACCATATCACTGTACAAGGGTCTCCCAAGAAATGGACCCCATCAATTGTGTATCATCTCCAAATAGATGCTTAAAGGCATGAAGACCACCCTGACCAGAACTCACATACTTAGGATGCCGACTGCTGTGAAATGGAATGCACAGTATCCTATAAATGTCCTCTGGAGTCACGATCATCTCTCTAGTATGCAAATGAAACATCTGTGTCTCCAAATGGAATCTCTCAATCAAGGCAGTCAAAAGGCCATGATTTACCCTAATGTCAGGTAAATGAATTAAATACTCAAATCCACAGGCAGCAAGATGAACCCTCATTGGGTCCAGAAGTGCAATACATAATCTCTGGGTAGTCGGGTATGCATTTCAGACATGTACATCTGGATATGTCACCTATATCATACAAAAATAGGGCATTCTATCAGAAATTGGGTTCAATAACAGGCTAATAGTATAGAAATTGGACAGTCAAGTACTTCAGAAGGTAGGTCAACCAGTCAAATATCAGCATCAGGCATCAAAAAAGTCAAAATTTGGCCATAAAAGTTAGTTTTCAACACTTTGTTTTTCATACGATAGTCTAGACTGGCATCAAATGTCATACAACATTCCATAGAAGACCAAACAATAATCCATGGTCATACGACACTGCACCTGGGATCATACGAGTTTCGAGGGACTCGGTGAAATGTCGTACGACACAAGCGTACCTCTCATACGACACTTGGGTATACTTGAAATGAAAATGTGCATTCAAATGAAATGTCGTACGAGTCTGGTATGGGACTCATACGAGTTTTCACACATGCAAAAATTAAAAAAGCAAAACACATACGAAAAAATTAAAAAATGCAATGAAACATGAAAAATTTGCATTTTCAGAGGGGCACAGAGGTCCACCTATCGGATGTCCATACTGTTGGGGTCTCTGGTATCTCCAGCTACACTCAAATCAATGCGAAATCATAGGAACCTTTAGATCTCGGTATTCTACCATTTTCTTTCTTAGAGGGCTCCGCAAAATCTCCAAAGTCAAACGGTTGAAATGAATTAAAAATGACACTTCAGGCCTTTGTATAGCATTTGACCTAATTTTCAAAAGTGCTCTGTTTTTCATGAAAATTGCACCCCTGGCTAATTTCAACGTTCTGAATCCATTTTTGAGATCAAAATTCAAATTTGAGATCATTTAATGAGTCAAAATCATGATTTAAAATTTTGGGCCCAGGATGGTCTATTGCTTGCATATTCGACCTTCGATCACCACAGAAATCTAGTATTCAACTTAACTAATTATCTTACATCAAACTATCAAAATTTCAACTTGGTCAACTATGGTCAACTCATGGTTTCACCTAGTCAAACTTGGTCTTTTGGGACCTTCCAATGATGTAGAATGCATTCTTGAACATGTATAACCACTTTTCCAATCAATTAACATGCTTCTAAACTATCAACGCTGACTTTTCTTGTCAGATTTCAATTTTAATCCCGAAGGGGGCATGGTATTGCACATCATTCAAAGTCTGTAATCAAATTTGAAATCATATCTTTATGGAAATCATATCTTTCCTCAGTAATCAAGACAACAATCACGTCTAGTTATTGATTCATCAAAAAACCTCATCGCTCGAGGCAAATCTATCATCACTTAGGCCATATCAGATTCATCAAGATCCATATCAATCTGGTATTCTCCTAATCTTGTAAATTGTATCAATTTTTGCAACCATCGAATCATATTGTTCTTTCCTTGGTTCTTCGGCAACTGAAGGATTCAGATGTGATACCTGCTAGTTCTGTTAAAACAATCGAGTTTAGAACTGGTCACTCACTTCTTTGTAATCCTAAGGTTTGGAATCAGGTGTTTTGACACTTTTTCACAATCCTTGGTTCATCGCTGCTATAGTGAACATTATCTTTGGTCATTCAGGACCTATTATCTTCATATCAAATCTTTCAATCAGCTTCTGTCTAATATCAATTATCAATTTCAAACATCAGTTTCATATCTTTATCAAACACAGACTATCTTTGAACCACTGTGCTTCGCACAGTTAATTCAAAGAGGGGCAAAATGTAATACCCCAAAAATGGGCTATATGTTCATTAACCTCCTACATCCTCATATCGAACAAAATCGACATCAAAGTCCTAACCTAAGGCACATCTAAACATCATCGAATCCTAATTGATTATCTTAAATTCTGCATCGGGGAATATTCCTAGCAATATTCCTAATTATCTTAATTATCTTTAATTTAATGATTATTTGGCAATAAATCACATTTATCCTAAGTTTGATTAATTGAATATTTTCATATTTAATTAATTAGATTTAATATATTGCTACTTAATTGTGTAATTAAATTTAATTCTTTCTATTATTAATTATATTATTTAATTTTGACAATAAATCCAATATCCTATGACTAATTGGTTAAATTTTTATTTAATTAATTAAAGCAAGTTGTCATTATTTAATAATATAGTTTTTAATAAAAGTTTGAAAAGTAATTGAATAACCCATAAATCAATTGTTTTATTTTCAAAAATTGGTTAAGTTGAGCATAAATCACTTTATTTGTTAAATTAATTCATAAATAAAACATGCACAATGATAAAAGCAAACAACTATCAATTATCAATTAAAGCTAAACTCTATTTTGAGTTAAAACTTAGCTTTTGCATGTTTTTGTGAATTAAATTATCTTTATTATTAGATAACTCAAAAATCAAGCTGAGTTAATCTAAGTGATTTATGGCTTTCTTCCATGCACCTCCAAAGCCCTAGATTTCTATAAAAACAAGGCTCAGCTCTTCATAATTGATCCACGAATTTGCATTCTCACGCTATCGAATTGGAGTCTGAAGAATCATCTTTGCAAATGCAAGCTATTGTGAGATCTTTCTAGTTTTGAGCATTGCATATCATTTAGCATAGATTCATATCATTGTTAGATCAATTTCCATATTAGCATAGATTCATATCAAGTTTTTATCATTCTTATTGCATAGAAAATACCAAAAAAAAAAATATTAATTGCATTCATATTTCATATCAATCTTGCATCCAAATCTTTCATTTAGGTGTCGTCTAGGTCACTGATCTCAATAGAAATCTGAGAACATCAATCTCGCACCTATTAGAAGGCAGTAAATTGCTTGGTTAGAGTAGATTTCAATTTTGCACAATTTTGATGATAGCTAACCTCTAATGTTTTACTGAAGTGTTGTGTCTATTGATCAGGTACAATTTTTACACACACGCCAACCACTCACAAAAGTGAAAATATCATGTATTCTATACTTGGTTGAAAGTATGTACCTACCATATTTTCGCTGTATTAGAAAATGAAGTGCTTCACCAAGAGTTTTCGATCAAAATGACCATCAACTGACTATCAGATGCTGATCAATAACCCATAGTAAAATTGAATTTCAATGTAAACTTTGTTACCTCATATCTACAAACTCTGCGACAGTGACTACAAACAACTATGCTCCAATTGTCGATTCATACGTTATCATACATGCACTGAATCGAATTGACTTCACGTACTATCAAGCATGACAGAAGAAGAGATCAAACACTCTCAACCTAGACTTGATGATGAAAATGATTCGAGAAGACTCCTGCAGTACTTATTTAAGTTATGGTGTACATGTGAATCCTTTGTATTTCCTATTTATCTCTGCAACTAGAAATGGGAAACAAAACAAATAATGAAAAGAAACTTATTGTACTATTTATGGTTGTACTGATTGTAGGAGGGATAATAATGATGGAAGCACAAGGCATAAGTTGCAATTGTGCTAGAGATGATGATTTCTTTGCCTCTGTTTGCTTTTAGCTTGGACTCTGCTAGAGCGAACACACACATGGATGGCAACACTCCCTGCAGTACTCCAAATATAGATGGATGGACTACAACACTCCCTGAAACACTCCAAACACAATCACAAAACATGACTAGCCAACTAATATGCCATAGTTGATAAGCCAGCACACATGACTGCATGGGGAGGCAAGTCCTTAAAACATAGTAAGAAAGGAATGTCTCTATAAATAAACAAATATAAATATCAATTACCACTAGTCACCATGGACACCACCCCTCATCCACCATCCTATCATAGAACACATCATGCTTCTACAGGATCATCCTACATACTCACTCTAATACCACATGAAGAATATTATAAATGTATATTTGATATTTCATCAATAATCAAGAAGAGGAGTTTTTATACAATGCGGATAGTTACAAATTGAGAAATGATTGGATGGTTAAACTACCCAAACAATGTATTACACCAAAAAATATAACAAAACATGACATATGTAATATTTTTGTGGATCTCAAAACTAGTTTAAAAGTGGACCCTTAAAAAGCCAAGTTGACAATTAAATGGTGCTCAAATGATGCAATATGTGAAAATTTTTGGGACCGCTAGTGGATGGTTTTTGATAGACCACCCCACAAAAATTTGGATGTCCCATTCTATTTCATAAGAAAATTGTATGCTAACTTTGTGCTCGGTCACAAGGTAAATTAATGGAGCATGAGACCAAACCAGGATGTAGGCTTAGGTGCTCCTCAGGATAGGCCATGGGTAGACTAGGTGAAATGCCACACATATGTACCCCTCCCAAGATTTCACCACCTCCTATAGTGCAGCATCCTGATATTATTGCTAAGGCTGACTCAGAGACTATTCGATTCATTCACACCTTGAGTGATCTACTAGTTATGCAGAGGGTGACATTGTTTCCTCCTCATGTAGATGCTTTTGGCCCTTCCACATCCTCTACAAGCTCACATTTTGGAGTTCCCCATACTTGTACTATATGTAAGAATCTTTTCTTGGGTCCCTTGAATAATAGTGATGCATATAACTATGTCTTCAAGGTGGACGATACTACACAAAACACTATAGGCACTGAAGCACCTCATGAAGATATCCATAGAGGCATACAAAGCCATAGAATCCTACTATTACGATAAGAGTAAATAGTTCACTTGTTACATTGTATTTAATTTTAAATGCTCATATTTTTAATAGAACTTTCTTATAATGATTTCCCACTTATGTTTTTTTATGTGTTCTATTTATGTTCAGTTGATGAAAAAGGAGATGGCATAGGTGGAGGGGTCCATGATTTCGGCCATTTCATTTGGCCTTGACACTTCTACGGTACATACATTTTAACCTACTCATTGGTTTCCTTTTATTATAATAGTATATACATATTTTTTCTAATTTTTATGATCATCTTATTACATACTGAAGCAGGTGTCACCAGTTTCCACTGGGGAGGAATGTGAGGGGGTTCAGACATCTAGCGTTGACAAGGGGAATGTAATTAAGTATTTTAGATTTTTTATGCATACATGTATACTTGTTAGTTGTGTGTACTCATTTTTAATTTACATGGTTTATTTGACTGAGGGTGGTGTCTGATGATATCATGAGATCCTTTCACAATGATAGAGTCACAAACATCTCAATCCACAATGATATCGCCATAGTACATATATTTATAACATTATTTGTGTGTATTTTACTATGAAGTATATATAATATGATCAAGTCATGATTGTATGAAGTATATGTTTGAATTTTTTAGGTCACCACCAGTTTGAGGGAGGTACAACACCAAAGGTTTGTTTAACTAATGACTCAATTGACATTTCCTGAAGAAAGTTCAACATGGGTAAGTTTTAATGTTAATTCAATTATTTTGTAAACATATATTTTCTACCAAGGATTTAACATTAAATAGTATAACTCATAGATCAATCTCATGTTTGCAAACATATAAAGGTCAGAGTCAACATTGGTGGCATTGTCCTTTCACTACCAAGGACATATATTAGGTCTCTTTTTTGCGTGAGGAGATAGAAAGGTGAGGTACATGAGAGTACAATTTTAAATTTTATTTATTTATTATTGTTGACTATGATTTTTAGAAACCATATAAATGAAGTAATCTAACTTGGGGTGTCACTTTTTTGTTTGAATGCATGATCCATTAGAGCCAAAGAGTACTTGAAAGAGGTTGGATTTTGATGATCCACCAGTAGAATAGGATGTCCTAGAAGCATTTGTAGTTGAACTTATTATTTTGAGATGACATATGACACATTTTGAGATGGTGTAAGCCACATTGTATCTAGATATGATGATTTTGTAAATATGTATAGAATTATTGTTCTTTTTGATATATATGAAACTTGACATTTGATCTAATTTGTTAATTGTGTGTTCATTTGTTCATTGTGAATATGTAAATATGCTTGTGTGTATGTACTAATATGTAGGATTTATGCCTTAAGTATATTGATGCAGGAGCATCCTGGGTGTAAGAGCAATCTTGCATCACCCAAAAAAAATATTTTTATTTTTATATGCAGTAAGGGCTATTTTGTGCAGAGCTGCTATTTATGGAAAGTTACTATTTTTGGTAATTTTTGTATGTGCTCAGAATGATCTGATTTCTTTCTTGGAGGTTCATTTTGGTCATATAAGTCTGCCAATAAAGTTTCATTACCAGATCAAGTGTATATTGGAAGATATTGAAGATTTTCGGTATTGGCAACAGGGTACAGAAACTTTGAACTCAGTTTTGAAGGCTTTAGAGGCCCCGAATGAGGTCAAAAATTTGAGTGATGGGCGCTTGCACTGGTCAAGCCTGTAGAGTGCTTCGCGGTGTTTCTGAAATGGGGTTATAATAGTTGAAATGACAGAAAATAATTTTCTTCAAAATTTATGTTCGGGTTTCAAAGGTTATCTTGAGCCGGCTATGATGTAATAAAATGTAAAATAAAATAATTCTAAATTTGGTCGGCCTTATTGGCTAAAATTTTGGAACCTTCCCAGGCGGTGGAAAATTGCCTATATAAGGAAGGCTGTATTATTGTCTTAGGCAGTTCAGAATAGTTCTGGGTAGTAGATCTGGGTAATAATTTGAGGCTTTGTCCTACAGAATATTGTAAGGGAATGCCCATGTGGCTTTGCATATTGTAATTCTGAAAGTTTGTAATTCTACATTTGTGGAGATAATAAGAAGCCAATTTTTTGTTCTTGCATATTGTTGTTGTTTCTTTGTTTCTGTTATGTGTTTGTGGTATTAAGGGGAGCACCCTTCATCAAGTGGTATCAGAGCAGGAGTTCTTGAGTGTGTAAATAGATCACCGACTGTGAGGTAGTTTGCACCAGGATCGTGGCTAGGATTTTAGTGCGCATCACGAAAATGCCTCCACGAAGAGAACGCAGCGGAAGAGCTGGTGTTGTGACACCTGAGGTTAGAGAGCTGCAGAGACAAGTTCGAGCATTGCAAGAAGATATTCGCAGAGGAATGAATCTTAATATCAGAGATGAAAGCGAGGATGAAGCCGAAGAAAAATATCAAGAAGGAGAAGTCAAAATTGTGAACCAGGAGGAAGAAAGACTTTTTCAGGCCATTTCTAAGATTGGAAAAAGACCTAAGATTGAGGTTCCTACATTTTCTAGAAATCTTAACCCAGAAGAATTGATCGACTAGATTAATGAATGTGAGGAATATTTTGAGTATGAAGATGTTGAGGATCCTGATAGGGTCAAATTTGTGAAGGCTAGATTGAAAGGTCATGCGAAGATCTGGTGGCAAGAAATTCAATTGGAGTGAAATAGAAGAGGGAAAGATAAAATCACAAGATAGGATCAGATGGTGGATAAATTGAAGTGACAATTCATTCCTGTTGATTATGAGCTTGACCTACTAAAGAAAATGCAAAGTTTGAAGCAAGCAGGAAGATCTGTTCAGGAGTATACAAAGGAGTTCTATCGACTTCTCATCAGAATAGGCCATGCAGAAGCTGATAAAGAGAAATTTGCCTGATACCTTAATGGGTTAAGACCAAGCATTCAAGAGGAGTTGAATCTGGTTCGAATGAACAGTATTGATGAGGCATACTAGTTTTCCCTAAAAGTAGAGGAAAAGCTGAACAAGAAGTTTGAGAGCAGACAAAATGGAAGAGGTTGTGGTGGAAGATCTGGCGGATGGTCATATGGTGGTCGAAATGAAGATCCAAAAAAGAAGGATGAGGTCAGTAGTAGTCAGAATCAGTGAGGATATAATTCCAATCGCTTCCAGGATCAGAATAATAGAGATTAGAGAGGAAGAGGAAGGGGACAAGGATCTGGAAGAGGTGGCTTTCGTGGAACATGTTTTCACTGTGGAGAAGAAGGTCATAAGGCATTTGAATGTCCTCATCGCCAAGGCAAAATAGACAGGAGAAATGAAGGCCAGGCCAGAGTTGCACATATAGATGAAGATGCCAGATCATCAAATTCTGAAGATGCTGAAAGAGGAGAAATGTTGATTAATAGAAGAGTCCTGTTGAGTGGTGAGAATGAACCTGAGCAAAGGAGGAGACTGTTTTGCACCAGGTGCAAGTGTGAAGGTAAATGTTGTGATGTGATTATTGATAGTGGAAGCACCTACAATTTTGTGTCAGAAGAGATGGTGACAAAGTTGAAGCTCAAGAGATAGAAACACCCACATCCATATCAAATTGCCTGGGTACAGGATGACCACAAGGTCATGGTCAATGAACAATGCCTAGTGAAGTTCAAGGTTGGCGGATACCAAGATGAGGTATTGTGTGATATCATATGTATGGATGCATGTCACATGTTGTTGGGTAGACCATGGTAGTTTGACAGATGTGCTGTACATGATGGTCGTGCGAATACTTATTCCCTGACAAAGGATGGAGTGTGACATAAGCTAAAACCATTGAAGGAGACTGAAGAAAAGGTATGTGGTAATGCAAGGATAACTTTTGTTGATGGAAGAAATTTTCTAGATGGTATGAGGCATGAGCATGTATATTTTTCTTTAATTCCAAAAGCTGGTAAAGAGGAAGTAGAAGATGTTCCTGTAGAAGTTGTAGATTTGTTGAATAAGTTTTAGGATATTATATCTGATAATGTGCCTAATGGATTACCACCTGTCAGGAAGATCAGTCATTAGATGGAATTGATCCCAGGAGTGAGTTTGCCAAATAAGGCAGCACACAGAATGACACCTGCAGAAAGTGAGGAGTTGAACAGGCAAGTACATGAGTTGTTACTAAAAGGATTGATCCGTGAGAGTCTGAGTCCCTATGCTGTACCGGTGGTATTAGCACCAAAGAATAATGGAGAGTGGAGGATGTGTACAGATTCAAGAGCAATAAACAAGATCACAATCAAATATAGGTTTTCATTGCCACAAATTGATGATATTATGGACTGTTTGAGTGGAGCTGTGTATTTCTCAAAGATAGATCTGAAGAGTGGATATCATCAGATTCAGATCAGAGAAGGAGATGAATGGAAGACTGCCTTCAAGACAAAGGAAGGACTGTATGAGTGGTTAGTCATGCCTTTTGGGCTAACCAATGCACCGAGCACTTTCATGCGGCTCATGAACGAGGTTCTGAAAGAATTTCTGGGTAAGTTTGTCATTGTTTACCTAGATGATATTCTGATCTTTAGTAAGACATTGGAGGAGCATATGATGCATATTCGTATGGTATTTGAGAAGCTGAGAGAAGAGAAATTGTTGATTAATTTAAAGAAGTGCGATTTTGTGAAGAAAGAGTTAGTGTATTTGGGATTTGTAGTTTCAGCAGAAGGTCTAAAAATAGACCCAGAGAAGGTACAGGCTATCCTTGAATGGCCTACTCCAAGGAGTGCTACTGAGGTAAGATCTTTTCATGGTTTGGCTAGCTTTTATAGAAAGTTTATCAAAAATTTTAGCAGTATTTGTGGACCCTTGACTGAAATAATGAGAGGGGATAGAAAAGAGTTTAAGTGGACTAATGGGGCAGAAAAGAGTTTTTAATTATTGAAACAAAAAGTTACAGAATAACCTATTTTAGCACTTCCAAATTTTAATAAGGTGTTTCAAGTAGATTGTGATGCTAGTGGTACTGCAATAGGAGCTATTATGAGCCAAGAAGGTAAACCTGTTGCTTATTTCAGTGAGAAGTTAAATGATGCCAAGAGAAAATATTCTATTTATGATCAAGAATTTTATGCTATAGTTCAAGCATTGAAGAAGTGGAGACACTATTTGCTTCCTAAGGAGTTTGATTTGTATACTGATCATCAAGCTTTGCAATACTTGAATAGTCAAGGAAAGTTGAATCAGAGGCATTTGAAATGGGTTGAGTTTTTGCAGAGTTATACATTTATTTTAAAACATAGGAGTGGAAATTCTAATAGGGTTGCAGATGCTCTTAGTAGAAGGCAACTATTGCTGACAGAAATGTAGATTGAAGTGGTTGGGTTCAAGGAACTCAAGAATTTGTATCCAGATGATCCTGATTTTGGTGAAGCTTGGAAAGCTTGTATAGAACCCGTTACTCTAGACAGAAGGAAATGGCTGGATTTCATCATCCAGGATGGTATGCTATTCAAAGGGCGTCAGTTGTGCATTCCATGAAGTTCTATGAAGGAGAACCTCATCAAGGAGAAGCATAGCGGAGGATTGGCTGGATATTTTGGTCGTGACAAAACCCTTTCTTTGGTTGGTGAGAATTATTATTGGCCACAGTTGTAGCAAGATGTGAAGAAGTTTGTACAGAGTTGCAGAGTATGTCAGATGGTGAAAGGAGTGAAGCAGAATATAAGGTTGTATCAGCCATTACCTGTACCAAAGAAGCCTTGGGAGGATATCAGCATGGACTTTGTTCTTAGTTTACCGAGGACTCAGCGGGGATATGATTCAATTTTTGTGGTGGTCGACACATTTTCAAAGATAGCACATTTTATTCCCTGCGAGAAGACTAATGATGCTGTTCATGTAGCAGAATTGTTTTTCAGAGAAGTAGTGAGACTTCATGGTTTTCCAAAGACCATAGTTTTAGATCGGGACACTAAGTTTGTTAGATATTTCTGGTGTACATTGTGGAAGAAGTTGAAGATAGATTTGAAGTTCAGTTCATCACATCATCCACAGACTGATGGACAAACAGAGGTGGTGAATAGGAGTTTGGGAAATTTGCTGAGATGTTTGGTTGGAGATAAGCCAACAGGATGAGATTTGATTTTACCACAAGCAGAATTTGCATACAATAATTCTATCAACAGGAGCACTGGTAAATCACCATTCCAGATTGTATATGGAAGTAGTCTGAGAAATGCATCTGAATTGAGGAAGATAGATAAAGGAGAAATAAGTAGCGCTGAAGCTGAGAATTTTGCAGAACACTTGAAGAACATCCATGGGGAGGTGAGGAAGTATATTACCAAGATGAATGCACAGTATAAGGCTACGGTAGATGAGAAAAGGAGGTATAAGGAATTTTAGGTTGGTGATGAAGTCATGGTTCATTTGCGGAAGGAGTGGTTTCCAGTTGGTACATATAACAAGCTAAAAATGAAGAAGTTTGGACCATGTAAGATATTGAAGAAGCATGATTCAAGAAATGCATATGAGGTAGAATTGCCTAGTGAGCTAAATATTTCACTAGTGTTTAACATTTCAGATTTGACAAAGTATCATGACGGAGGTGTTGAAGATGAGATCATAGCGACACAATGGAGTATTCTAGCAAGTAGTTCAGACACCAAAGAGATTGAGGATATACTGGACAGTCATCTTGGGAGAAGCACAACGAACAGGACATATGAAGAATACCTGGTCAAGTGGAAAGGATGACCTATTGAAGATTCATCATGGCTTACAAGGGAGGAGGTTAACCATCTCGGTTTTCCTCTGCACACCTGAGTCGTGATAGGGTCACTTCTCAAATTACCCCGGGTGTCTGATGGAGGATCATCCTAGGTGTAAGAGCAATCTTGCATCACCCAAAAAAAATATTTATATTTTTATATGCAGTAAGGGCTATTTTCTACAGAGCTTCTATTTATGGAAAGTTACTATTTTTGGTAATTTTTGTATGTGCTTAGAATGATCTGATTTCTTTCTTGTAGGTTCATTTTGGTCATATAAGTCTGCCAGTAAAGTTTCATTGCTAGATCAAATGTATATTGGAAGATATTGAAAATTTTCGATATTGGTAGTAGGGTACAAAAACTTTGAACTCAATTTTGAAGGCTTTAGAGGCCCCGGATGAGGTCAAAAATTTCAGTGATGGGTGCTTGCACTGATCAAGCCTATAGAGCATTTCGTGGTGTTTCCGAAATGGGGTTATAATAGCCGATCAGGTCAACTGGTGATGACTTATGGTCTTCGAAAGTTGGGCCACCTGAAATGACAGAAAATAATTTTCTTCAAAATTTCTGTTCGGGTTTCAAAGGTTATCTTGAGCTGGCAATGATGTAATAAAATGTAAAATAAAATAATTCTAAGTTTGGTCGGCCTTATTGGCTAAAATTCTGGAACCTTCCCAGGCGGTGGAAAATTGCCTATATAAGGAAGGCTGTATTATTGTCTTAGGCAGTTCAGAATAGTTCTGGGTAGTAGATCTAGGTAATAATTCGAGGCTTTGTCCTACAACATATTGTAAGGAAATGCCCATGTGGCTTTGCATATTGTAATTCTGAAAGTTTGTAATTCCACATTTGTAGAGATAATAAGAAGCCAATTTTCTGTTCTTGCATATTGTTGTTGTTTCTCTGTTTCTGTTATGTGTTTGTGGTATTAAGGGGAGCACCCTTCATCAAGTGGTATCAGAGCAGGAGTTCTTGAGTGTGTAAATAGATCACCGACTGTGAGGTAGTTTGCACTAGGACCGTGGCTAGGGTTTCAACGCGTATCGCGAAAATGCCTCCACGAAGAGAACGCGGCGGAAGAGCTGATGTTGTGACACTTGAGGTTAGAGAGCTGTAGAGACAAGTTCGAGCATTACAAGAAGAAATTCATAGAGGAATGAATTTTAATGTCAAAGATGAAAGCGAGGATGAAGCCGGAGAAGAATATCAAGAAGGAGAAGTCAAAATTGTGAACCAGGAGGAAGAAAGACTTTTTTGGGCTATTTCTAAGATTGAAAAAAGACCTAAGATTGAGGTTCCTACATTTTCTAAAAATCTTAACCCAGAAGAATTGATCGACTGGATCAATGAATGTGAGGAATATTTTGAGTATGAAGATGTTGAGGATCCTGATAGGGTCAAATTTGCGAAGGCCAGATTGAAAGGTCATGCGAAGATTTGGTGGCAAGAAATTCAATTGGAGCGAAATAGAAGAGAGAAAGATAAAATCACAAGATGGGATTGGATGGTGGATAAATTGAAGCGACAGTTCATTCCTGTTAATTATGAGCTTGACCTACTAAAGAAAATGCAAAGTTTGAAGCAAGCAGGAAGATCTGTTCAGGAGTATATAGAGGAGTTCTATCGACTTCTCATCAGAACAAGCCATGCAAAAGCTGATAAGGAGAAAGTTGTCCGATACCTTAATGGGTTAAGGCCAAGCATTTAGGAGGAGTTGAATCTAGTTCAAATGAACAGTATTGAGGAGGCATACTAGTTTACCCTAAAAGTAGAGGAAAAGTTGAACAAGAAGTTTGAGAGCAGACAAAATGGAAGAGGTCATGGTGGAAGATGTGGCGGATGGTCATATGGTGGTCAAAATGAAGATCCAAAAAAAAAGGATGAGGCTAGTAGCAGTCAGACTCAGCGAGGAAATAATTCCAATCACTTCCAAGATCAGAATAATAGAGATCAGAGAGGAAGAGGAAGAGGACAAGGATTTGGAAGAGGTGGCTTTCGTGGAAGATGTTTTCACTGTGGAAAAGAAGGTCATAGGGCATTTGAATGTCCTCAGCACCAAGGCAGAATAGATAGGAGAAATGAAGGCCAGGCCAGAGTTGCACATATAGATGAAGATGCCAGATCATCAAATTCTGAAGATGCTGAAAGAGGAGAAACATTGATTAATAGAAGAGTCCTGTTGAGTGGTGAGAATGAACTTAAGCAAAGTAGGAGCCTATTTCGCACTAGGTGCAAGTGTGAAGGTAAATGTTGTGATGTGATTATTGATAGTGGAAGCACTGACAATTTGGTGTCAGAAGAGATGGTGACAAAGTTGAAGCTCAAGAGACAGAAACACCCACATCCATATCAGATTGCCTGGGTACAGGATGACCACAAGGTCATGGTCAATGAACAATGCCTAGTGAAGTTCAAGGTTGGTAGATACCAAGATGAGGTATTGTGTGATATCATATCTATGGATGCATGTCACATGTTGTTGGGTAGACCATGGTAGTTTGACAGATGTGTTGTACATGATGGTCATGCGAATACCTATTCCCTGAGAAAGGATGGAGTGCGACATAAGCTAAAACCATTGAAGGAGACTGAAGAAAAGATATGTGGTAATGCAAGGATAACTTTTGTTGATGGAAGAAATTTTCTAGATGGTATGAGGCATGAGCATGTATGTTTTTCTTTAATTCCAAATGCTCGTAAAGAGGAAGTAGAAGATATTCTTGTAGAAGTTGTAGATTTGTTGAATGAGTTTTAGGATATTGTATCCGATAACGTGCCTGATGGATTACCACCACTCAAGAAGATCAGTCATCAGATAGACTTGATCCTAGGAGCGAGTTTTCCGAATAAGGTAGCACACAGAATGACACCTGCAGAAAGTGAGGAGTTGAACATGCAAGTACATGAGTTGTTACTAAAAGGATTGATCCATGAGAGTCTGAGTCGCTATGCTGTACCAGCGGTATTAGCACCAAAGAAGAATGGAGAGTGGAGGATGTGTATAGATTCAAGAGCAATAAACAAGATCACAATCAAGTACAGGTTTCCATTGCCATGAATGGATGATATTATGGACTGTTTGAGTGGAGCTGTGTATTTCTCAAAGATAGATCTGAAGAGTGGATATCATCAGGTTCAGATCAGAGAAGGAGATGAATGGAAGACTATCTTCAAGATAAAGGAAGGACTATATGAGTGGTTAGTCATGTCTTTTGGGCTAACCAATGCACCGAGCACTTTCATGCGGCTCATGAATGAGGTTCTAAAAATTTTTTTGGGTAAGTTTGTTATTGTTTACCTAGATGATATTCTGATCTTTAGTAAGACATTGGAGGAGCATATGATTCATATTCGTATGGTATTTGAGAAGCTGAGAGAAGAGAAATTGTTGATTAATTTAAAGAAGTGCAGTTTTGTGAAGAAAGAGTTAGTGTATTTAGGATTTGTAGTTTCAGCAGAAGGTCTAAAAATGGACCCAGAGAAGGCATAGGCTATCCTTGAATGGCCTACTCCCTGGAGTGCTACTGAGGTAAGATCTTTTCTTAGTTTGGCTAGCTTTTGCAGAAAGTTTATCAGAAATTTTAGCAGTATTTGTGGACCCTTGACTGAAATAATGAGAGGGGATAGAAAAGAGTTTAAGTGGACTAATGGGGCAAAAAAGAGTTTTCAATTGTTGAAACAAAAAGTTACAGAACAACCTGTTTTAGCACTTCTAGATTTTAATAAGGTGTTTCAAGTAGATTGTGATGCTAGTGGTACTGCAATAGGAGCTGTTATGAGCCAAGAAGGTAAACCTGTTGCTTATTTCAGTGAGAAGTTAAATGATGCCAAGAGAAAATATTTTGTTTATGATCAGGAATTTTATGCTATAGTTCAAGCATTGAAGAAGTGGAGACACTATCTGCTTCCTAAGGAGTTTGTTTTGTATATTGATCATTAAGCTTTGCAATATTTGAATAGTCAAGGAAAGTTGAATCAGAGGCATTTGAAATGGGTTGAGTTTTTGCAGAGTTATACATTTGTTTTGAAACACAGGAGTGGAAAGTCTAATAGGGTTGCAGATGCTCTTAGTAGAAGGAAACTATTGCTGACAGAAATGCAGATTGAAGTGGTTGGGTTCAAGGAACTCAAGAATTTGTATCTAGAGGATCCTGATTTTGGTGAAGCTTGGAAAGCTTGTACAGAACCTGTTACTCTAGACAGGATGAAATGGCTGGATTTCATCATCCAGGACGGTATGCTATTCAAAGGGAGTCAGTTGTGCATTCCACAAAGTTCTATGAGGGAGAACCTCATCAAGGAGAAGCATAGCGGAGGATTAGCTGGACATTTTGGTCATGACAAAACCCTTTCTTTGGTTGGTGAGAATTATTATTGGCCACAGTTGCAGCAAGATGTGACGAAGTTTGTACAGAGTTGCAGAGTATGTCAAATGGCGAAAGGAGTGAAGTAGAATATAGGGTTGTATCAGCCATTACCTGTACCAAAGAAGCCTTGGGAGGATATCAGCATGGACTTTGTTCTGGGTTTACCGAGGACTCGGCAGGGACATGATTCAATTTTTGTGGTGGTTGACAGATTTTCAAAGATGACACATTTTATTCCCTGCAAGAAGACTAATGATGTTGTTCATGTAGCAGAATTGTTTTTCAGAGAAGTAGTGAGACTTCATGGTTTTCCAAAGACCATAGTTTTAGATCGGGACACTAAGTTTGTTGGATATTTCTGGCATACATTGTGGAAGAATTTGAAGATAGATTTGAAGTTCAGTTCATCACATCATCCACAGACTGATGGACAGACAGAGGTGGTGAATAGGAGGTTGGGAAATTTGCTGAGATGTTTGGTTGGAGATAAGCCAACAGGATGAGATTTGATTTTACCACAGGTGAAATTTGCATACAATAATTCTATCAACAGGAGCACTGGTAAATCACCATTCTAGATTGTATATGGAAGTAGTCTGAGAAATGCATTTGAATTGAGGAAGATAGATAAAGGAGAAATAAGTAGTGCTGAAGCTGAGGATTTTGCAGAACACTTGAAGAACATCCATGGGGAGGTGAAGAAGCATATTACCAAGATGAACGCACAGTATAAGGCTAAGGCAAATGAAAAAAGGAGGTATAAAGAATTTCAGGGTGGTGATGAAGTTATGGTTCATTTGCAGAAGGAGTGGTTTCTAGTCGGTAAATATAACAAGTTGAAAATGAAGAAGTTTGGACCATGTAAGATATTGAAGAAGCATGATTCAGGAAATGCATATGAGGTAGAATTGCCTAGTGAGCTGAATATTTCACCAGTGTTTAACATTTTAGATTTGATAAAGTATCATGATAGAGGTGTTGAAGATGAGATCACAGCGACACAGTGGAGTATTCCAGTAAGTAGTTCAGACACCAAAGAGATTGAAGATATACTGGACAGTCATGTTGGTAGAAGCACAAGGAATAGGACATATGAAGAATACCTGGTCAAGTGGAAAGGATGACCTATTGAAGATTCATCATGGCTTACAAAGGAGGAGGTTAACCATCTTGGTTTTCCTTTGCACACCTGAGTCATGACAGGGTCACTTCTCAAATTACCTCGGGTGTCTGATGTAGGAGCATCCTGGGTGTAAGAGCAATATTGCATCACCCAAAAAAAATATTTCTATTTTTATATGCAGTAAGGGATATTTTCTGCAGAGCTACTATTTATGGAAAGTTACTATTTTTGGTAATTTTTGTATGTGCTCAGAATGATCTGATTTCTTTCTTGGAGGTTCATTTTGGTCATATAAGTCTACCAGTAAAGTTTCATTGCCAGATCAAGTGTATATTGGAAGATATTGAAGATTTTCAGTATTGGTAGCAGGGTACAGAAACTTTGAACTCAGTTTTGAAGGCTTTAGAAGCCCTGGATGAGGTCAAAAATTTGGGTGATAGGTGCTTGAGCCCATCAAGCTTGTAGAGCGCTTCATGGTGTTTTTGAAATGGGGTTATAATAGCTAATCGGGTCAACTGGTGATGACTTATGGTCTTCGGAAGTTGGGCCACCTGAAATGATAGAAAATAATTTTTTTCAAAATTTCTCTTCGGGTTTCAAAGGTTATCTTGAGCTGGCTATGATGTAATAAAATGTAAAATAAAATAATTCTAAATTTGGTCGGCCTTATTGGCTAAAATTCTGGAACCTTCCCAGGCGGTGGAAAATTGCCTATATAAGGAAGGCTGTATTATTGTCTTAGGCAGTTCAGAATAGTTCTGGGTAGTAGATCTAGGTAATAATTCAAGGTTTTGTCCTACAAAATATTGTAAGGGAATGCCCATGTGGCTTTGCATATTGTAATTCTGAAAGTTTGTAATTCCACATTTGTGGAGATAATAAGAAGCCAATTTTTTGTTCTTGCATATTGTTGTTGTTTCTCTGTTTCTGTTATGTGTTTGTGGTATTAAGGGGAGCACCCTTCATCATATATGTATGTATATTCAAGTACATTTTTCATAACCTAAATTCAAGTGTATGGGCTATTTGCATGACTTAAGTGAATTCATGTGTATGCTTTATAATCTATGTGCTACATGTATGCTTCATAACTTAAGAAAATTTATGTGTATGTTTCATGTGCTATGTGTGTTCACATGTGTAATTCATCATTTAATTGAATTCATGCTTTATGTGCTATATTACATTCATGTGTATTTGATACTCTCAATCAAGTAAATCCTTCAAAGTTCACTTCACAAATCCGGTGATCACCTTCTCAAATCAACTCTTTTGTAATGTATCATGTTAGAACTCTATTATACATTTTATCATCTTAAAATGGAAGCACTTCCATGTTAAGAGTGTTTATCTCTCTGAGTAAGTGGTCTAAGGTCATGTTAAGCACCTTGATTGGGTCTTTGCATGTATTTGGCTATTTGCCCCTGTTCTTCTTCTCTCTCCCTATTTCTAGCCTCATTTATGCAAACTTTCTCTGAGAATATGAAGAGCTTGAGTTTTTGGGTCAAAGATGACCTGATGGGTAAAGAACAACCTAGTCCCTAACCTAGGTCAAGGACAACCTTGTCCCTAACCCCAGGTCCAATTTTGAAATTCTCAAAAGTTTCAGGATGTCAGGTTTTGGAAGACTTTATTTTTCCGCTTTCGGGTCAGCTGTTTTGGATTTCAAAATAGTAAACCCTTAAATTGAATTTAATCTAGGTCCATTTCTAGGGGTTAAGGTTAATTGAGATTTAATTCTCCAATGTTGGCCTTCTCTAAGAGTTTGTGCCCTAGATCACTATAAATGGAGGCCTTCCTCTCTCATTTGATCCACCACTTTTTGCAATCAAGCATCCACTTTCATGATCAAGGCACTGAATTTTGCAATCCATTCATCAAGAGTAAGATGAAACAAGCATTCCATTAGGCATTTTCAAGGAAGCATTCAAGCCTTGATCTCCATTCAAGTTCTCCTTTGAAGATCAAGGATTCAAGCATTCAAGCCTTTGAAGGGATTTGGTTCAAGCATTCAAGATTCATCATTCAAACCCTAGATCTAGCCATTATGGTGGTGTGATCTTCCTTCAAGATCCTTTGTTCATCTTCAATATCCATTCATTCTTCTCTCAAGATGGATTCCAAGCATACAATCATGGAGCTTTTGCATTTACATTTATGGTTTTTATTTACATTGTTGAGTCCAAGCTTTCATATCAATATACTTGTTTACATTTCAAATATAATTGCATATCTATCAAATATCATAGCTTCATTGTTAGATGTACTTCTACTACTTGCTAGCATTCTCCATTTCAATTTCATTATTAAGGTTGATTCCAAACTATGGTTTGACCAAGGCAAACCCCTCATCCAAACAAAAAAAAAAACATTTTTCTTGCAGGTATAGGTGCAGGACAATGAATTGAAGTGTAGATCTAGATACCCTCTTCGGTGAATTTTCGAGATCTGTTAACAGAATTTCCATCAAAGATGATCTTCAGTGAGGGGTAAGATCCTACCTTGGGGTAAGACCTTGCCCCATTATCTGGGCTAGGGATGACCTACTTCCAGAAAGACAAAGGTTTTCTAGGATTTCTCTGTCTCAATGTTTCCAATCTGGAGTCGGTTACAAAATTTCCCTAAACTATGCACATACATCATAAAATAGTGATTTATTCATCAGCCTTCTTTAGAGATAAGTAATTCTATTTCATTTATTTTGTATGTCCACAAAATTTTCTATCTTACACCCTATGTATTCATATTTCCCTATCCATCCATACACAATCTCTATCCATAGTGGTGAACCCATTTTTACCACTATTCATTTCGGTGAACCTGACATACTTACCCTCTTTTCTTTTGTGGATTTAGATTCCCTCTTGTGTTATATTTTTTATTAATATTTTCTTGCATTAAGATTACAATTATTTTATGCTCTTGCATTTTAAATTAAAAAATTTAAAAAAAATATATATTCAATAAAATACAGAAACATTTCTTGCATTTCATTTACTATGAAGATTCTTAAGATGCTTTGGTGTGTGGTCATGATCCTTATGACCCTTGTTTTAGCATCTCTTTATCATACCTATGATGTTTATGATTGTATCATTCATTTCATTATGTTGACGGTCCTGCATTTTGCACTTTCTTATGCTTTTGTGAAATTGACTAATACTAGTCTTCCTACTTTCAAGACTTTCATTAAAGATTTATGTGGTAGCCTTATTACTCTTTTGGATTATGTGAAGAATTTGGTAGATGATACACCATCTCCTCATCTTCCTAATCATATCATTCCTAATTTGATTCCTAATCTTCCTAATCCTAATCCTATCATTCCTAATCTTCCTATTCCTAATCCAATGACTAATTCTTCATTTGCTATCCCTAGTTCTTTCCGTAGTTATGATGGGATTCAAGCTATAGTTTAGGATGTGGATGTGCAATAATTATTTGATTTATCTTCTCTAATTCATGATGATATTAAAGGAAAGGGTAAAGAAACTTCTGCAAAACCTATTATTCCACCTTATACAACCTTTACTCATGAACATGATAAACAATCACCTCGTGTAGAAGCTTTACATGATATGTACACTAAAAGATAAAATATGATAACTAAACAAGGTTATAGAGGTTTAGGGCTTGGAGTTAATGAGCATGGTATCAAGTATCCAATTCATATACCCCCTAAACAGGATTTGCATGGTGTTCGTTGTTCACAATCTCAAGTCAAGGTAGGTGATGGTGATCATCATCTCCTCTTCATATTCTTCTCCCTACACCCACTATAGATAACACTGATACTCAAGATGTAGCTAAGAAGGTGTATGTTGAATTAATGAATTCCAAAAAAGAAATCTTTAAACCTATACTAAAAAATGCTTTATCCAAGTACAAATGTCCTTTTCATTATAATAATATGCATTTCCTTGCTGATTGTAAACATTTCAAGTTATATGTTAGGGAAAGAGTTTCTTTAGGAATTATATCTCAATCTCATGTAGTTTTAAAATTCCTTCATAATTTTGATATAAGGGATTCCCCTCGTTCTGATATAATATAGATTTATTCTCCTCTTGTTTCTAGACTGGAGGGCGAGAGGTGTATTTCCATCTGGTCTCCTAGGATCTATTAGTCTTTTTACTAGGCTTAATTGGTATTCTTTCTCTCCTATCTCTCTATGGTTTTGTATTATGTTTATAATCATCCATAGATTCTATTCAAGATATCTTTTCTAAGACATTTTTTTTGTAAAGGTATCCCTTGTCTCTATCCCTGGGGGGCAAGGTTCTTCCTTCTTTCTCTTTGTCTAGGGAATTGCTTTCCTTGTCTTAGTAGTAGTTGTTTATATTTCAATATTATTTCATCATATTGATAGATGGTTTCATTATACACTAAGTTTGCACCCTTGTCTCAAACCTAGTATAACATGGAAATCATCTCCAGGTGTGGGACCTATGCTAACTAAGATGACACCTCTAGGTTCTAGGCTGGTTCCTCTTGGATAATCACCTTAATTTTCTTCTAGACATGAAAGTAAAATTTTGAGGGAAAGGGATAGAAGGAATGCTTGGAAAGAGAAATGACTGAAAGCAAACTACCTACTAGGTGATACACCAAAATTAGGGTTTGGATCTCAGTATAGAGGAATGAAATGAATGAGAGGCTTAGGTCTAGTAGGTCACAACTCACTGAATAGGCTTGCATAAGTGTTTCATAGGAGGGTCTAAACATAAGACACAATCTATGACCTGGAAGCAGACATTCACTTCTACAACTCAGTGTAGGAATGAGACAAGATTGTTAGGGGGCTGAAGTATACCCACAAAAGCATCTAAATTAGATCAAATGCAATAACACACAAAATTACAAAAAGTAAGAGGGATCAAGAACCCTAAGTTATCACTAAAAACATCATATACTTTAATCCAATAAGAGATGATCCAAACAAGGAAGCATAGGGACATGAAGGATTGTCACAAAATACCTCTTCAATATCTAAATAATCAATGGGAGATTACTAAATGTGAAAAACTAGAGGGCAGGAAGAAATGCCATGGATAGCTTTCCAAGAAAGAAACTTTCTTCTTTACAAAATGTGAACTCTAAGCTTAAAAGCTCCAAAAAATAATATATACATCTCCCCTAAACAAGTGGGAGAAAAAATTAACTAGGGTTTACAAAAATCTATAATAATAATTAACCCTAACTCAAACAAGTCTGATCATAAATGCATCCTTGCAATGCCCTAGCCAATCAGATATTTTGTTTATGTGCCCATCCAATTACTACATCAACTTGTAGACAAGCAACCTGGACCCATCAACCCTTCTGCACAAAATCTCACCATGAATGCTTAGAATGGTACTTCTTAGGGACAAGAAATGACTGAAGATGGCCTACCCAGACTTTCTTGTCATCTCCTTCAACTAAAAATGTCTCGAAGACATAAATTCTTTAGCTACCCCACCGCTTCACAACCTACAAATCAAATACTGGCAAAAAACCTTCTGCAAAGATATTTAAATTTGAATTTTAATAGCTAGCAGGTCATTTAAAAATGTGACCGTCGATATCTAATGTTTCTTGACAGATGAACGACCCAGATTATCCCAACAATAGTATAAAACCCTCCTAAAAAGTCAATGTCCATATCAGCAATACGTGGAACAATGAGATCTTAGCATGTCAGCATGTTTGGACCCACCTTAAGTTTTCTTCCTTTAAGTCATTCAGTGACTATGCGATTGAAGACTCATTTCTAAGTCACAAAATCCTTAGCTTTACAATTGTTTGGTTAGGTGATTCAGTGAACAAGGCATTTCATTGAATCACTGGGTCTTTTAACTAACCCTGGTTCCATTAAGTGAATGCAAGAATTCCTTCAGTTGCCAAGTCGCTTAATACTTTACTAACCCTGGGCCTAGACTGCCACATGTCAATCTTCAATTCATTCTTGACCACCCCATCAGCAGACACCTTGACACTTTCTGACATGGACCCACTCTGGTCTAATATTTCAATCTAACAGAGGGTGCATGATCTCATGACCTTCGAATATTCCTTCCAATCATGTGCCAGCCATAGATCACCTTTGCACTAGGACCCCACTGATAGGCGGGTCCACCTAAAAATCTTTATCGGCACTCCGACAACCAATCATAACATGGAAAATCAGTAGGAAAGGACCCACCTCCAAAGGTTTTGACAACAAAGTGAAATCAATGGTTGGCACATAATCTCATGTGTCAGAAAAATACCTTGAGAAGATATGCTAGCCGTTGATGAAAAGAGACATAGTCTGCTAGGCCTGCTCTGACAAGGTTACACATCATAATCTTTCAGCCAATCAGGAGCCTCCAAGTCAAACAACATGGCAATGGACCCACACAAAGGTTGAAGTGCTGCATCAAAAGGGAGGATTGACAGCTGTCGTGATATTGCAAGCCTCTGACAGACCCCTCACGAACTCATGACAATTGTTGATCCTCCTAACTGGGACCCCCACATGAAGTGACCACCAAATACTTAAGCGATCACACGACTAAAGGAAGAGGGTAACCGCTTTGCTAGATCACTAGCTATCAAGGACTTAACCACCAAGAATAAGATATTACGTGATCGCTGCAGTCACCCAGTCGCTGAAAGGAATAGATAACCACCGAAAGACTTAGCGAATGCATGACCAAAGGAAAAAAAAATATGCACATGGGTATTGAGGAAATATAAGTGGCCGATAAAGTAACAAAGAATTAAAATAGGCCAAAGGGAATTCTAGGGTTTTCTTGGCACAATAGCTACTTTTATGAAATTTTGGACTTGTAGACCAGAGGAGTAAAATGAATTGCAGAGGCTAGGAAACAAGACCTAAAGTCATGAAATTTTTAGGGGTGCTTGGCAAGGTAAATACAAAGACCTTGGAGTAGATATGGCCAAATTTGCATGGAAGGAAAATTAGGGTAACATTTTTGGTGATTTATGGTAGATGTCAGCCTGCTAGACATGGAAACTAGTGGCCTTGATGCAATCCATTGGGCATGGGGTCATTTTAGAAAAACAAAAACTCCTTTCTCCTGACAGAGAGACAAAAATTGGAACTATGCTCAAGCACTTCTTGGAAAACAAGAATAACTATCCTAGAAAACTAAAGAAAAATAGGAAAAACTAACCTAACCTAAACTAAGCAGTGCAAAAAATTGGTTAAACAAAACCCTTCACTGGTATGCTAAAATAACTACCCTTCCTCAGTAAGACATTTTACATTGAATGCATAAGGATAGCTACAAAGATATGAGGTACATAAAAATTTGTCAAATAGTCATGAACTGCCTCTGCAAAAATAAGATCAAGTTTACCTTCCTCTAATTGATCATATGGAGAGGCCTCAGTAAACTCCTTCTGGGCCAAGTATTTGATGGGGCAACCTCTTGAAAGTCTAAAGGTAGGACTTTCCTTAATGGCTTCTTCTTTATCTTCATGGTTGCCCTCCACAATGGATAGCCATGTCAACTCATCCTCCATGGATAGGGAACTATCATCCTCCTCTTTTAAACAAGCCAAGAGCTCATCAAGGTTGTCAATATCTTGAAAATCCCCAGGAATGACTAGCTCTTTATAAATAGGCTCCAAACACAAGCCTCCTATGATGTGCTCCAAACAATCCTCCCCAAGGCTTTGGTTATCCTCTGCACATTGGGAAGTCTCCTCCTCAAAGATGAGATCAAGCTCATGAATTAGCATATCCTTAGGATGAATCTCTTCTAGCTACTACAACTTCACAGGGGTGGCTATGATCATATCTTTATTATCCTACTCAACTAAACTAGGCAACTTATCAAATAAAAGCATAGCATCTCCCTCTATATCAACCTCCTATTTATGGTGGACCTATTGTTCTGATTGACCCTCACCCATAGGTAATGGCATGGTCTCTTCCTCATCATCAACAAAGATGGGAATCTCATCAGAAAAACCAACCAAGAGCTGAAGCCAGGCATCAAACTCCATTTCCTCACCCTGCTGCTCCAATTCACCACAATCATCACTCCACACTTATACCTTAGACTTTCTCTCCTCCTCTTCAAATGAAAGCTCATTTGCCACGGGTCCTTGCTCAGACACTAGAATAGTATCTTTGAAAAGATTTGGCATCTGACAACCAGGAGGTAGAGTCCATTGGGATGACCATGGCAATTCATCATCTTGAGAGACTAGAGGGGCCTCTTGAGATAAAAAAATTTCTTGAATAGGCTACTCTTAAGAGTGGTAGACTGAATCTCAAGTATAGGCTCTTGGAAATAATTTTTTTCCTTAAAAATTGGGATGTGAAATTGAGATGGCTCAGAGGGGAACATAGAAGGCATACCCATCCTGAAGCTTGGAAAACTGAAGGCCCTATCATCTTGGTGTTAGTCCCTTGTAGCTAGCTCTATCCCAACATAGTCTTTAGGTTGTTGAAAACCACAATAAGGTTGCAAATACTCCAAAATAGGCTCAGATTCTTGAAGGGTGCTCCCAAAACTTGGAAATGAATGCTTTATAGGCTCTTCATGTGTAGGCTCTTGAGACAAGTGGGCCTTCCAGCTTGGGATTTTAGGCCTAGGATCCTCTTGTTGAGCAATTTATGATCTCAACCTTGCTGTTTCAATGTCATCTCAGTGTCTAATCTCTTCTTGAAATTGTCTTACTTGTTGCTCATCAACAAGAACCTTTTCCACTTGGTGGGGAACTGTCCCCTGCTCATAGCCTTGAACCTCTATCTCCTACTGCTCTTTGATCTCAAACACTTGCTTAATTAAATCAAGCAACAAGTTCTTGGTCTCTTCTTGCTCTTTCGTAAAGTCTAGGCTCTAAATCCATTGCTAAATAGGTTGAGAAGGGGTGGGTGGGTGGTAAGTAGGATGGGGAAATTGGCTTTGCATTTTTTGTTGTGCCCTTTGTGCCCATGATCCATCTTGGTGGAGGCTCTTTCATAATCTTGCACAAGGGAAAAATCATTTGGGGCATGCTGGATATAATGACAACCTTGTATAGAATGGAAACTTGCGGTAAAAGGAGGCCTTAGGTGGCTATGATAAGTCCAATAACTAGGCCATTGAGCATTACTCTCATAATAGGATGGTGAATAACTTGACTGTCCATAATAACTTGACATGTCTACTCATGCAATTAGCTAGAATTTGAATATGAAAGATTTGAAACTTACTAGCACTTGAACTTTGAAACCAGTAGACTTCCAGGGTCACTAGATATGCAGCAAAATGACCTCCTCTAGGTTTGCAACTTGCTAGACGCATATCAAAACCAGCAAGAAATATAAAAATTATGACCTCTTGGTCCCACCGGAAATGCCATAATTGTTATACACTAAGTTTGCACCCTTCTCTCAAGCTCTCGTAGTCTTGATAACCTAGTATAACATGGGAATCATCTCCAGGTGTGGGACCTATGCTAACTGAGATGAGACCTCTAGGTTCTAGGCTGGTTCCTCTTGGATAATCACCTTAATTTTCTTCTAGACATGAGGGTAAAAGCACAAAGTTGTGTCACGTTTTAGGACAACTTATTAGCACAGCTGAATTTGAGTATTTATAACTAAAATTATTTTTTATCAAACATATGGTCTAGCTAGATTCATTCTAGCTAAGTTAGATAAGTTCTTCACCTTTTCCAATTGGAAATATCTATTAAATGCATGTTTTATAACAATTACTAAAGAAATAAAATTATTTCAGAAAAATGATGTTTCAATAACTCTTACTATTTTTAATGATATTTTTTTACAAATATAAAAATACCCTTTTTTAGAGCACAGAGTCAAGATTGTCATTATATAATTTTTATAGTATTTTAAGTAGATCTAATATATTATAATTTCAAAATACTACAAGTAGGTATTTTAACATTCGAGAACAAGATGCTTCAAAAATAGAAAAAAATAGTAAAGCTTATCAAAAAAATTGAAAATTTGTATTTAACACTAGAGGAGAGAGTTATCTTTAAGAGTGTGTAATTTATTTGCTGAATGGTGTAGATTTGATAGGGGAAATTTGACGCGAGATGAAAACTGTCGATTTTAGGTATGTTCGACTTTGAGTAGTTATAACAGAGAAACTATAAATTGAAAACTAATTTTTCTTCTTTTCTGCACTAGCTGTACATTTTATCTATGACATATTTTGAAATCAAAGGAAAAAAAGATTATTTGCATACACTTTTTTGGTGTGGACAAGACCCTCATTTTTCAGCATTTTTCAGCAAGTAAAAAATGGACTTAAAAATTTTAAAACTATGTGAATTCTTGTTCAAAAAAATTTAAAAAAATTATTGGCATAAACTTCATCCACTTTTACACATTTCATTAGTTTACATCATCTCCAAATTTTAAACATAAATGTCATTTTTATGTCGTTAAAGTTAAAAAATTTGTGTGTTGTTGACCTTTTCCTTTATAAAAGTGTGACATAGCTTTGTACTTTTACCCATGAAAGTAAAATTTTGAGGGAAAGGGATAGAAGGAATGCTTAGAAAGGGAAATGACTGAAAGAAAACTACCTAATAGGTGATACACCGAAATTAGGGTTTGGATCTCAGTATAAAAGAATGAAATCAATGAGAGGCTTAGGTCTAGTAGGTCACAACTTACTGAATAGGCTTGCATAAGTGTCTCATAGGAGGGTCTGAACATAAGACACAATCTATGACCTACAAGTAGACATTCACTTCTGCAACTCGATGTAGGAATGAGACAAGACTGTTAGGGGGCTAAAGTATACCCACAAAAGCATCTAAATTAGATCAAATGCAATAACACACAAAATTACAAAAAGTAAGAGGGATCAAGAACCCTAAGTTATCACTAAAAACATCATCTACTTTAATCCAATAAGAGATGATCCAAACAAGGAAGCATAGGGACATGAAGGATTGTCACAAAATACTTCTGTAATATCTAAATAATCAATGGGAGATTACAGAATGTGAAAAACTAGAGGGCATGAAGAAATGCCATGGATAGCTTTCCAAGAAAGAAACTTTCTTCTTTACAAAATGTGAACTTTGAGCTCAAAAGCTACAAAAAACAATATATACATCTCCCCTAAACAAGCGGGAGCAAAACTTAACTAGGGTTTACAAAAATTTGCAATAATAACTAACCCTAATGCAAAAAAGTCTAATCATAAATGCATCCATGCAATACCATAGCTGAACAAATATTTTGTTTACGTGCCCATCCATGTACTACATCAACTTGTAGACAAGCAACCTGGACCCATGAACCCTTCTGCACAAAGTCTCGCTATGAATGCTCAGAATGGTACTTCTTAGGGACAAGAAATGACTGAAGATGGCCTGTCAAGACTTTCTCATCATCTCCTTCAACTGCAAATGTCCTGGAGACATAAATTCTTTAGCTACCCCACCGCTTCGTAGCCTACAAATCAAATATTGGCAAAAAACCCTCTGCAGAGATATTTACATTTGAATTTTAATGGCTAGCAAGTCATTTTAAAATGTGACCGTCGATATCTAATGTTTCTCGGCAGATGAATGGCCCAAATTATCCTAACAATAGTATAAAACCCTCTTGAAAAGTCAATGTCCATATCAGCAATATGTGGACCAATGAGATCTTAGCATGTCAGCATGTTTCGACCCACCTCAAGTTTTCTTCCTTTAAGTCATTCAACGACTATGCAACTGAAGACTCATTTGTAAGTCACAAAATCCTTAGCTTTACCTTGGTCCGGTTAGGCAATTTAGGGAACAAGGCATTTCGCTAAATTGCTGGGTCTTTTAACTAACCCTGGTTCCATTAAGCGAATGAAAGAATTCCTTTAGTCATCGAGTCGCTTAATACTTTACTCACCCTGGGCCCAGACTGCCACATGTCAATCTTCTATTCATTCTCAACTGCCCCATCAGTAGACACCTCGACACTTTCTGACATGGACCCACTCTAGTCTAAGATTCCAATCTAATGGTGGGCACATGATCTGATGACCTTTGAATATTCCTTCCGATCATGCACCAGCCATAGATCACCTTTGCACTGGGACCCCACCGACACATGGGTCCACCTGAAAATCTTTGTCAGCACTCTGACAACCAATCATAACATGGCAAATCAGCAGGAAAGGACCCACCTCCAAAGGCTCTAACAAAAAAGTGAAATCAATAGTTGGTGCATAATCTCATGTGTCAGAAAAACACCTTGAGAAGATATGCCAGCCATTGATCAAAAGGGACATAGTCTATCGGGCCTACTCTGACAAGGTTACACATCACAATCCTTTGGCCAATCAGGAGCCTCCAAGTCAGACAATGTGGCAATGGACCCACACAAAGGTTGAAGTGCTACATCAAAAGGGAGGATCGACGACTGTCGTGATATCACAAGCCTCTGACAGAGTCCTCAAGAACTCATGACAACCATTGATCCTCCTAACTTGGACCCCCTCATAAAATGACCACCAAACACTTAAGTGATCATGCAACTGAAGGAAGAGGGTAACCACTTGGTTGGATCACTAGCTATCAAGGACTTAATCACCAGGAATAAGGTCTTACGTGACCATTGCAGTCGCCTAATCGATGAAAGAAATAGATAACCATCAGAAGACTTAGCAAATCCACAACCAAAGGAAAAAAAAAAATGCACATGGGTATTGAGGAAATATAAGTGGCTAATAAAGTAACAAAGAATTAAAAAAGGGCAAAGGGAATTCTAGGGTTTTCTTGGCACAACGACTACTTTTATGAAATTTTGGACTTGCAGACTAGAGGAGTAAAATGAATTACAGAGGCCAGGAAACAAGACCTGAAGTCATGAAATTTTTAGGGGTGCTTGGCAAGGTAAATACAGAGACCTTGGAGTAGATTTGGCCAAATTTTCATGGAAGCAAAATTAGGGTAACAATTTTGACCATGGATAACCTTTTTATATGAGAGGTTGTTGTCCTAGGTCATTACCTCTTCTCTATGTTGCAAATTATGTTCATTATAAACCCTTACCCTTGCTTTGGTGTTAGAGTTGCTTCCCTTATTCCAAATATTCCTTTTCCTCTTATTTTTAGGTTGCTTGATGATTGAATCTTTGCTCCCACCTTTGAAAGATGATATTTTATCTATAAGCACTCCTTTATGGTGGGGGTCTTGTTGATAAGATCTCTTTCATTGAGGATCCCTTTTCCATAAGTGACATATCCTTTTCACAATTATCTATACTCTTGGATGTAGGGGTCAATATCCCTCACCAAGAATATGGTGTACATTTTTGTTAAATAGGATATCTCTTTGCATTGTGAAGTAGGTATCCTCTTCCTCTTCCTTATCATGTATAGTAGACTACCACGATAAGGAGGGGACATATATAGAGTATCCCTTCTACTTTAGTTTTTTATTTTTATGCTAAATCCTTTGAAGGTAACACTCATAAGCTACTAAATCCTAAAGAGACACGCATTTTTCAAATTTTTTTATATGGTAAATCTTGGAAGGTAATGCACATAAGCTACTAAATCCTGAAAAGACATGTATTTTCAATATGCTAAATCTTCCTAAGGTAATGCAGATAAGTTACTAAACCACGAGGAGACATGTATTTCATATTCATAGTGATACAAGAAGGTTGATGTATGGGTATTCTAGAAGCTGTTAGAATACACATTACAATTACAAGCACAGTTTATGGGTGACCTATCAGGTTTGGCCACCTGTTTGGCTCTCCCTCCCTTGGTGATTCATGATAAGGTGGGCATCTTACTAGGTGAGGTAATCACTTCCTCCTTTCTCTCTTTTCACTTTCATGCTAGTAGGATAGGATCATGAAGATATGTTATTTATAGAGTTTCTCTTGTCTTTCTTATGTAATCATTTATTCTTTTATGATAGCTTTCCAAATATGATATTAGTATGAGAAATATTTCTTAGCAAGGCTTCTTATGCTAATTGATTTGGGTTTGTTTGTACTAACCCCTCTTTTGTGTTGTTTTTGGTTTTCTTTTCGCACCCTCATGCATGTATGTTGAGTTAGAATCCTTATCCTAGGGTCTTGTGTCCTTAGCTAAGCCTTATTTTATCTCATTCTGAATCCACTCAAATCTTTTCTTTCATCTCCTTTACCAAGAGTTTGCATCGAGTCCATACTCTTGCTAAAGTGGCGGCTTAATGTATCATCTTAAAATGGAAGCACTTCCATGTTAAGAGCATTTAGTCATCTGAGTAAGTGGTTTGGGGTCATGTAAAACACCTTGATTGGGTCTTTGCATGGGTCTGGCTATTTCTCCCCTGTTCTGCTTCTCTCTCCTTGTTTCCAGCCTCATTTCTACAGACTTTTTCTAAGAATCTAAAGATCTTAACTTTCTAGGTCAAAGATGACCAGATGGGTCAAAGACGACCTCATCCCTGACCTATGGCAGAGACTACCTCATCCCTGACCCTAGGTCCAATTTTCAAATTCTAAAATTTTTAGGATGTTAGGTGTCGGAAAACTTTATTTTCTTGCTTCCAGGTCATCTGTTTCAGATTTTGGAATGATAAAGCATTAAATTGTATTTAATCTGGGTCCATTTCTAGGGTTTAAGGTTAATTGGGATTAATTATCCAATGTCAGCCTTCTATAGGAGTTTGTATCCTAGATCACTATAAAAGGAGGCCTTCCTCTCTCATTTGATCCATCACTTTTTGCAATCAAGCATCCACTTTCATGATCAAGGCATCAAGTTTTACAATCCATTCATCAAGAGCAAGATCAAGAAAGGATTTTGTCAAGCATTTTTAAGGAAGCATTCAATCCCTCATCTCCATTCAAGTTCTCCTTTGAAAATCAAGGATTCAAGCATTCAATCCTTTGAAGGGATTTGGTTCAAGCATTCAAGATTCATCATTCAAACCCTAGATCTAGCCATTATGGTTGGGTGATCTTCCTTCAAGATCCTTTGTTCATCTTCAAGATCCATTCATTCTTATCTCAAGGTGGATTCCAAGCATACCATCATGGAGGTTTTGGATTTACATTTATGGTTTTGATTTACATTGTTGAATCCAAGCTTTCATATCAATATACTTGTTTACAATTCACATACAATTGCATATCTATCGAATATCATAGCTTTGTTGTTAGATCTACTTCTACTACTTGCTATCATTCTCCATTTCAATTTAATTATTAAGGTTGATTCCAAACTAGGGTTTGACCAAGGAAAACCCCTCATCCAAACAAAAAAACCATTTTTCTTGCAGGTATAGGCACAAGACATTGAATTTACGTGTAGATCTGGATACCCTTTTCTGTGAACTTCTGAGATTCATGAACTCAATTTCCATTCGAGATGATCTTCAGTGAGGGGTAGGATCATGCCCTTGTGTAAGACCTTTCCCCATTATCTAGGTCAGGGATGACCTGCTTCTAGAAAGAGAAAATTTTTCTGGGATTTCTTTGTCTCGACATTTCCATCCCGGAGTAGGTTGCAAAATTTCCTGAAACTATGCACAGATATAAAAAAATAGTGATTTATTCATCATCATTCTTTAGAGATAAGTATTTATGTTTCATTTAGTTTTTATGTCCACAACATTTTCTATCTTACACCCTATCTATTCATATTTCCCTATTCATCCATACACAATCTCTATCCATAGTGGTGAACCTATTTTTACCACTATTCATACATGTCAAAGACACATCATTCCATAGGAATCAGTAAGAAAATTCATTAAATGATGATTATACATCAATATTTTTTCAAACTCTTATTGAGAAAATAATGATCTATCATTCTAGGTATCAAACCCTCCTTTCTAGGGTCTCTAGGCCAGGGCTTGTTAAAAAAAATCTTGAAAATCTCTCTAGATTCCTACAATAGATCTAACACATCCCTATGGACCCTAATAGCATAGATCCATCATAAAATGTATTCATCCTTTGGATTATATGATCACAACAATCACTGGTGGTACTTCATGCACCTTCAATCAGTATTTACCATCATTTGTGGTCTCTCCACTACCATATATCCTGCATATCCCTACAACCAAACACTATTGTATAAGACACCAATTAATTCCTTTCATTAAAATGATAATGAAATGATGCAATATAGACATGGAAGTGATAAAAAGATAGTAGATAATGAATTTACTCCATTTCCAATCATAGAAACATTCCATAATGCATTCAAATGCCCTAGTTTAATGACTATACCCATGAGCCAGTGAACTAGTTTGCAAGAATATAAATTTGTTTATTGATTTGGGACCATTTACATTGGTTCTCTATCACACCACTCTTCATAGTAAACCATACTCACTTGGATCTCTTCTAATAGATCCCCAAACACTCTAAAAGTATCTCCAACAGTCACAAACTGACCCTTAAGGCTTATTTTTTCAATAAGGAACTATTACACTATTTTAGCATATTTAGTGCATTTACATCATTTTAATGGCTCTATTGGCCACATTACAATCAATGTTGACCTTCAAGGTATTTATTAAATTTACACAATGATCATCAAAATATTACAAACATGTTTAAACCACATTTAAATGACCATTATTTGTCGCTTTACATTTACCAATGACCCTTTTGGTCATGTCCCCATCTCCCTTGGAGAAGCAACATATGATAATTGTGGACACAAAATGATGCTTCCATCATGTCTAGTTGGGTAGTTTTACCCTAGGAATGGTCACACTTTTCCACTTGACACACCAGAATGCTCATCGACATATCTAATGGTGCTTAGTCCACCTTGGGGACACTTTGGTTTGACATTGTTGCGACTGTTCTTGTGAATTCATGTTTGAAATGAGGTTTTCAATAGTGTTTACTCATCCAAAAAGAGCTAATGGAATAAACCATTTAGTTCTCGGACAAATGGTTTCAAAGAAATCTAGTGGTGCAACTTTCATATGACCGTCACTACAAGTTTTGGCATCAAGTAAGATTGGCAAGCCAAATTAAAAAAAAAGAATGAATCTCCTAGAATAGAGAGAGGTTATTTTAGGCCTCAAAAATATGGTCTTGTAGCATCTCATGGTTTGTCGATACCTCTCATGGGGTCTGAGATACAAGCATCGAAAGCTTGCTGCCCAATCTTACTTACTGCACCTTAGGGACACTTTGGACAGGAATGGTCATGAATGTTCTAGTAAGTTCGTGGTTGAAATGATGTTGTTAGTAGTATTTACCCACTCAATTAGAGATAATGATGTAAACCATTTATTGCCAGGACAAACAGTTTGGAAGAAACCTAGTGGTTCAACTTTCAATTGACCCTCACTACAAGTTTTGGCATCAAGCGAGATTGGCATGCCAAATTCAAAAAAATTAGAATCTCCCATAATAGAGAGAGGTTATTAAAGGCCTTAGAAAAATGGTCCTGAACATCTCATAGTTCACTGATACCTCTTACGAGGTTTGCGATACGAGCCTTGAAAGATCACTACCCAATTATGCTTAGTGGACCTTGGGGACACTTTGGTCTTGCATGGTCACGAACATTCTAGTGACTCCATGGTGAAAAAGATGTTGTCACTAGAATTTAACCACCCAATTGAAGTGAATGATGCAAACCATTCGGTGCTAGGATGAATGGTTTGGAGGAAACCTAGTGGTGCAACTTTCAACTGACCCTCACTACAAGTTTTAACATCAAGTGAGATTGGCATGCCAAATTCAAAGAAATTAAAAAATTCTAGAATGGAGAGAGGTTATTCTAGGTGTAAAAAACATGGTCCTATAGCATCTCAAGGTTTACTAATACATCCCATAGGATCTGAGATACGAGCCTTGAAAGATTGTTGCCCAATTGTACTTAGTGCACTTTGGGAACACTTTGGTCCAACATGGTCACAGACATTCTAGTGACTCCATGTTCAAAATGAGGTTTTCAATAGCATTTACTCATCCAAAGAGAGCTAATGGAATTAACCATTCGGTGCTAGGATGAACGGTTTGGAAGAAACCCAGTGGTGCAACTTTCAATTGACCATCACTACATGTTTTGGCATCAAGTGAGATTGGCATGCCAAATTCAAACAAATTTGAATATCTAAAAATGAAGAGAGGTTATTGTAGGCCTCAAAAACATGCTATGGTAGTATCTCATAATTCATTGATACCTCTCATGGGGTCTAAGAAATGAGCCTCGAAAGATTGTTGCCCAATCATTCTTAGTGCACCTTGGGGACACTTTGGTCTGGCATGGTCTCGAATGTTCTAGTGACTCCATGGTTAAAAAAAGGTTGTCAATAGTATTTACTCACCCAACTAGAGCTAATGGCATAGACCATTCAGTGCCAAGATGAATGATTTGGAAGAAACCCAGTGGTACAACTTTAAACTGACTCTCACTGCAAGTTTTGGCATCAAGCGAGATTGGCATGCCAAATTTTAAAAAAGTCAAATTGTGTAGAATGGAGAGTGGTTCTTGTAGGCATCAAAAACATAGTCTTGTAGCATCTCATGGTTTGATGATACCCCTCATGAGGTCAGAGATACAAGCCTCAAAAGATCTATTTCCAATCATGCCTAGTGCATGTTGGGGACACTTTGGTCTATCATAGTCGCAAATGTTCTAGTGACACCATGGGAAAAATAGGGTTGTCTCTAATATTTACCCACCCAATCAAAGCTAATGGCATAGACCATTTAGTGCCAGAATGAAGGGTTTGGAAGAAACCCAGTGGTGTAACTTTCAACCGACCCTGACTGTAAATTTTGGCATCAAGCGAGATTGGCATGCCAAATTCAAACAAATTTGAATCTCCTAGAACAAAGAGAATTTATTTTAGGCCTCAGAAGCATGGTCATGTAGCATCTCACAGTTTTTTGATACCTCTCATGGGATCTGAGATACAAGCATTGAAAGATCATTACCTAATCGTGCTTAGTACACCTTGGGGACACATTGGTCTGACATGGTCACAGACATTCTAGTGACTCCATAGGTGAAAAGAGTTTGTCACTATTATTTACATGCCCAACCAAAGCTAAGGGCATAGACTGTTTAGTGCTAGGGTGAACAATTTGGAAGAAACCTAGTGGTACAAATTTTAGCTTACCCTCATTGGAAGGTTTAGTGTCAAGCAAGATTGGCATGCCAAATTTTAATAAATTTGAATCTGCTAGAATGGAGAGAGGTTATTGTAGGCCTCAGAAACATGGTCTTGTAGCATCTCATAGTTAGCTGATACCTCTCATGAGGTCTGAGATACGAGCCTCAAAAGATTACTTCCCAATCGTGCTTAGGGCATCTTGGTGACACTTTGGTCCGGCATGACCACAAAAGTTATAGTGACTCCGTGTTCAAAATTAGGTTTTCACTAGCATTAACCCACCCAACTAGAGCTAATGGCATAGATCGTTCGATGCCAGTATGCAATCCTTCAAGACTATCCCTTCACCCTAGGGAGTTACCATTTTACTTTGGACACATTTGACCAATTTTGATTCAGTGACTCCAACTGTTATATCATTTGATGATACAAATGTACATGAAATTAAGACAATACAAATGTAAGGATACAAAATTCATAGTAAGAAATCATAATTTTTTTTACTTTACATGGCATTAAGATGATACAAATGTAAGGATACAAAATTAAATATGTATTTATAATAAAATGGTACAAATTAGGATATACAAAATGTGGGTTCTTAATATTTGCAAATCAACCCCATGGACACTTTTATATTTCAAATTTGCATCTAATACGCATGATAAAGCTCATTTTTGTTTATATATACCAAATTTTGCATCTAAATACACACATTACAGTCGATTGTGATTTTTATATACAAAATTTGGCATCTAAATATGCATATTACAATTGATTATTATTTTTATATACAAAATTTGGCATCTAAATATGCACAGTATAGTTGATTGTTGTTTTTACATATATAAAATTTAGAATCTAAATATGCACTTTATATATCATGCAAATTCATTGTATATATCATTGATAAAACATATTATGAATAAATTTATCAATGTTATAAAAAGTCCAAGATATAAAATTACTCAAAATATTAGATACACAACTATATATAAAAAATAAGTGTCATTTTCTCTCCTAAAGTGTATAAGTTTAACACATGACACTCAATGACATCTACATTCCAATCCCTACATTCAAAAGGCACAAGAAAACTTAATAGAGAAAAAAAGAAGTTTATAGATTGACAAAAAGATTATGAATGTATAAGTAACTAAATGAACCAAAGAACATGACTAGCCAATCTATAGTGAAGTTTACCATTATAAAATATGGGCTAGTCAAATGTACATCTTGATCTTCTATATCTATCATATATGTATCCAACTGTACTTACAATCCACATACAAAACCAAGTTTATTGGCTCAAACAAATAATGCATAAAACTATAATTAATTTATTGAACGTAACCGTAATAAACATGGAAAATCTTGTAATGAGTTGAACTTACCTACTGAAGTGTGCTTGAAGGGTCATTTCTCTACTTGAGGGATTCAATATTGCTTCATGATCAATAGTAGTAATAATCCAAAATTCCTTTGTCTTTGGTTTTCCTTGATGTTTCAACAACTTAACATTGGCTGCTATAACAAGGTGTGAATACATGAGAATGGTTTTATGCTTCTCATAGTTTTCAAATGCAGGAATGCCATCATTTCAAATCATATATGTGCGCAACCATGTTCCTGCAACAACATGTGATCCTATTGGATATGTAAACATATCATCATTTGTTGTCGGTTGTGCAATGTTTCTCTTTCCTCATATATAGTGTGCTAACTAGTAATCTAATCTCTCATCATTCCCTTGTGATGCAACCAATGAAAAAACATGTCCTAGTTGTAGAAGATCTGAAATATGGTCGTAGTTAAGTAAATAATTCATCTCATCACTTATTACAGAGAGTGTGACAGATAAAGGAGTTAGATAATGTGGAACCCATGTATCGACCCACTCACTTGACTCAAAATGATCCTAATCACATTGAAGACACCTTAGACAATAAGAAGCTAACTCTAATGTCCAAATGGTCCATGTACTAGCATCTAAGCTTTGAAATGAATGCATTTTTGAAAAATATTTCATGGTTTAACAATATAACCTATCTCCTATTGGGTCCAACTCAACCAACCAAAATAATATGCACACCATTGAATCAAGAGTTCCCCTTGTGATAATACTGAAGTACACCAATCAACAATAGAACGATCATCAAGGAGTTCTACACCTGAAATCCTCAATTTCTCCTTAACTAGAGCTCTCTTTACACATGCACCTACTCCATCATGCTCCACTTTTCCATGACCGATCTCAAAAAAACTCCAAATATGAGGTATACCTCTCTCTACATGCATTCTACATAACCAATAAAACATACAAGTATTTTTGAATTGACCTGTGCAATTAGCTGACCAAATGAGATGTCTATCCATAGAAACATTATTTTCCCACACCCACTCAAAATAATTCTCAAAGAAATGTTGGAGGTACTCCTTCGAGTGAGATCTTTCATCACTCATATAAAAATTGTACTCTCTAATTATCTTCTAGTCATCTTTTGTACTATTAGGGGAATGTCTATATGTTATGTGCACAAAAATAGTAACCTGAATAGAATACTCAACTGACTGAGTATTTACTGATTACTAGTTAATTTCTCATAGTGATTACTGACCAAATCAAGTATGCAACATGTAAAGTATGATAACCAAATAATCACCACATAAACACATAACACAAACATTTAACGTGGAAACCCTGTAAAGAGAATAACCACATGGGACTGATAACCCAAAATATTTTCACTCTTTTGAAGTGATCTCAGTGGAGAGCCAACCCTATTAAAGGTTAGAAAACACATTGTAAGGCATGACCTTGTTAGAGGATTTAACACTAACAATTATCATCTGACCAGCATTCACTATGGGGTTGACAGGATAACAATGTACATTCTATGAATGACATAATAAGACTTTCAAGTCCACTCGATTAAGAGATTTTTTAGTTACAATGGTTAAAATGAAACAGTAGGTGATCTGATTACAATACAACTTGATTTTTCTGATGTTCAGATCTATTATAAGCCCATACAATCCTCTAATCAGTATTTCTATTCAGTGCATCAACATTCAATAACTTACTGTCCCTCGGTAAAGCTCTCTGACTCTCGCTACTGTTGTAGAGTTCAGTTCTTCTTCAACCAGTCTGATCAGGAATGCACAAAGATCTATTCATGAGATATCTCTACAGTCTCCTTCTTCAGGCATACGTTTCACAATGAAACCCTAGTCTCTTATATAGACAAGTAAACCATTTTCTTTTCTTCCATCAAATTTTGCCTCTTAATCTCCTTCATTCATTTTGCCACTTAAACCTTCCTCGGTAGGTGTGTCAATGACTTGTTTCAATTCTATCCTTTAGATCTTCAAATTTTGTTAGTTGTTGATCTCATAAAAAACTTTATCTTTCCACCTCGTAATCATACACTTTACATCTCATCAATTAGTGTCAGCTAAACTAATCATTTAGTTGTTTTATCCATACTTGATTGACAAATAAAAGGTGTTGGTGAACACAAGCTCGATTGATATTGTTGCTTGGTATACACTACACTAGCTCAGTGTGTACTTGAATGCTTCATTAACCAACTACATTTCTTTGTAACATTTTGCTTCTAACTTCATAACAAATTACCATAACATAATCAAGTCAACAAGATGAAGTCATAGAATCATCAATAAGTTACCAAGAGTATTCCTTATCATCATCTGTCATATCCATCTTCCTCCATGTAGATATCTTAGTTCTTCATCTTTTCTCCTCTTTTACAAATGTGTAGATATTTGCAACTATGATAATAAGTACTATCAAAACTAGTTGACATCAATGACAACATAATGGTTGATTCAATTATCTTACATAAAAATTTAGTACTTGGTGATCTCTAATCACTTGAAGTTCATCAATCAGGTATTCAATAAGTTGTAGTTCATCAATCTCTCCCTTTGGCATTGATGGAAACTAAAGCAATATGAAATATACCATACACATACCGAACATGTATTCTACAACTATGTAAGTAAATGTTGTAGCTTGGTAAGCTCTCCCTAGCTTGATATTAAATATGTTTAATCACTACATTACATGACAACATTACAAGTGTAGACTTTCCTTTGTAGGTATGATCTTTCTAGTTCTCAGATTCCTTCTTCTATTCTCAGCAACAAATCTTCAAAACTCTCCCTAACTTTCTAAGATTGTCTCTCCCTTAGATAGATGTTCTAGTTATCTCTTAGTTTGTCATATTGTTTAGCTCTCCCTTTGACAACAATGCCAAAGAAACACATAAACATACATCTCCATAGTAGCCATGTGACTCTTTGTTGTCTAGTGCATACAATGTATCTTGGTGTACTGATATGTAGATAGTTGTTCCTGAAATCTTTCACAACCTTAGATAGAATCTAAAGTGTGAACTATGCTGCATCAACATGAATGATCTTCTAATAAGATTAGGCTAATGCAACCTCCAGATTACATTAGTGACTGGTAGATAGGAGACGGACCCCAAGTCTAGTCCTCAAGTATTCAAAAATTTTCTTCGGTAGAGGCTTGGTAAATATATCAACAAGTTGATATTTTGATGTAACATATTCCAGTTTAACTTGCTTCTCCTGTACTTTTTCTCTTAAGTAGTGATACTTAATAGAAATGTTCTTGGTCTTTGAGTGCATTACAGGATTCTTAGAGATGTTTATTGCACTTGTGTTGTCACAATATATAATCACTAGCTCAGTGATTACCTCGTTCATCTCTTCCAATACTTGCTTGATGTAGGAAATGTTTGAACAGTTTGTAGCAGCAGCAATAGATTCTGCTTCGGTAGTAGACTAAGAAATACAAGGTTGTTTCTTACTTGTTTTAAGTAACAAGTCTTTCACCAAAGAAAAATGTTCCTTTGGTGGTACTCTTTCTATCATCTATATTTCCAGCCCAATCTGCATCGGTGTAGACTCTTAGTTCAAACTTCCCTTAGGATACCATAATCCATAGTCCTCTATTTTCTTCATGTATCTTAAGATTCTTTTTGTTGCAACCATGTGTGACTCCTTAGGATTTGCAAAAAATCTAGCAATAATTCCCACAACATGTGCAATATCTAGTCTACTATGCACTACATACATCAACTTACCAATCATAGATCGGTACAATATTTGGTTGACCTCTATATATTCATCATCTTTAGTTAGTTTATAGCCTATGACCATTGGTGTTCCAACTAGTTTAGCATCTTCCATGCCAAATGTTCTCGGTACTTCCTTTATACACTTTGATTGTGTGATGAAAATTCTATCATTCTGCTGAATAACCTGCAAGCCTAGAAAGAACTTAATCTCTCCAAACATAGACATTTAAAATTCTTTTCTCATCTCATCAGCAAATGATTTAAAGATATGATATTGTCCTCCAAAAATAATATCATCCACAAATATTTTAGCAATCAAAATAGTGTCATCAGACTCTCCTTTCATATACAAATGATTGTTTTCACTAGTTCTAACAAAACCAATACTTAACAAATAAGTATGCAACCTTTCATACCAGGCTCTAGGTGCTTGCTTTAAACCATATAAAGATTTATGTAGTCTACATACAATGTATTTATTGTTTGGATCAACAAACCCTTCTGGTTGTTCTATGTATACCTCCTCTTCTAGTATCCCATTTAAAAAAGCAGACTTAACATCCATTTGATAGAATTTAAACTTCTTATGTACTGCATATGAAAGTAACATTCTGACTCCCTCTAGTCTAGCAATAGGTGTAAAAGTTTCATCATAATATATGCCTTCCTCATGTGTGTATCCCTTGCATACAAGTATAGCTTTATTCCTTGTAAGCTCTCCATTCTCATTCAACTTATTCCTAAAAATCCATTTAGTACCGATAACATTCTTATCTTTAGGTCTAGGTACTAAGGTACATGTCTTATTTTTCTCTATTTGTTCTATCTCTTCATTCATTTTATTTACCCATTCTTCATTCTCCAATGCAACCTTAACATCTTTTGTTTCAAAATCACAAACTAAGTATGTACCTTGTCTTAACTTACTTCTTGTCATCATGCCAACTTGCTTGTCACCAATGATTTGGTTCTCAGGATGATGTCTTCTAATAAATCTAGCCAGTACTTGATCTCTTCTTTGTTGTTCATCCTATTTAGGTTCATTTACTTCTCGGTAGCTCCTTCCTAATCATTGGTTTCTCTTTACTGTTCCTTGGTTTTGTTTTCCTGATGACCGGTTGACATAGTCTATGGCTTCTGTAGGTACTCTGGTTGTTCAATGTAAGTAAATCTACCGTAGTCTTTCGAGTCCCTGGTGCTTTCTTCACCATTTTTATCATCAAATTCATCAACTCTGACATTCCAACTTTCAATCATTTTATTAGTAACTTTATTCAAACACTTGTAAGCTTTGCTTTTAGTGGAATATCCAAGAAATATCCCTTCATCCCCTTTAGAGTCAAACTTTCCATTTCTTTCATCTTTTAGAATACAACATTTTCTACCAAAATTTTTGAGGTAACTTACAGTCGGTTTGTGACCAAACCATAACTCATAGGGTGTTTTTTTTGTGCCCTTCTTTAATTATACTCAATTCAGAACATATACAACCATGTTGACTGCGTCTCTCTAGTATGTATGAGCAACATTCTTTTGCAACATCACTGTCCTTGCACAATCAATAATTGATCTATTCTTCCTTTTAGCAATCCCATTCTACTGAGGTGTTCTCGGTGTAGAGACCTATCTTTTTATATCATGCTCATTACAATAGTTAGTAAATTCATCAAAAATAAATTCACCACCTCTGTTAGATCTCAAGCATTTTAGTTCTTTCCCAGTTTCTTTCTCTAGCTTTTCTTTATACCATTTAAACATCTTAAATGCCTCAGATTTCTCTTTTAAAAACATTACAGTCATCAGTCTAGTGTAATCATCAACAAACATAATCAAATATCTATCTCCATAGTAACTCTGCATTCTCATGGGACCACATAGGTTAGTGTGAACTAGTTCCAAAATTCTCTTTGTTGAATAGTATTTACTCTTAAAACTAGATTTTGTCATTTTACCCTTTTGACATTCATGACATATAACATGATCTGACTTTGCTAGGCTAGGCAGACCTCTAACCTTAATCTTTTTACTTATTTTAATCATGTTACCAAAGTTTACATGACATAAGCTTTTATACCATAGCCATGCATCCTCATTTTTCATCATCAAACAAGAAGACTTATCATCATCAAGATAAAACAAGTTACCTTTCATTTGTGCTCCTATTCCAACAAGTTTTCCTTCATCATCAAATATCTTTACCTTCTTGATCTCAAAAGCTACTCGGTGATCTAAGTTGTTAAGTTGTGCCAAACTTAGCAAATTGTAATTTAGTCCTTCTACCTAAAAAGCATTATCACATTTGATTTTATCATTTATCAGTAAAGATCCCTTTCCTCTAACCATACATGGTTTATCATTACCTATTTTTACAGATCCTCCATTATATTGCTCAAGATGATCAAATTTTTCTTCATCACCAGTCATGTGATGGGTATAGCCACCATCAATGATCCATGTATCATTTTTATTAACTTTAGAAATGAGTGTTGTCTCTACATACCTTTCTTCTTCCTCATAATCATCCTTCATCGCAACAAATAAAGCTTCAACATCATCATCTATGTCAATCTCAATATCATTCTCTTCAAAAAAGTAACATACCTTTTTTCCTTTATCATTATTGTCTTAGTTATCTCTGTTGTAGTGTCGATAACTTTTGTTGTTTCTCCTCCCATAGCTTCCTTCACTAGATCGATCTATGTTTTTATCATCTTCTTTCCTGTTTGGGCATCTCACAACAATATGGCCAACTTCTTTGCAGTTAAAACATGCTAAAGGTAATTTACCCCTATATCTACATTTACCTTTAGGCAACCTTCGAGCCATAAGAGATTCAAGCTCATCAAGATCATCATCAGTGTTATTGTCATTATCATCATTATTATTTCTACTCCTAGACCTACCAATCTTTAGAGAAGTCATGAAAGCAGACTCAACAGATTGTACAACACTATTATCAAAGTTGTTCAATTCAAAAGTTGTAAGCTTACCAATCAGATTATCAAGAGTGAGAGTACTGTTAGGTGTTGACCTCATTTCATGTATTGTAGATATTCTGATTGCATAAACATGCAATAAAGTCCTTAGAATTTTGCTTACCACTGTATCTTCATCAATGACACCATCAGATCCTCTGATAGCATTAACTACCTCCTTTATTTGGTTTGTATACTAAACTATATTTTCTCCTTCTTTCATTTTCATATCATCAAATCTTACTCTTCAACTTTCAGCTCTGGCTCTCTTGACATCTGCATCACCACTATAAACTTGAGTACATTTATCCCACATTTACTTTGAAGTAAGGAAATCCTTGACATCTTCAAATTCAGCATCTGATAGAGCAGCAACAATCTACATCATAGTAACATTATGCTCATGTCTATCTCTCAATTGATCAAGAGTCAAAGGTCATGTAGGTGATGCTAAGTAACCATTGCCCAATAGGGTAAGGGAAAAGTTCCCAATCCCAAAAATATGAAGTCTTGTTCGGCTTTTCCATATTGTAAAGTTGTCCTTGTTCAACTTTGGCACTTCCCTCTTATATATTTTGTGATCTTTCTGCTGAAGTCCTTAAAACTCTATTCCAAGAAACCAATATTCTCTGATACCAATTGTTAGAATAATGGAGAGGGGGGTGAATCGGTTATCCATAATCCCAAATACAAAATGTATCACTTAAAAAAATTCAGCTTAATTCTGCGGCTCGATAAAGTAAGAATACTAAACTGTCTAAGTATTTACCAATTACTCATTAATTTCTCATAGTGATTACCGACAAAATAAAGTATGCAACATGTAAAGTATGATAATCAAAAAATCACCACATAAACACATAACACAAAGATTTAATGTGGAAACCCTGTAAAGGGAAAAACCACCTGGGACCTGTAACCCAAAATATTTTCACTCTTCTGAAGTGAGCTCGGTGAAGAACCAACCCTGTTAAAGGTTACAAAACACACTATAAGGTGTGAACTTGTTAGAGGATTTAACACTAACAGTTATCTTCCAACCAACATTCACTATGGGGTTGAAATGATAACAATGTACATTCTGTGAATGACATAATAAGACTTTCAAGTCCACTCAGTTAAGAGATTTTTCTGTTACAATGGTTAAACTGAAATAGTAGGTGATCTGATTACAATACAACTTGATATTGTAGATGTTTAGATCTATTCTAAGCCCATACAATCCTTTGATCAATATTTCTATTCAGTGCATCAACATTCAATAACTTACTATCCCTCTATAAAGCTCTCTGACGCTCGGTACTATTCTACAGTTTGGTTCATCTTCAACCAGTCTGATCAAGCATGCATGAAGCTCTGTTCATGTGATATCTATGCAGTCTCCTTCTTCAGGCATACGTTTCACAATGAAACCCTAGTCTCTTATATAGACAAGTAAACCATTTTCTTTTCATGCATCATATTTTGCCGCTTAATCTCCTTCATTGATTTTTCTGCTTAAACCTTCCTTGAAAAATGTGTCAATGACTTGCTTCAATTTTATCCTTTAGATCCTCTTCCAATTCTGTTAGTCATTGATCTCATAACAAACTTTATCTTTCCACCTCGTAATCATACACTTTATAGCTCATCAATTTATGTTGGCTAACCTAATCATTTTGTTCTTTTGTCCATACTTTGTTGACAAAGAAGATGTGTCAGTGAACACAAGCTCAGTTGATACTATCACTCGGTATACACTACACTAGCTCGGTGTATACTGGAATGCTTCATTAACTGACCACACTGCTTTGTAACATTTTTCTTCTAACTTCATAATAGATTACTCTAACATAATCAAGTCAACAATATGAAGTCATAGACTCACCAATATGTTACCAAAAGTATTCCTTATCCTCATCTGTCATATCCATCATCTTCCATGTAGATAACTCAGTTCTTCATCTTTTCTCCTCTTTTATAGATGTGTAGATATTTACAACTACCATGATAAGTATTATCAAAACTAGTTGACATCATTCATAGTATAATGACTAATTCAATTATCTTACATAACAATTCTGTGCTCGGTGATCTCTAATCACTTGAAGTTCATCAATCAAGTATTCAATTAGTTTTAGTTCATCACATATCAAATATTTGATATTATCAGATATCCAAAATCACCCACTCAAATTTTGCCTCAACTTCTCTCTCTCTCTCTCTCTCTCTCTCTGAGGTATTATTTTTATAATATAAATATTCAATACTAATATTATACTATTATACAATAGAGAAATAAACAATAATAATATAATACTAATTCTTATAGTACAATACTAATAAAATAAATTATATAATACTAATGCTATTATCATTTAATATTAATATTTTTTTTAAAAAAATTTATAATATATAACTTAAAAATTTAAATTCATAAAATTGAAAAAAGCATTCAAATTAAAATGTTGAAATTGGGTAGGAGATATCGCATATCTGATATTATTGGAAACATGAAAATATCGGATATCCAATTTTATCAAATATGCGCTATTATTTCAGATATCTGATTAGGCTTGGGATTTGCCTTGGGTTTTCACTTTGCAATGCCAAATGTGGATGGTCAACCCAAAAGACGCATTCACCATATTTCCACTGATCTCCAAACTTTGACCATGTAGCTGACGACCTTTTTTTCACCCAAATCTGATGAAACAAAAAGGGTTTCTTAAAGACATTATCAGATTTCCATCAATATAATTGCTGTAAAATTTTGAGTTCAGTAAGTAATTATTACTTATTTTCTAATTAAGTTATCCTTAAAGTCCTAATTGACAAACTGATTGAAAAACAACTATAACTTTCAAATGGTTTAACATTTTTGAAATTTGAAACATGTGTCACATTATATGCTTCGCCTAATAGAAGAAGAAAAAAATTAAATTTTGTCAAGTTTAGAATTAGTTAAGGTGGTCCGACGTGAGATTTTTCTATTTTGAATAAGTTGTAGCAGAAAATTCATAATTAATTATTTATTTGGGAAAAAATTACACAAAAATATGTGTCACATCTAGGCCTAAGTCTACTACTTATATCTAAAATCTTGTGAAAATATATCATCATTTGATGATGATTAAGGTGGTCAGACATACATGTACTTTTTATATTTTTCCTAAAATTTTTGTACTACTGCATTGAAATCTAAAAATTTGAACAATTAGATTAATTTTTTTTGAGACAAGAGCTAGTAGTTTAGAAACTACATTCGATTTCCTACAAATTTTGTTATTACAAATTTTTCACATAAGGTTGATAAGATTTTCAACTTTTTACATGAATTTTACTACGCTTGATTTTCTAATTTTTCATTGCTACTTAAGGCCATAGCTTGGTATACCATGATCCTACACATACCCAGTTATCTCAAAAAGTGAAGAAGATCTAGTAGGATCGAGATAGAAGGTTGGTATGTATACTTGAGATTCAATCATTTTTATCCCCTATAGTGGAGGTGATGCAACATGTAGAGAAGGAAGAAGGGATACTTGTCTTATTAGACATGAGCACTTTATAATCTATGAAAAAGCTAGTTTCAAGTTTATTTGAGAAAATTATTTTCTTGGGTCACATGAACAAGTCATGGGAGACATCCTTAGAGTTAGAAAAGATAAACTTCAAGGTAATGTTTGACAGGATGTAAGAAAATCATGCATAGTTTAACATATTTTAGTTTTGAACCTTTGGCATTATTATCAAAGGGTGAGAATATGACGGGAATATTTTTTCAGGAAGCATAAGGTTTTTTCCATCAATGCCAAAGGAGGAGTTTGTTAGCAATGTGATGAGATTGAAATTTGACATAGTGATGTATATTCATCATAGTCATAGGAAGAAATTGGTTTGGTTGTCATTGATGAAAACTAAGTTAGATCAATCATGTATCATAATTGGTTAAGTGCAGGAGGCAATCGGTGTGAAGGTTAAGTGATCGATAATGCTAGAAATTGGTTAAGTTTGGAAGATCAGTAGACAAAGAGGTCAATACTTTGGTAGCAGCCATGATTGATGAAGAATTATAAGGTGAGGTCAAATCTAAAATATCAACATGGTTAGTGTATAGTGTGTTTCTAAGAGCAACTTATTTGGTTGATCAGTGAGAGATTTTGTTGACACAGTCATTCAAACAGGTAAGAACACTTATGATCTTGAGTATTAGTTGGAAGATTCTAGATTGGTAAGAAGTATAGCGGTTGTGATGATACTTAATGTTATTATGACGTGTAATAATGGTTATAAAACTATTGAGGTATTATTTTTGGGATCGATACTATTGTATAAGGAAGATTTTAGGTAGTGTATTGGAGAAGTCAAAACATGTTTGACTATTTTGTAGAAATACAATGCAGATCTTATTGGAAGCCAACATAGTCATAGGAAAATGTATTTTACATCAAAATTATCACTTTGATAAGAAAGTATTTAAATTTCATGAAGTCCATGATAAAAGTATATATAACTCATATTGCTCATATTGAAAAAGTAGTTAGAAGATTGTTGTTAGTAGATTAATGTTATGAAGATTGATGTTGTTGTGGTTGATTGTTGAATCAATTAGGGTTACGATGAGAGCTCTAATAGAGTTAGAATTATCAGTAGTTATAGAGAGTAGAAATCAAATTGGATCTATCAAGTAGTGAGTTCTATATCTGAATCAGTCAACTTGTCTTTCTCTAGCAGTTACAATAATCAAATCCCTTAACCAAGTGAACTTTAACAGGTTCTTATTGTAAATCCCTTAACTAAGTGAGCTCTTAATAGAGTCTTGAAATCCTCTTACAAGGTAGATCTTAGAATTTCCTATTGTACTTATAACAAGGTACTAATGACCCCTAATAGGGTGAACCCTTAGAAAGAGTAATTGTAAGCTCCTAATAGGGAAAACTCATTTTAGTGCACTAGTGAGCTTGTGGGTGTTATCCCCACCATGGTTTTTCCCTCTAACCAAGGGTTTCCACAAAAAAATCATTGTGTCATGTGTGATGATTTTGTGGATGTTTGGTATTGCTTACTTTTATTTGTTTACATTAGTTATATGCTTTGTGGTTTACAAGTTATTATTGAAATTATTTAGATCAGTGGTTGAATTTGTTTATAATTTGGTTGCACTGGTTCATCCCCTCTCTAAGTGCCTAAGGATTATAATAAAAATATTTATAGATTTTTGTCTATAATATTGTTTATACATAAAATATTCGTGTCTCAGTCAAATAAAATTCTGGTTGGGGGTTAAGAAGAAAAGAAAGTCTGAGCTTCCTTGAAGCTTAAGAAGAGAGCATATTATGCATTGAATTTCTAATGCAATCACCCTATTACACCGCATCATGGGAAGTACAAATTTGGGTAATTTTTTTATTTGGATGTGAGAGTTCATGGTAACCATGTGTTGTAATGGTGAGTATATTAAATAGGCCAACTTGATCAATCATCATTTGCATGAGTATCTAGCTATCTATGGGGATTGGGGATGGTTCCAGTATTGATATATGTTCTTTCTAAATAAATGTTTCCTGAATTGGTTTGTAATTGATAGAATATAAAAACATAGACATAATTATGTCTGATTATTTTCTAGAGTTGTAGATGAAAGTAGGCATAAAAAATTATGTCTGTGTGAATGATTCATTTCTATGGGTAGTTATTAAAATGATTAAGGGGTGAATAGAAAGAAGGTATTCCCCTAAATATTTTTCTTTGGAGACTCAATATGGGAGCTATTTTATTTAGTTTGATATTTTCCCATATTTTTGAACTGGGATTTTTGAAAATTCTCCTTCCAAATTTCTTAGATATGTTTTTAATTATTTAGTGTTCCTAGAACTATGCCACTAGAAAAAAGGTGTCAACATTAGATAAGTAGAGAAAATAAAGTAAAAAATGTTAACCATTTTCAATTTATCTACAATATTTTAGAAATAAAAGCAAGGAGGTTGCCAAGACAATAAACACAGTTCTATCAAAGTTCAATGTTCAACCTCTGGCACAAAGACCTTATTATGATAGTAATTGTTATGTATATCATCATTTCCATGATGATAAGTCATATCTATATGAGGCCCAACTAGAAGATTATTGGGAAGATTGTGAAGATATAAGGGAGGTCTAGAAGAGAGATTAAATGAAGCTAATGTTGGAGAAGGCCACAACCTTTGGAGTAACTTTTTCTATTCCTAATAATATAATTGATGATGGTTTAGATATAATTGATGAGATCTAGCACAATATTTCCCTCATATCCATTCCACACCTTTAGTGGTCAGAGGAGGAGACTTTTGATATAGAAAATAAAACCTCACATGTGGTGTAGAGAACAAGCAGATGTCTTGAGAAGAGAAAAAAAGAGTTTGATACTATGTATGCATCAAAAGGATCATAAAATCAAGAAAAAAAATACATCTTAAAGTTTTCTTGCACCTAGGAGTTATGACATTTTTACTTTTATTACCCAAGTAACTAATTCCTAGTTTGGAGAAGATAGAGAGTAGTCAGAGAACAATATAATGATGAAATTTATATGTGAGGAAGATGCACTTATCTCCTCAAAATCAAAATCATACAATGAAACTTGTGTCACTATTTGTTCTAGACCCCTCATAATTTATCTTTTGTTGGGGGTTTCCTGCAAGAAAATGATTGTTCAATATTATAAGTAATTTTTGAAGGTAATGTATCCAACACATATTTTGATTTTTTTGATTTATCTATTCTTGGAAATTTTCCTCCCCCACCATCCATAGTTGCACCGTGTAGCCATGTCATAACAGACATTTCATGCGCATCAATTGTTAGTTCCTTTCCATGGCTAAATTTTTTTTTTTATAAGGAAACAACATACACCTCAATGATGGATATAGAGGAGGATACAATGGTGAGGCTATTACAAGATACACCTAAACAAAAAATGGTAAGAAGAATGTCTAGAATGGTTTTTGATGGAACCTTCAATCACACAGTTGTATAAATTTTGGATCCTATTATAGACAAGGATAAAATTGAAGTAAATGAATTTTAATTTAGCTTGAGTAGGGTGGATATGGTCCACCTACTACTAAAGGCAATATCCACCATAGAAACTTTACCCTAGATGCATTTTTAAAAATGGCTTAAACTTGAGCTGCATAATAATTTAGAGCTCTAAAGATAGTTAATCTCTTTAACTTGGTTTAGTCAATCTATGTTAGATATGGTTGATTATCCTAGCAAAGAAAAAATCACCTTCCCTATTGATGGATTGGATGCTAACAAATTGAATAAACTTAAAATGCATTAATCTACTTCTCATCCAGTCAGTAAATGGGTCACTAGACTTGCAAATGGAATGCTCTATATTGTAGAGTCTCCTCCAGTGTACAATCTAATTTTGAAGAACATCAAAATATATGATAAGGAAGTGGAGAATGTTAAAAATGAGAGAAATAATTTCTCAATGATTTTCGATGACATACAAGAAGTTTCAAAGTTACCTATGGGGATTTTTCTTTTCAAGAAGTTTTAATATTATTGTCTTCAAGTATTTTTTTGTATTGTATTTTCTTTCAATTTCTCCTTTTTATTTGGAGTGTTGAAATCAAAGTAATTAAAAAATTTTAAAAGAAACATAATATAAGCTACAACAAATAATGTTTAGAATAATTAGTTACTTTTTGTGCTTGGTAATTTGAAAGTTTGAAAATGAATTTTTTTTATCTTGAAAAAGTCATTGATTGGAAAAGTTCTCCCGTCTTATGTTATTTTGGCACCTTTAGTAATGAAACCCCTGTAGGCAGTAGATTGGAGAATTATAATTCCTTTGTTCTTGGTGATTTTATAGAGATGGTGATTGAAATTCTGAATCTTATAGAAATCATGTTGTTGTAGTTATTTAATCAGACATTTTTAGGATTTGTTTCTCCTCAATAATATCCAACAACTCGCAATTTAAGTTCTTAATTATGTAAAAATTAAATCATTGTAGTTGTTAAATTAAAGGATTTAATGATTCATGTCTGTATGAGGATTTTAGAATAATCTCGATGCCATTTTTTAATTTTGTGATTGGTCTATTGTGATTGATGTAAATTCTTTTTTTTTGTTCACTACATTGACTTAGACAAATTATTTTTAAGTAATCATACAATGTCAAAACTCCTTTAACTTTACTATTCTTGGAGTTCAAATTTTAGTGGAATGATTACTTGACAGATCTTGTAAGTTTACTCATTTTATGTTTGGAAAGTTACAAAAATGACTAGTTCTCCGTCTTTATAAGAATATAGCATTCTTATTTATGAGGAGATTGTATTTACATTATTTAATGCATCATTAAATAGTGGAAAGAAACCTATTTTATTAGCATGATTTCCAAATTAGAGCGATGGTATTTCACAACCAACTTTAAACAAATGTAATATGACCTGGTTAAAATGGATTCTTTTCTTTGTTAAAATTATTATCGTTCTTAAAAATTATTGATGCAGACTTGGATGCTTTGATTGGAAAGGACAAGTTCAATGAGATACTTGGAAATATAGGTTAGAATTAAGTTTATTTTCTTTGTCCTTTCTTGCTTGATTTATAAGAAAATTTGAATGTATGTTAGTGGAAAGCATGAAAACTTCTCCTCCATGACTCAATGTCATTTCTTTATTCCTATTGTTTCCATACTTACTTGGAATCTATTAGAGTAATTGAATTTATTATTTGTTACCTAGTAAATTTAGAACCCTAATGTATAATTATGGAAATATCTCCTACGATATAGCATGGTCTCAAGGGCATTCAAGATAAAAAGGTTGGTGATGTGAGCCTCACCAATATTCTTGCAAGAATAGAAATGGAATCTATCTCCCCAAAAAGGAATAAATTTGTTGAAGTAGGCTTGTTAATGTTGAAGTTTTTTGACCTGCGATTCCTTTTCATGAGTTAGTGTTGTCTTGTTCCAACCATTTCTTTTTTAAATTCTACTCCTTGAGATAACATTTCATGTCTATATAAGGAAACTACTTACAAAAATAGTGACTAGACTTTTGACTATCATACATCTTGTAAATGCCATCATGAGATTCTTGGAACCTTAAGGAACCTACAATACATTAAAAAATTAAAAAAATTATATGATAAAATATATCTCTTAAACCACTAGATGCTCTTGCATTAGAAACCCAAGATAATTTGAGAATTCACCTTGTTACATCTTTGATCCTAGACGAAAACCAAGATGGTCAACCACTACCATAGACAACAATAATGAATCTCCAATACACCATCCTTTCCACTTGACTTATATTCTTTATACTATTTATTTCTTGTACATCTTCTAACATGGATATCTAACACCTTTTCCACCTCTTCTTTCTAAACAACAAATATTTAAATAATCAGCTATGATCTTGTTGGTCTTTCTACAATGCCTACTTCAATATAATCTATCAAATCAAAATTATATGCATTTTCTCAATCACATTTCTTACAATCCTACATATTCTATTATTTTCCATTTTAAACTTAGTATAGGTTCCTATATGAAACCTTTCTTTCCTTAAATATTAATACCATTATCACCAATGTTAAATTCTTTCACTACATCTTACTAATGTTCTTACTTAATTCTTTACTCAATTTTTAATCTGTAAAGTCTTTAGCATCAAAAGTGCTCTTTTCTTCTTTCTCTATCTTCCTATCTCAAAATAATTTCTTAGACTATTTTCATATACAATCTGAAATGTAGATTTACGAGTACTCCCATTAATAGAATTCTTATAACAAAATCATTCCTCTGATAAAATCAAAACTGATCTAAAGGATTCCCAAACTTAGATTCACTAACTTTGTTTGTCCATCACCCTATAAATAGTATGTAAATTTGAAAATCAAGTTTATCCTCATTTTCTTCCATAAGATCTTCTACAAGTAAACAACAAACTTGGTATCTTGGCCAAAAGAAATACATTTTGGTAAACCACATAATTTTACCACATTGAGGAAAAATTAAATCTTCAATTTGAATATAGTTAGGGATTGTCTAGTAGGCACAACTGTGGAGAAAATCTATGGTATAAGGAAGCTTTAATGCAACAAAAGATTTCAACGCTATTTATGTAGATCCTGTTTACGAATGACCCTTATTCTATAAGGCATGAGGTGCACACATTGGTTCCATTATTTCAAAAAAAAAATGGAAATGATATGTAAAAATGACATGATTGGGTGGAAAGGTGAGTACAATGAATACGTTTGCAATCAACCCGCATTTGAATCCGCTTACCTTTCAAAGATAATTTATGGCATTTCTGTAGAAATAATTACACCCCCACTTTTTCTTCACCTGAATGATTTGAATTATGTGTTTCTGGTATATTTAGATCATGATTTTGAGAATACAAAGGAAAATCAAAGTTTACATAGATATATATATTCCATGTATTATGTTTAACCATCTTCTACTGAACAACTTCTTCAAGTCTTAAACATGTCAACAAACGTAGAGCATATATCAAGTTGTCGTAAGAGAGGAGGTATTTAATGATGAGTAATATTGAGATTGTAAAGGAACTAGCTAATATATACTCTATATTTAAAATATGCTGAGATGTATCAAGGCGTTCAATTTTTTAAACTTTAATTATTATAAAAAGTGAATGATGAAAAAATTAAAAACCTTGATGCATCTCGGTGTATTTTAAATATAGAGTATATATTAGCTATTAGCAGCCGCAATGCGCGTAAAACATCAAATAAATTTATCTAATTAGGGTGACAATTAGGGTTTGTATTCAAGGTTAACATTTATATAATGGTTAGGGTTAGCATTAGGGTTAGGGTTTGGTTGGAATTTTTATTATGATTAGGTTAGGGTTAGTGTTAAGGTTGGGTTTATGGTCATGGTTAGGGTTTAATATCAGTGTCAGAATTATGTTAGGGTTAGGGGTAGAATTAGGATTAGGATTAGGGTTTAGTGTTAAGATTTAGTGTTATATGTTGAGTATGTTAATACAATAAGATTAGATAGATTATGTGTTGGGTATGTTAATAAAACTAATTCATACTTTATGGTAAGGGTTTTAGAGTTCAGGTGAGGGTTTACATCATGGTTAGGGTTTGGGTTAGTGATAAAGTTAGATTTATCATCATTCTTAGGTTAGAGAAATAATTAGGGTTATGGTTTAGTGTTAGGGTTAGGGTTAAGGTTTAGGTTATCGATATAGTGGGGATTAGGATTAGGGTTTAAGGTTGAGGTTATGGTTTACATCATGGTTAAGGTTTAGGTTAGTTGTATAGTTAGGTTAGCATTTAGGATTAGGGTTTAGATTTTAAAGTTACAGTTAGGATTATGGCTTACCATTTACATTTAGGGCTTTGCATTTAAGATTGTGGTCTTTCTTAGGATTTTGGATTTAGGGTTATGCATTTAGGATTAGGATTTAGTAATAAGATTAGGATTGGGGTTAAGCATTTATGAATACAGTTTAACATTTAGGATGTAGGGTTATGGTTATGGTTAGGATTAGAGTTTATCATTAAATATTAGGAACTTTATCATTTATATTAGGGTTTATCATTTATGATAGGTTTTAGCATTTAGCATTATGGTTTAGGATTATTCTTTAACAATTAGGATTACAATTAGTGTTTAGTATTTAGGAATATGGGTTAACATTAAGGATTAGGATTTAAGATTTATTATTAGGGCTAGGATTTAGGATTATGGTTAATATTGTAGTATTGAGTAGGATTTACATTATTTATGATTAGAGTTAGGGTTAGGGTTATAATTATGGTTAAATAGTTGATCCTAAATGTTACTCTAAATCCTAAGTCTAATACTTCAACCCTAGTCCTAACCGTAATAATAACCATGATGTAAAGTAACCCTAATCCTAACCATAACCCTAAATCCTAAATCCTAAATCCTAATCCTTAATACTAACCTGTATTCCTAAATACTAAACCCTAATGCTTATTGTTAAAAACTAATCCTAAGTGCTAAACTATAATCTTAAACGATCATCCCTAAATCCTAAATCTTAACCTAAACCATAATCCCAAATGTTAAACCCTATGATCGTAAATGTTAAACCCTAATATTAAATGAGAAACCCTAATCCTAAATGCACAACCCTAAATCCTAAATCCTTACTTAAACCACAATCTTAAATACTAAACCTTAATTGTAAATGCTAAGTCATAATACTAATTATAACTATAAATGATAAACCCTAATCCTAAATCCTAGACCTAATACAAATCCTAACCCTAACCATAACACTAATAATGATGTAAATGGATATCCTAACCCTAACCATAATCATAATCCTTAATCCTAAATTCTAAACCTTGATCGTAAATGCTAAACCTTAATTGATAAACAACAATCCAAAATGTTAAACATAAATCAAGGTTTAATATTTAAGATTATGGTTTAGCATTTAGGATTAGGATTAGAGTTTAGCATTTAGGATGAGGGTTTAGTATTTACAATTAGGGTTCGAATTATGGTTTAGCATTTACAATAGGGTTTAGTATTTATAATTAGAGTTTAATTTTTATAATTAAGGTTTAGGTTAGGATTTAGGGTTTAGTATTTTAGATTTCACTTTAGCATTTGGTATTACTATTTAGAATTTATAATAAGGATTTAACATTTAGGATTAATGGTTATGATCAAGATTAGGGTTAGGAAAAAGTTTTTATATAATTATTAGTGTTATGCTTAGGGTTAGGGTTTGTATTAGGGCTACAATTTAAAATTAGAGTTTAGCATTTAGGATTAGAGTTTAGATTTTATAGTTACAGTTAGGATTATGGCTTAGAATTTATAGTCAAGGTTTAGTATTTACAATTAGGGATTTTCATTTAAGATTGTGGTCTTGGTTAGGATTTAGGATTTAGGGTTTAGTAATTAGATTAGGATTGGGGTTAAGCATTTACAAATAGGGTTTAACATTTAGGATTAGGTTTACCATTTAATATTAGGGTTTATCATTTATGATTAGGGTTTAGCATTTAGGATTAAGGTTTAGGATTAGTCTTTAACAATTACTGTTTAGTACTTCAGAATATGGGTTAGCATTGAGGATTACGATTTATGATTATGATTATTGTTAATCTCAAGTAACTTCTAGATTCATATAGCCTATTATTATATAAATTTTTTTATCCCTCTCTCTCTCTATTTACAATATGAATCTTATTTTTATTTAAAAATGTCCAATACCTTTATATTAAATATATCATTAATATTATTTAATTAGATATTAGTAGAAACTGACATATTTTAATTGGAGTATGATTTTAGTTGTGAAATTAGAAAAATATAAATTAATCTAGATATATATAAGCAACATTTCTATTATATTTTCCATTTTGGAAGAAAATCAATTCATTCTCAACATAAACTAATTTTATTTTTTAAAATTTTAAATGAATCAACAATTATTTTTAGAAAAATCTAAAAATGTATTGAATCTTTATAAAAAAATTGTAGATATATAAATCTTTCTAATCTTTTTCTAAATTTATAAGCAAAAATTGAGATATAAATTTTATTTTTTTGTTAAATTTCTAAATGAATGTTTTAGAATAACTTTTCAAAGTAAAATCTAAAAAGAAATAGATTATTTCTATATTTTTCTAGATATACAAACAAAAATTCAGTTCTTCTTCTTTTTCATATAAAATATTTCAAATTCTAAAATTAGAATAAATTATATTCTATTCTATTATATTCTATTATATTTTTCTAGATATTTTATAAGCATTTCTATTTTGGTTTCTTTTTTGATGCAAATCATTCCAAATTTTATAATTAAACTAAAATTTATTTCCCACTTTTTAATATTGTTTTTATAAAAAAGATAGATTTGAATAGAATATTTCTATCTTTTTACAGATATTTTATAAACATTTATATTTTTCTTTATGCAAATCATTCCAAATTTTTTAATTAAATTAAATTTTTTTTCAACTTTTCAGTATTGTTTATATAAAAAAACTATTTTTTATATCTATAACTCAAATCTAAATGTATATAGAATCTTTCTAAAAAATTTCTAGATCTTCTATTTTATTCTATTTTTCATTTTGCATCAGAATAATTTCATAATAAATGTTATCATTTATTATGCCTATTTTATATTATCTATCTTTTAGAAAAAACTTTCCATCAAAATATCAATATTTCTTTAAATATCTACCATAATTAAATTAAACTTAAGACTGAATATATATATTTTAAATAGTTTAAAATATTTTCAAATTTATGAATGAAAATAGAAAGCGGTAATAACATTTTGAAAACTCATAAAGTCACCACCGCACCAAAAACCACACTTCCCATTTTATTTGGCTAATATCTATACAGTAGTTTTGAAGACCCCATTTATGTCAAGGCTGAGGAATGTTTGAAAAGGTTGTGATATGCAGCTTTAAATTTTCCCATTACACTTATTCAAAATTTCTAAAACCTGTTCAATCAAATTGACATTTTGCAGGTCCAGCCTCTACACCAAGCTGTTGCAGACAGAGACCACATCCTTGGGGTGATTTGGAAAGAAAATCACGCAGTCTGCCACCTAGCTTGACAGAGAATGCTGGAAACGGTGCTCAAACTTGGATTAGTACCTACCGGTGCCTTTGCTCGAGAATTTTCAAACATTTCGCAAATCCATATTGTGCAATTCCGAAATCATGGCATGTGATCACATATCATTCGCTGGTTTTGTCAAAGCAGTTCATGTGCATTTTGAAAAGACACCGCTCCATATTCGCTGCTCCATTCTGAGCGTACCCTCTGGCGATCATCACAGGACATGGGATCGCATTTCATGAGAAATTTGTGTCTTACAACTCGCATTCATTTTTATAACTGACCTAAATTAACCACATGCGTCTGTTGCATTTTGTATTCCAGAGGATGCATTTATTGCTCCAACTATTTTCATCTTATTTTACATGCAATGATGATGGCCTGGATAGTAAATTATAAAGCTGGCAGCGGAATGTGAAAGGTTTCTTTTTTCTTACACTGTTATATTAGCTGATCTCTTATAAGGTCTTCCTGCTGCTATTGTAAGATTACGCCTCTCAGCATAAAGAAATTCTTCCCAATGTTTATCAACAAATATTTTTCTAACCTAATCTTACTGCTTGGTTCTCACACGGGCTTGACATTGGATTAATTTTTCATATACAAATTTAATATATGCAAAACTAAATGTGGATGAGGTAAGGAATGCATTTTAAGTAAATCTTGTTGAACGAATATTTTCACTCTTAGGTTCCAAAGAGAAGGTAGTTAATTTGTCTCATTGTTATATGGTTACAATTCCTCTAGGTTGTATAGGATATAAATTTTTATATTACTTTATTTATTTATACTAGTGTATATCTAGTGATTTGATAGTTGTATATGTTTTATTAGAATGTTTAATAAATATGTAAGGGAAAATATATTTTACACATTTTTTTTATTAATATAGTTTATCAATTGAGATATAGAATCTTTAGATGTATCAAAAGATTACAACAGTATAAATATAATGTTGATGTCAACCAGTTCACCTTCATAGAGATCATATCTTTTTTTATAAATATACTATTTACAGGAGTATGGTATTATCTATCCAGAATATATACAATTCATTTAAAAACATATAGAAAGACAATCTAACAAAAAGTTTAAGATTTTTTACTGTAGGATTATTCTGATCCATCATTGTAGTTTTCCACATCTCTAGTTGTCTCATTACTATCGTCCACATCTCTAGATCTAGTGTTCTCTTTGTCTATATATGTTTGAGTGTCTCTAGAATCTTGAATCAAATTCTCATTGTCATAATTTCCTATCATTCCTTGATTATCCTCTGAAAATGTAGAAACTTGAATGTCTTTTTTAAAAATAATCATGGCTCCTTTCTTGACAGGATATAGACATTTGTCTCTTGCAACTTTGATGATGGCTTTGACCTATGACATAATATAAAATTGTATGAGTTTAAAGTTAATCTCAGTAGGGTCTCATTTCCTATCTTGGAAAATTTCCTCATTCCTGTACTTTAAGATGATCCACAAAATTTCAAAGGTTAAAGAAAACCAAAATTTATTCATCTTGAAATCAAAGTCTTCCATAAAGCCAGCAAGGATCTCTTGTGAAGAAAGACCAATTTTTCTATTCCAAATAATGGGATGACAAAAAATAGGGACCAAAACTTACTAGAAAAATTGTACTAAAAAATAGGTGTTCAAAAGTTTCAAGGCAATTACAAATAGAACAAATGATAGGTTGTTTACCACAAGAAGAAAGAAAAGACCCAACAACAAGATTTTTAAGGAGTAAGATCCATTTAAAATATAATTTCTTTGTCTCAACATGAGAGTGTCAAAATAATTCAAAGACTAAATACCATCTAGTGCTTCGCTAGTTAAAGCCCTAGATTTAATTGACTATGCTGATAATACCCACATCTTCCTTAAGATTATTATAGATTTGTTTGCTACTGTTCAAGAATTGCAAGATTATGGTATGCCAAACTAGGCTCTTAAGTGGCAATGAAAATTCAGAAAATCAAGTTTAGGCAAGTTGACATAAAAATTTGAACAAGTTATAAATATTATATAAAAAATATGTAAGAAGAGAATATGTATAAAATTGAATTTAGTTTCTAAGATACTAGGCCTTTTTTGAAAAATAATTATTCTATATATTGAAAATTTTAAATTTTAATATAGTAGTACAAAAATTTCAGGAAAAAAAAAAGAAGTAGGTGTATGTCTGACCACCTTAAACACAATCAAATGATAATATTTTTTTACAAGATTCAAGATATAAGTATTAGACTCATGTCTAGATGTGACACATTTTTTATAATTTTTGTCGATGTAAATAATTAATTAATTATGACTTTTCTTCTACAACTTTCCAGAATACAAAAGCTCTTGTGTCTGACCACGTTAACTTAGTCTAAATTTTATCAAATTGAATTTTTTTTTAATTTTTATTGTAGTAGGAAAAACATAGAATGTGACACATATCTTGGATTTCAAAAATAACAGTTTGAAAGTTATAGCTATTTTTCAATAAGTCTATCAATCAAGACTAGAAAAATAACAAGTAGGTGTATGTCTGACCACATTAAAAAAAATCAAATGATAATATTTTTTTATAAGATTCTAGATAAAAGTAGTAGACTCATGTCTGGATGTGATGTATATTTTTTTCTATTTTTTTTCCAAGTAAATAATTAATTATGATTTTGCTACTACATTTTTTTCTGAATATAAAAACTCTCGTGTCTGACCACCTTAACTTAGGTTAAAATTCATCAAATTGAAAGAATTGTTTATTATTATCGTATTAGGTGAAGCATAGAATGTGATGTATATTTCAGATTTTAAAAATGTTATATTGTTTGAAAGTTATAGTTGTTTTTCAAAGAGTTTATCAATGAGGACTCCTTTTTCACATCCCCACTTTTTTGGCTTACCATGATCCTGTACATACCTAGGAAAAAAAATTCCAACTACTTTAGAAATAAGAGTATATGTTTTCTTCTGAGAGTTAGGCATGTTATATTTAGCCCTAATTCCTTCCCAAGACCCCAGCCACTTGTTAATCATGACATCTTGAATCAAGGAGATACCTTTATTATGCCATATTTTTACCAAGTAGCATTGAGTTAATGCAACAGGTTTACCTTTAAGGTAAATACCCCACCAAATAGATCTGTCTAAAATATTAAATAAAGGATTTTTCCCAACAACATTCCTTGAGCAGATCAATGGCCTAACCTGACACCATGCCTTCCAAATAGTAGAAAAGACACTTGAGCCAAAGACTTCAACTTTAAAATCACCAAACATAATGTGATATAAAGGAATTTTCTTCCATTTTTCCCATTTCTTAATAGATGACTTGACCAAGTTGTTTCTAATAAACTCTTTCCAAGACTCATTTCCATTTAGAGCTTTGATGATCTATTTGGATGCTAAAGAAATCCCTTTTATCTTTACATCCATCAATGCTAATACCCCCAACTTCCTAGGTGAAAAATACTATTCCCACTAAACACAACGTCTCTTTCTATTACCAAGACCATATGACTACAAAAATTCCCTTAGGATCTTTTCCAATTTATTAGTCTAATAATTAGATAAAAGCTAGGCAGAAGCATAATATACAACATGTTAGGAAAGTACTTTTTTGAACCAACTAGGCACTACCAACAATAGACAACATGTGTGTTTTCTATTTGAGGTGTTTATTTTTTAATCTTCTTACAAATCCATTCCCACATCTGCTTGATAGAAGGGTTTATAGAAAAAGGTATCCTCAAATATCTCACAATAGTATAAGAGTTAGACCACTGCCAATCTCTACCACTTAGCTAGTTAGGGGGAGCTTCTGACCATCCAAGTATGGTGAATTTATTTGGAGGAATTTTGGCTTGTGGGGCTATACAAAAAAGATGTAGTGTATTAAAATATTATCAAAGTTATCTTCAATCAGATCCACAAGAAAAGTAGTGTCATCAACAAATTGTTCTATTAAGAGTTATTTCTTGTTGTGTATAGTGATGCCTCTTACAAGAGGCTCAATCTCTATGTTGTTGAAAATGTAGCATAGAGCATCAACAACAATAATAAAGAGAGGAGGTGCAAGAGGCCATCCCTACCTAATGGATCTGGCAAGTGGAATAGGCTTAGAGTATTCACCATTAACTTCAATTACTGTTGAGGAGCGTTTGAATAAAATGCAGACACATTTTTAGAAATGAGATGAAAAGCCAAATGCCTCCAACCTTTTGAGAACAAATTTCCATTTCATATGTTCTTTCAAAATCTAATAGTATCATAGTAGTATTTTTTCCATCTATTTTTTTCCCAATGCATAGCCTTCCAACTTGTAATAAGGTTATCTAATATGTATCTAACTTTAATAAACCTGATTTGGGTAAGTGATACAATGTCCATGAGCATATTAGAGATTCTTCTAGCCATAAGTTTTACAATGAGCTTATACAAAAGGTTTAATAGAGTAATAGGTCTCTAGTTCTTAACTAGGGATATATCATCTCTTTTAGGTAGAACATTTATCAACCATTTCTTAACATTATCCCCAAGTGAACCTTTCTCAAAAGAATCTTCATAAAGTTCCAATAGTTCGCAAGTTATCCATTCTTTTTTTATAGAATTTAGCTGGTAGTGCATTCATTCCAGGAGATTTCCCATTCGACAAAGACCCAATAGCATCATCAATTTCTTTTAGATCATTATTTTTCTTGAGAATCATGGCTTGTCCCTTGGTCATTTTCTTGGGTATTAACTTGATTCAATGATTCATGGCATGTTGGTTTTTATCCTTATGTTCTGAAGAAAATAATTTTTTGTAGAACTACACAAAAGAATTCATTATTTCTTTATTATTACCAGTAAATCCATTCTCCCCCTAGATACCACTTATCTCTTCCCTTCTCTTTTTGGATCTAATAAGATTAATGAATTAATTGGTCCCTTTATGTCCCTCGTTGAGCCATCTAGCTTTAGCTTTGGTTCTCTGCCCTTGGATTTTGGATTTTCTTAATTGTACTTTAGCATTAATTAGTTCTTGTTCGAGATCTTTATTATTACATTTAGATTGGAAGGCTTTTTCAATTTCATCAATTTTTCCTTGGTAAAAGTATTCCTCTTTCTTTTTATCTATGGCTTCTTTAGTTCCTATGATTTGGAACATATTTTTCCACACCTCAACCATTTGATCCTGTTTGGCTCTAGGTGAGGCTCTAAGATTACAAAATTTTGAGAGATTAGTGACAATTTTGATAGGCTCCAAAGAGTCTTCATCTTGCAATAGTGAAGTGTTAAGCTTAAAAATATTCTTTCTTCTATGTCCCTTGGCTTGAAATTTTGAGCTCTTAAGAACAATACAATAAAAAAATAGGGGAGTGATCCAATATGCTAGTTGGGGATACATAGATAGGAGTTTTCCCTGGTGCATGTGAAAAACTAAGAATAGCGAACTTTACATATATCATGTCCAATCTACAATATATTATATTCTTATTGGTTTGATTATCACACAAATTATACCAAATATTATCATACTCTTTCTTCATTTTATCCAAGTGGTCACTGACATTGAATTTCCTTTCAAATTTGGTCCAAAAGAAAAATTCATTTCCTTTCAATCCTGCATGTTTGTTTCCTCTAGATTTATCTTGACCATTTTCAATCATATTATAGTCCCCAATGAATGTGTAACATGCATCAGGAAGATTGTTTTTCAACCAATCACACAAATTTTCCCTTTCTCTATAGTCATTCAAGGCATAAATGTTACAAACGTCCATCATCATATCATTGCATTTAAAGAGAATCCATATAGCTATTTAGCTGGGAGAAACACCATTAGTAATTATTTTTTCAACCGATAGTGGTTCAACTAGAATAGCCACTCTTCCTTTTCCTCTGTCCTGACTCGAGAATAAACATTTGGCCTTGTCCCATAAAAACTTGAGGATGTTGTATGCATGTTAACCATTAACTTTTATTTCTTGAAGCCATATAATATATTTCTTATGTACTTTATTGCACCAGTTACTAACAATGTATTTTATGTCCGACATTTTCTGACCTCCAATATTCCAACTATGTGTGTTCATAATCATGATTAACTTGATGGGATAGTTTGGTTTTTACAAAATCTGGTGAAATATTTTGGTAGCTCAATGATTTTGAGATTATTATATCTCTCATTATTGTTGACATTATTACTTATTTCATATATTTTCCTCTTCTTTTTCTTGTTAACCACATCAGTGAATCCACTATCCTTACATTTTTGTTTTGTCTATTCAGAAGGAATATTTTGGGCATACTTGTTATGGTTTAGTAAAGAGGGCATAGAAGGTATGATGTCAGGACAGCTCATGGTCTTCTCAATAGAATGTTTTTTTTCCATTCCTTATTTTTCTACTCTTTTCTTTAATTTTACACAAATCTAGATTTTCTCAATATTTTGTTTAGGGGCATTATCTTCATTAACTCTCTCTTTTGACACCAAGATGTATGTTTTTTCACAAGAAAAGGGGTTGGGGGTCCCATTGTTAACAAACTAGTTTTTAAGTCCCACTTCAAAGTCCTCTTCAAAGATAGGATTGGTAAGAGAGACAAATTTATCTAGATGATTGTCTAGGGTTTCTCCCAAGACTTTTTTGTAGAATTTATTTCATCCTTATTAACTACTTGTTCACCATTAGTATTAACCACATTGTTATCTTTCTTATTGCCTTCAGGCTAAGGGTGGATTTATTTGGGGTCACCACATTAAAATCTCTTTGAATATTCGTTAAGGATAGACAATCCCATTTTTTATGACCATTAATCTTGCAATGAAAGAATGTCCCTATGTCACAAAGTTTCACGATCTCCCACATAAAGTGTTCTTAAATTTCAACCAATATTTATTTTGGGAACACAAAATCAATGTTTAGATAAATTAATATGCAGGTGTTTAAATTTAGAAGAGTGACTTTCTATTCCTCTACTTGTAGTAGATAATCCAAAAATTTAGTTATGTGTGGGATGAAGGGCCAGAATTCAGGTTGGACCTCTCTCAATTCTACCCAAAATATAGAAGAGCGGGCAATACCATGTTCAACATTTCTCTTTGGATTCTAGGGGAGGGATCTAAATAGATCTTTCCCTACATTATCGTATCCCTTTTTTTTAATTATTTCTTGCATTGCATGCATTTTAAAAATAAACAAACCTTTTTGTATCATTCTAGTGAAACTAACAAGAATACCTAATTTATTACCCCAAATATTGTTTAACCAATCATCCCAATAATTTCTAGTAGGTAAGAATTTAATGTCCATGCAAACAAAGAAAAAAAAATTCTTTTTATCCTATTTTTCTTATATTTAATAGCCTTTACCATATCATCGGTCAATAATAGGGCGAGGGTCTTAACTCCAGGCGATGGAGTCTTACCTTTAGATTCTCCTCCCCAAGGCTAGACCATTTTGTTGGGATGTCGTCTCCATCTCCTAATTTATTTTGATGAGTGTTGGGATCTCTTTATTCATTCCCTAATTGCCTTCTGCAAACCTTTCCATCAAAACTCATAGAATCAGGAAGTACAGGTGTAGATTGATTAGAAACCACTAAGTTTTGTATGATAAATTAACTATATCATCAGATTTATTTGAGGTTATCCCATCATTAGGAATATTAATGATGTTTTCATTCTCTTCATTTCCATCATTGTCATCCAATGTGACTATTAAGTGAAAATATGGCTCGAGACACTAGTCTGCCAAGCCCTAGATGTCATTTACCTAAGAACAATTGAAACACACACATGCGAACACAAAGAAGGAAATGAAAAAGAAAGGTTTAAAATTAAAACACCACAGATCACACACTACACAAAATATCATTTAATAAACACAAAAAAACAAGTGGAAGGAAAGAAAAGATGAATGGAAGCCACACAAGTCTCCAAATGGGGTACTAAACTTGAAGGACACATAGATCAATCTAGTGCACCCCACTTGGAGATCTCCCTCATATTTTTTTTATATTTTATACATTCCATAAAATGTATATAAGAAAATATTTTTAAGTAAAATTTTTAAAAAGGTATTATTTTAGTTATCAATATGCTATTAGCTTGAACTTTTTATTTAAGAAAATTTTCTTGAACGCGGTCAATAAGTTGAGAAATTTGAGTTGAAAGAGTGTCAAAAGATATTGTAGCAAGGAGAGGGGAAATTATGAATTTCTATTCCTAATATACATTGTGTGTTGCTCAAGAATATTGTGTCACCTTGTTAGAAACTTGTGTAATTTTGATTTTTTTGTCAAGATGGTAATGGCATGTGATGTTCTTGTAGAGAATTTATTTGGCACCAAAAAAATATTTGTTCTTGTGATAGGGATTTAAGCATGAAGGTGTGGAAATAGTTTGTGCAGTTGAGATGATTATGTCATGCCAATATAACTCTCATATTCGAGAGGTGTAATGGTCTCTAATGTTCAGTGTTGAGAAGTTATTTGGGGCAAGATATTTATTTATTCCTGGGAGGTTGAGAGTGTGTAACGTGTTGTGTTTGATAAGGTGTGTTGATTTGTGATTACAATATCAATTTCAGACATGTTTTAATAAAGCTAGTTTATGTTATAGTGTTAATAGTTGAAAATTCATTGTTGAGTTGTGATTCCAATGCTGATTTTAAGTATTTTCTCAAAAAGTTTATGTATCTTTCATTGTTGGTTATTTTTTATTATGGTGAAAACAAGTTTTGAAGGGACCTGAAACCCTTAAAAAAGAGTCCTAACAAGATAAACCATTAAATAGTATAGACTATAACTAGATAGCTACCTATAGAATAAGAATGACAACCTAATAGAAAAAAGGTGATAAAAAAAAAAAAAAGACTATAGACAACTATACCAAATTATTTAAATTACCAAAAACCTTCTACTCAAGATAATTCAAGTTGAGCCTAACATTTTACAAATCCTATGTATCCTAAGGGATGCTTTCTACCATTCTCTTAAGGTTTTCCCTTATTCTCTCATTGGAACCTATTGATTCCTTCTAAGCTTCATCTTTTTCAATGTCAAGCACAGCTATCAACTTATAATGATAAAAAGATTTCAAATTACTAACCAGGGTGTTCATTCTATCCTTAGTGGTATCAGTAACCTTGTGGTTGAGTTTCATTACATCCTGAATGGAAGCCTTAATCTGAACTTAAGATGTTTTTCCAAGCTAGAGACCTTTCCTTCATAGTCCTTTTTAAGGTTCTTTATTGCCTCAATAGTTTTATTAAGACAATCAGCAATAGAGTTCTTCTCTTCTTCAATTCATAGTTCCTTGTTTTGGCTATCCTACTTATGGCTCTTCTCCATGTTACTCATTTCAATGATCTCCAATTTACTACTCATTTCACTTTGTTTAAGTTTTACATCCTTAAATTAATGGAAAGCCCACTTGGTTTGTCTAAAGAAATCTATTGCCCTATTTCTTGCAATATCTATGATATCATTAGGGAACTCATGATTATACTTAAAATAAAGTGGTTATGAATTCAACACAACCTAGCTCTCATGAAAAAGAAAAGGTAAGGTTAGGGTTTTAGGCTAAGGGAAATCTAAGGATAAGAGGGGTGCTTCTATGTTCCTGGATAAAAGCATAAAATTGTGTCACATTTCATGCTAACTTATCAACACATCTGAATTTGAGTATTTCTAACTAAAAAATATTTTTTTACAAACATATGGTCTTGCTAGATTCATTATACAAGTGCTTCAACTTTTCCAATTGGAAATATCTATTAAATGCATTTTTTATATGAATTTGGGTCCAATTACCAAAGAAATAAAATTATTTTAAAAAAGTGAAATTTTAATAAGTCCTACTCTCTTTAATGATATTTTAATAAATATATAAAAATTCCCTTTTTTAGAGCTCATAGTCAAGATTATTCTCATATAAGTTTTATAGTATTTTGAATAGATCTAATATATTATAATTTCAAAATATTACAAGTAGGTATTTTAACATTCGAGAAGATGGTGCTTTAAATAAAGAAAAAAAATAGTAAATCATATAAAAAAAAAGTAAAATTTATATTTAACACTAGAGGAGAGAGTCTTCTTCAATAATATGCAATTTTTTTCTTGAATGGTGTATATTTGATAGGAGATGAAAAAAGTTGATTTCAGATAAGTTCAACTTTGAGTAGTTATATGAGAGAAAATATACATTGAAAACCAATCTTTCTCCTTTTTGGACTAGCTATACATGTCATCAATAACATATTTTAAAATCAGAGGAAATTTTTTTATTTATATATACTTGTTTGGTGGGAACTAGACCCCATATTTTCATCATTTTTTAGCAACTGAAAAATGGACTTCAAAAATTTAAAAAGTATGTCAATTCTTCTTTAAATTTTTTTAAAAAAAATTAGAGGAATGAACTTTATCCAAGTTTTCACATTTAATCAATTTACATCATCTTTAACTTATTTACACAAATACCACATTTTTTTAATTAAAGTTGAACAACTTGTGTGTTGTTGACCTTTTCCTTTCTTAAAGTGTTGTAGAGGTTTGTACTTTTAACCTCCTCTCCATGGAGGATAACCCAAAATCCTCTCGCTCAAACAAAATAGACTTTAGCCTTTTCCCTTGTATCCTCTATTCACCCTCTGCAATGCATGAAGAATGATATGGACATGGGAATCCATGTCAAGATTCTTGGTGAGATGAGGAAAGACATCCCAATTGAAAAGATGCCATCTATTTTGGAAATCCCAAACATGGTAGGTATATTAAGAATTTTATGGACAATCAAAATGTTATTTTTTCATGTGTAGTGGATAAAATCAATGGTTTAAAGGAAAAAACATCCCTTGGTAAACAAGAGCTAGATAGTATCATGGAAAGAACTCAAAAAAATTCTTAAGGTACTATTGATCTCAAGGCAGACTATGAGAAACGTATAAATAAACTAGATGATACTTTAAATAACATCTAGTAAAATATAAGGGCACTAGTAGTTTTTAGTAAAAATGCCATGACTAAATGAACAAAGGAGGCTCTTGAAGCCTTAAAAGTGGCTCTCCTGCTTCACCCTCAATCAGCATAAAGTCAATAAAAATAGGTCATTGCAAGGATTCTAGATCGGTTGGGGAAGTAGTTAGTGTTGTTGGTAAGACTGACAAAGGCACCAATCTAAGCCCTGCTGCCAGATTTAGAAGCAAGGAAAAGGATATCACTCTTGTTGATAGCATTGTCAATAAGGTCAAGAGTATTAAGGATGATTTTATTAATAAAAATATATATTTAGTTAATACTCTATAGTCTTTTTAGGGAGTTATTCCCCATTCTTGACATTTTTGGTTTGTGTCTATTAAGCATTTCTTTAGTGGTTGGGTGATGACTATCTCTATTTTTCTTTGCTAATGTATGTGTGACTTCAATTTTTGGTCATTGTAAAACCAGTTTACCTTTAATACAAAAATACCCACAAATTTAGCGTATCATTCAAATTTTATTCACTTCAAATTGAAAAATAAATTTCCTTAATACTTGACGAGAAATGGGTTAGGGCGTAACTACATGCACTCTTTGTAGAGATTTCTTCAAGATATCTAATTATTCGTATCAACTTTATGTAGGACTTTTTTAAGTTCGACGAATTGCACTCACATATATCTTGAAAAATATATCCCCTTCTTTTCTTCTTGATTTTGATTTGTATTTATATAGAATAGATTCAAGCATCTACCATTTTGAAGGTTGTTTTGATTTTGCTAGCATAATATCTAATCGTGTGCTTGTTGAATTTTTACATGGTCTTAAATTTGGATGTCTATGACGATCACTAGGAAACTATCAAGAATATTGCAACATTGATGGAACCCCAGTCTTCTCTTTAATGAAAATAAAATTAGAAAGATTGAAAGGAATATACAAATTATCTTATCTACAAATGTAAGTTGAAGAGCCTAGCATACTAGCCCATCTTTCCATATGTGCACCACTGAAGATCAGTTCTAGTAATTGCCCGTTTGATTTTTAGTTTCCTCAAGATGATAAAGACTAGTACTTTGACTATTTCCCCTTTCTATTTTCCCCAACACCTTCAGCTCCACTTCTACTATTACTTTCTTTTATATATAACACTTCATATTCTTTTCAATGGTTTTTGGCTAAGAAAAGTCTGATTGTAATTTTATAATATTATCAAGGACAACACGAAATATGAGTTAGGAAATCCAAATCAATCTTTTTAACTATTAGTAGTTTGAAGAGTGACTCATTTTGTAGTTAGCACCCTATAATTTTAATTATTTAATTTTTTATATTTCAGTCAAATTTAATAATCTATACAGCTTGTTTGAAAAAATAAATAAAAATTTCATTACCATATATCCATAGAAAAATATCTTATAATTATATCTAATCAAAATTCAGATACAATAAGTATTATCTACATATTATTCAATAGAAATAATAATCTACAATGTAAAACTAGATAACATGATAAATGAAAACAATTAGAATCCAAAAATATAAAATCACACTACACACATCCAAAATATACAATTAAACATCCTCCTAAAAGTACAAAACGTTAGTGATAAGTATAAATTCGAAAAATCAGCATGAGACAACGAGATAAGCATGCTCTTAGGCATTACATTACATCGCCAAAAACTTGGCGTACAATTAAAATCTGCAAAAACAAATGTTGTGTAAGGATAAGGTTAAGTATATAATATTGATTTAAAAAAAAGATAAAGATGCTTCGAGAAAGTCTGCAAATTCTGAAGAGACATAGATCTACAATTAGCATATTACCACTAAGAATGCTCAGCACCAATCAACCAATTGGGTTCCGGGCTCCTACTCCTCTCCTATATCTCATTGCATCTTTCAACATTGTCTACATCATAGTTGGAAAGCTTTGTTTAGGTTGTAGCTAAAAATCTTTGTTGGAGACTGCGCAAATCTTCTCCAGTGAAGGTGTATAATGAGGTGATCGGGTGCACATGTTCTGACTGCGATACATATACTGGCCAATGCAGTCTGCCCAAATACACTAAGGCTTTCAGGAATGCCTGCCCTAAAGTTGTTCCCTTGCAGTCTGATGAATACTGCCCAGATGCCAAAAATTACTTTCTTACTTTCTTCCCCGCAGAACGCGAAGATTGACCGAAATTCAATGTTTCTGGGGTTTTTTAATTTCATTGCGCGATTCTATTTTCTATGCTTTTTTAAGTGATGGAATAAAAAGTAGACTATCCAGTTAGATAGATAGATCATAGCGGTTTTGACAATAGAAATGAAAATCAAAGTTTTTATTTTTTCTTGGTTATTCAGATATTGTGTTTGTATAATGGGTCGTACATGTTTGAGTTTGGAGAAATTGGGTACGAGTCTTCTTTGCATTTCTTTTTTTTTTTTTTCTTTTCTTTTTAATAAAATTTATTTAATAATTTTGACCACTTTGTTTTAATAAAAATCTTGTGTGTTCCCCAAAGATTAGCCAAAAAAAATAAAAATTTAAACTCTTTCTTTTCTATTTTCTATGGTTTCACATCAAATGAAATATGGTCTGAGTTCCCATTCTTTTAATTCCACTTTCCTAGAAATATTATTCCCACCTCAATATTAGACCAATCACAATAAATTTTCTAGCAAAATAATAAATAAAATAATTTAAAATTCCTCTAACATCTTCTATGCATCAAATTAGATTTTCTTTTTTATTTATTACATTATTGCTTTCACCAAAGAAAGGAAAAATCCCCTTTTCCACAACCTAGGCATTCGCCTTTTCTTGCTTTAATTTCCAAGATTTGAATGCAAATAGATGAATTTTACCTACCAAGAAATCCACATCCATATTTTTGCTTTTTTAGTTTTTTATATTTTTCACAAATTGTCTCTGTTACTAAAAAATAAAGCATACAATACAATAGGCATTAACTTAGAAAAAGGTTGCATTTTAGTTTGTCTAGTTAACATCGCTTTACAGGTTTTGTTAGTTTGCATGTCTTTATTACATTCATTATTAGATGTGATCGATGTACTCAACGTATTGATCAGCTGTTACATAATTCAAAATTCATCAATGATTATTACATTGTGCATTCATACAGAATGTAGTATACAAATGTCCTTTTTGTTTCATATTTCATGTTTCAATAAATAGAGTACATTGCAGAATTGAAAGAAGAAATTGAAGTATGGAATAGGGGTCCCATGCATTGCCTTGTGTTGTCTTTGAGTTAGCTGGTTGTCTGTCAGGTCTTTGCATCTAGGTCTTCACTCCCCGAGAATCCATTTGCATTTAGGTCCTTAGGGTTCACATCTGCAAGAAAGGGAAAAAATGATTAGATCCTGTGGGATCTAACCAATACATGAAAAGTGAATAACATACTTTGGTAATCTAATTTTTAAACTGCATATCAATTTGGAATGATAAATGTAATAAGGAAATGTATACTAACACTCACTATAAGGTAGTGTTAAAGGAATGTGTTTCTAAAACATGAAACCTTTTGCTACTAATGACTATTGTGGAGTATGTTTTCTTTTTGATTAACCAGGCATCTGAATGAAAGGGACTTAGTATGTTTCTGAACTGAGAAACCTTTTTCACAATATGTATTTCATAATGATGTTATTTGTACTTAACCAACTATTTCGCAGATAATAGCTGACTGGTTTACATTTTTAGTCATTTTCAAGAATGGAGAACAAGCTAGTTTCCCATGATAAAAGCTACAGGAAGTGCAAGACATTGCTGATTTACAATGTTCAATTACAGAATGATGCTATACAGATGCTGGTTACATGTTCTTCAAAGTACATTTTCAAGCTTTGAACATATTTATTGCTGAATATTAAACAGTGCTTCAAGATTATGCCACAATTTAAATGTTCACAGTTTGTTTTTACTGGGTGTCATGAACCCGTGTTCGAGCCTTAGTCATTAACATTCTATTGTTTTTGAGTGTCACGAGCTCGTGCTTGAACTTCATTAACAAAGAGCAAAACATTTACATCTTGTTGTACTTAACATATCAAATGCAGATTCAGCATCAAAAAGAAGTGTACACAGTAATCAGAGCTACAGGACCAAGTTTAATGAAAGCTGTATGTATGAACTAGAACAGTTGTATTTCTTGCAAAGCTTGTTAGAAAAGAGACATCAATTGTTCATATTCAGAATTTTCTTTCAAGATGTTTGACAAATTTGTATGTGGGAATGAAGGTCAACTTTTTAAAATTTCTGTTCAAGGTTCATAATGATGAATAGTGGGTTTTGATGTGTAAAGAAATTCCATGCTAAGAATCAAGCTACTGTTCAGAATACAGTTCCAGATTTTCAATGTTTCATTTCCATACTTGGATTCAAAATGAATTGATATCAGTACTCAAGCAAGAGAGTGAGTAACAGACAAATTTTAGCAAATAGAGGCTAAGGCTACATCAGTCATGAACAAATTTACATCAGAAACTGGAGTCATAATACTTGCTATGTGTCATATTCGGCAATCAATCATTCAATTTTTTACCACTAGTGTTTGTAAGTTTTAATCAAAGATGGATTTGTAACTGAATAGAGGGATCAAGTTTATCCATGCTTGTGCCATAAAGCTAGATAAGTTTTCTGTGGTGACTCATGTTTATTTTTGGGTTCATGTTTTATCAAAACTTACTACTTACAGTTCACCTCATGTTGAAACTGGAATAGTAAATCTTTCAAACTGTAAGTAGTAAGCCTAGAATAGTATTGATCATTGTTTTGTTTATACAGTAAACAAAATAAAGGAGAAAGACTCTCATGAATACCCAAAATCTCTCAACATTGATGATTTATCTCAAAATAAACAGCGAGTTCAAATTATAACAGTGAGTGCATATATCGACTTTCAGCATGGAGAGTACTTTAAGATTCTCGAGTTTTCAAGCTTCATTATTATTGCAAAGAAAGAACATCATTTCTAGATTTTGAGCCTTTTTTATACAAAGATAGATGAACAGAACTTGAAATGAGAACCGTAAGTTTCTCTTTTTCAAACAAATAGTCTTATTCAAAGTCAAACAGTGAGTTATCTTAATGGAGGCACACGTTTAGTGGTATGAAAGTGAAACAACAAGTTCAAGCTCTCATTGATAACTAAGAGTCTATATTCTAAATTGTGACTACCCATTTTGAAAAACAATATTCAACAAATATCTATCAAAGGCACATTTCAAACTCACAAATATTCATTTCTATAGTAATAAACAAAGGGTTTGAATTACCACTTACGGTTCTTCTTCAAGTTCTTGTTACTATTCCAAGTTCCTAATTCATTTCGAAAGCCAAGCTCAATAGAGGCTATCTATAGTTAATGACAGCAATATGCATTGTAATAATAAACATCAGTTGTCTCTAGTGCAATATAGTGTTTCCCGAATAGCAAAGTAGAGCTTCTTCATGGTAATGCCAAGCCTTAGCAAAGTTTTGAGCTTCTCCAACATGTTAGGGTTTCATTTCCCTAAAATTGCTTTGAAAGGATGAGATCAAATGCCGAGAATCAAATGAAAATAATGAAATTTGGGATCTTCCAGGAATAGAGCATTCAATGCATAACAGTGCCAGAAAAGGCTTTGAAAACCGAGCATGCCACCTATTTCCTTTCTCTCAAGACATGTGTATGCAAGTGGGTTGAGTCTTGTCGATTCTCCACTTTGTAATAAGTTCATACTTAGATATTTTATCTAAGTTAGGAAATAGAATTTAGGAGATAAGGTTAGTATTTAATATTAATTTCTTAATAATTTTTGGCATTTTCTTGTAAAAGGGATTTAATTTCTTATGTTAAGCCAAAAATTTAGGGAAGAGGCATGTTTGAGGAATTTGGTTTAGCGGCACATTTTTGGGCACATTTCTAGGCTAAATTGAGGAGCTTTGATTTTCATATTTGAGGCTACGTTAGCTTATAAAATTGTTTTTGGATAATCAATTAGGGGTTTGCAAATGTTGGAGAGAGAGCCTATAGTGAACTATTCAGTTCCTAAATGTTTGGAAGCCTTTTTGTAACCATTTTCATCAGATTTTGGAATAAATTAACAACGTGTTTTAGCCGCCCCTCTATATAGTAGCTTAGCTATTTAGCCAACATCGGGGAGGATCTTAACGTTCAGCCGAGTTCGGCATTTAGACAGCAATAATAGAGGGAAAGGCCCTTCCCTTAAATCATTCACTGGGCCCTTTTTTCTATTATTCTGCGGGGTGAACTATAGAAAAAAGGGCCTGGGTGGAGTGACTAGTTAGGGAAACTATAGAGGTAGGGCTCATATTTTGTGTATTTGTTCAATTTCAATTCATGTTCTTCTTTTCTAACAAGTGTCAAATTGTTGATTATCTTTAGGAATTGTATGATTTTATGTTCCTTCCTAGGTTAATTAATTGCCCTAGGCCTTGCATGAGAAATGTATGTTGTTAATTATTCAAGTTGTTTGTGGTAGAACCCTGATAGCATGAATTCATTAGCCTATATGTTGAGCAGTGAATCAAATTGTTAAAGTATTCATCTTGTGAGTCAGATTTGGAACCCATATCTTTTGCAAAGTCTAAATTATTCATTGGTGTATCACCCTTATCTTTTAAGTTTTAACTACTTTTTCCCTTTTCCCAACAAGTTTTCAAGATCAGAAAAGTGATATTCAATATTTGATAGGAATCAGCTTAGAATCCGGAGAGTCCTCTCTAATCATAGTCTACCCACAACTAGGAGAGGTTTCCATTGTTAGTTAGAATTGTTGTGCTACCTTAATGCCTGATGTAAGGTAACAATTCTAAACCTGAATAGTTTTTGGCACGCCCGGTGGGACCACGAACTACTTCTCAGTTCTGAACTATTAGATCTACGGTAGTTTCAAATTTCAGTTGCAGCTTTAAGTGTGGATTTTAATGTGCAGAATTCCAACCAGAGAAAATAAGGAGGGATTCATCTATCAAGAATTACAGCAAAACAAAAGGGGAGGAAGATTATCTACAGGTGGAAGAACATCACATGATCCAAGAGGTACTTCTTTCAATTTAGATTTTTCATCATTTGACAATCCTATTTTTGAAAAATAGGCTACAAATTCAGAGGAATTAGAGGTTATCATTGAGGAGCTTAATCTCCCTAAAGATTTAGAGGTTCCTAATCATATCGAATCAGAGTTTCCAAGTATTGAAGATTTATCTATAAATAATTCTATTCTCAAAGCTTCTATGAGTGGTGTTGCAATAACCCCGTAGCATCTAAAGACTTATCAAAGGAAGGTAGTTCATCCTGCTCAACCTTTTATTACACCAACTATTCAGCAGCAAGCTCCTCCATATCAAGCAATGGCTAGAAATTTGCCACTTGTCACATTCAATCAACGCAGTCCTTTGAGGATTGCAAATCATAATAATGTTCCATTAGCCACTCTTAAAGGTTTACCATCATTCACTGGAGAAGGATCATTGATAGCCATTGAGCACATCAAAGATGTTGCAACTCTTTGCAATGTTCATCATGTTATAGAAGAAGATGTAGCTTTGAAGCTGTTGGCTTCATCACTCAAGGGTAAAGCCCTTGACTGGTTCAGAACCCTTCCAGTAGATTCTATTGCTACCTGGGATGCTTTAGGTGAAAAGCTATCAAATTTTTTTGAGGACAAATCTGATAACTTGTCTCTTGTGGAATAATTAACTACAATCAAGAGAGCCCCACAAGAGGAGATGAGTGATTTTAATCTTCATTTTCAGAAGACTTGGAATCAGATACCTATTACGGTAAGGCCTTCAGCTAAATATGCATTTCTATATTATTCAAAGAGTCTAAATAGTGATATCTCTATAATGATTCAATCTATGCGAGGTAATACTTTGCCTCAAGCTTTTGATTGTGCTATTAGGGTAGAGAATAGTCTTATCCAGGTAGGAAAGATAGGTCCTAGGCCTCGTATGCCTTTCTTTCCCCATATTCAGTCTAATATGCCATTGGTAGTTCCACCATTATCTACTGTCCCATCTTATAAACCTTTAGAAATAGCTCCTACAGCCCCCCTAAATGAATTATAGACTATTAAGGATAGTCATCAAAGAATTGAAAATCTGCTGCAAACTTTTGGTAATGATTTAGTGGCCCTAAAGAGGAATCAAGCTCATGTAAACCCTGCTATTCAAAATTAGTTTGCTGGTTCTTCTTCACAGTATCCCAATCAGCCTAATTTTCAGGCTAATAGGCAGCAATTTCAAGGAAATACTAATGCAAATAGGCAAAATTGGAATATGAGACCAAATAGACAGTATAATCCAGCACCCCTTAATGTTGTTAGGGATATTGTACCTTCTCAGAATAACATTGCTACTGACTAGTGTTTTCCATGCAATGAACCACATGACCAGTCTACATGTTCTAATGGTATTTTGAATCAAGCTCTCATGGTACAAAATTCAATAAATTCATAAAAAAATGTATCTGTTGAAGAGGTTCAGAATCAACAAGATCAAAGTATTATGGATACCGGATTCTTGAATTGGCAAGAAGAAGAATTTTGTGAACTCAATGAAGATTCATCAATTACGGAAAATACTAGAGCAAAAAAGAGATCTCTTGAAGCATATCCGTATGTTGGAAATGCTTCTTCTCTACCCATTTCTATTTTAAAGAATCCATCAATTTCTACTGGTAAAGATCAAAATCAAAAGAATGCTGATCAAAGTTCTCCTAGATCATCACATAAGGTACAATTTACTGTTCCTTTCAATATTGTTGATACAATGAAAAAAACAAATGTCACTTTGTCTGCATGGGAAATTCTGTCTATTCCTAGACAGATTGAAAGTTTTAAGGAAGAGTTGTCTAAAATGGAAACTAATTCTCAGCAATCAGTACAGTAGCCACCAAGTCTGATAATGACTAATTTTGAGCCTTCTAAGGTTCAGGAAAAGCCATTGCAAGAAGAGAAAAAGCCTATTAAAGTTCAGCAGCCAGTAAATTCAGAAGTTAAGAAAGCTGCAAATGTTAAAAAAATAGCAGTAGCTACTGATAAGAAACCGCCAAATGTACATAAGACATAAGAGAAAGAAGGTAAAAAATCTCCAAATCAAAAGCCTCCTCCTTTCTATGTCTCTTTAATTATTGGGAATAAGTTAGTACATAATTGTATGGTTGATAGTGGTGCAACCAGTATAGTTATGCCAAAGAAAATAACAGATTCTCTGAATCTTAAATATGAGCCTCTTAAGAAGGGTGTAGTACAACTTGATGGTACTTCTCTAAAGACCTTAGGAGTCATTAAAAATGCAAGTTTGACCCTTCATTCCTGCCCAAACTTTTCAATCCCATAGGACATGTATGTTATTGATTTACCAGCATATTTTGCCATGTGTCTATCTAGGGGTTTCATAGCCAAAATTGATGGCTATTTTTCATCAGATTGGTCACATTTGTATTTCAGGACCAGGTATGGTACTAGAGTAACAATAAAATTAGAATCATTGGCTAAAAACCATATAGAACCTTACAATTCCAGTCCAATTAATGCAAGTTGTATGAATATGGATCAAAATGAAATTCTTGAATGTTCAACCTACAATACTCAAACTGAAGCATATCTAGATATTGTTCTAGATGAATGGGCCACTAGGAATGAGCAGAATGATGACTTGTTTGATGCTAGATTTGGAAACTACATGATATTAAAATCTGATTCAGTCATTCCTAATTTGATTAAAGATCATGAATTTGAAACTATTGTGTCTAATCAACTTTGGGATTTATATTTTGATGGTTCAAGAAATAAGGATGGAATTGGTGCAGGAATGATGTTGGTATCACCTAATGGTGACAAGTTTTATGCTACTTATAAGCTGACTTTTCCTTGTTCTAATAATGTGGTTGAGTACGAGAGTCTAATCCAGGGATTAGAATGGGCAAGGTTGAAGGTATTAAGTGTCTCAGAGTATTTGGAGATAGTGAGCTTATTGTTAAGCAAGTGAGAGGCATTAATACTATAAAAAATGATCTACTTAAGATGTATAAATCTAGAGTTTCTGATATTTTAGAAGAATTTGATGCTTTCAATCTAATTTCAATTCCTAGAAGAGAAAATTTGCATGCAGATAGGCTGGCTAGAATTGGTGCTCATGTTGCAATAACAGGGAATAAAGGACTGATTTGTAATCAGTCACATGTCAAGATAATTTTTAGGCCTTCCATTCCAGATAATGATACATACTGGAAAGTTTTCAATACTGATGAAAATATCTTGAGTTTTTTAACTAAAAAAGATGATTTTTCAACTTCTAGAGATAGCAAAAACACTCAACAAATGGAAGACCAGATCATCCAACTAAAAACTAATAAGTTACCAAAGGGATTAGTCATCTTGGAATCCACTTTCAATTTAGATGATCAGTTCAGAAAAGGCAGAACCAGCTTGCTAGTTAAAGATGATCATTATGAAGAAGTGGAGATTTTCAGAGACAAGTGGTTAAAGGTTGCTAAAATAAACTCTCCTGAAGAAAAAGAACTGTTTTATTGATCTTTCTAGGGAATATAATGATGTCTTTACCTGGGATTATTCTGATCTCAAGGGATTTGATCCTCAATTAACATAGCATACTATAGAGTTGGAGCCTAATGCTAAGCCAATTAGACAAAGACAAAGGCCTATCAACCCTAAATTAGAACCATTGATGTTGAAATAGTTGAGGAAACTTTTAGATAGTGGTATTGTATTTCCTATTAAACACACATCTTGGGTTTCTAACCTAGTTCTAGTAAGGAAGAAGAATGGAGAGATAAGACTTTGTATAGACTTTAGAGACCTTAATAGGGCATCTCTAAAGGATAGACATCCACTTCCTTCCATGGAACATATTTTGCAGTATGTTTCAGGTTCTAAGAGATTCTCCCTCTTAGAGGGATATTCTGGTTATAACCAAATTTTAGTGAAGGAATCTGACCAATTCAAAATAGCTTTTACAACAAAATGGGGTACCATGGCCTACAGGAGATTTCCATTTGGATTGTCAAATGCTGGGGAAACTTTTCAGAAGGCAATGGATATGGCCTTTAAAAATTTGATGTATAAATTTGTTTTGGTTTATCTTGATGAAGTGACAATTTACAGCAAAATAGCAAATCAGCATATTGATCATTTAAGATAGATTTTGTAAACATGTAGGGAATTTGGAATCTCCTTAAACCCTAAGAAATCTATATTTACAGTTCATGAAGGAAAACTCCTAGGGTATAAGGTGTCTAAGGAAGGAACCACAATAGATCCTGAAAGAATTCATGCAATCCTTGAACTTTCCTTGCCTAAACATAAGAAGGGTCTACAAAGTTTTATTGGGAGAATCAATTTTGTGAGAAGGTTTATTCTAGATATTGAAAACTTGTTAAAACCATTGGCTACCATGCTTAAAAAGAATGTTTCTTTCAGCTGGACTGAAGAAGGAAAGAATAATTTTGAGTTGATTAAACAGGCTTTTTCTTCAGCTCCTACTCTTGTAAATCCTAATTTTACTATTATACACTACGTTTGCACCTTTGTCTCAAGCTCTCGTAGTCTTGATAAAATGTATAACATGGGAATCATCTCTAGGTTGTGGGACATTTACTAACTGAGATGAGACCTCTAGGTTCTAGGCTGGCTCCTCTTGGATAATCACCCTAATTTGCTTCTAGACATGAAAAAGTAAAACTTTACTTTTGAGGGAAAGGGATAGAAGGAGTACTTGGAAGGGAAATGACTGAAAGCAAACTACCTACTAGGTGATGCACCAAAACTAGGGTTTGGATCTCAGTATGTAGGATGAAATCAAATGAACAACTTAGGTCTAGGAGATCACAAATCACTAAATAGGCTTACATAAGTATTTCATAGGAGGACTTAAACACAAGACACAACCTATGACCTGCAAGTAGACATTCACTTCTACAACTCGGTGTAGGATTGAGACAAGACCATTAGGCGGCTGAAGTATATCCACAAAACATCAAAATCAGATCAAACACAATAACACACAATAATTGCAGAAAGAGAGAGGGATCAGGAACCCTAAGATATCACTCAAAACATAAATATACTTCAATTCAATAAGAGAGAATACAAACAAGGAAGCATAGAGACATGAGAAATTGTCACAAAATACATTTGCAGTGTTTGGATAATCAATGGGAGATTACAAGAGTAGAAGACCAGAGGGTAGGAGAAATACCATAGATATTCTTCTGAGAAAGGACTCTTTATTTTTACAATTCCAACCTCTGAGCACTAAGGCTCCCAAAAAGAGCTATATACCTCTCACTGCACGTAAGCAAGAGTCAAAACTAACCTAACTAGGGTTACAAGATCTACAACAATAGCAAACCCTAAATGTACACTAATCACTTATTATCAAAATCTTTGAGAAAACTCATGATTAGATCAAATCTTCTCTTTGCATACTGATCCTTCTGAATTGAAAACACCTGCAGACACAACAACTTCAATCCATCTACCCACCTACAACTCCACTAAGCCATGAAGACTTTAAATTTGATCATATTTCCTTGGGTAACAGTACCGTTCAAAAGGTGGCGCTAACTCTTTCTAGCATCTCTTGGCATGAAAATGCGGCATAGTACTTTCCAACGCTGACCAACAATCATCTCTATCGAATTCACAACCACAACCATCCTAATAATTAAACTCCTGATCTACCCAACGTCGTGCATGGCCAAAAGAATGCAAAACCCTCACAGAGATATTTGAAATTTTAAATATAACGGCTAGCGATAGATTTTAAAACGTAACCATTGATGAATAACCTTCCAGACAGATGAACAACCCAGATGCACCTTTTAAAAATAGTCTAAAACCCTTTTGACAAGTCAACCACCACCGTGGAAGTCAGTATCCAATCGAAAGTGAGCAAATCAACATCTTTGACAAGATCTTGGACCCACATCCTTGAGAACACCATCTAACGGCTATCGCTATACCACCGCCGCTAAAGATCAAGCATTTTGGGTCCACAGTGTAATGATAGCCATGAGATCCAATTGCACCATAACCTCTTTAAAAACCCCAGACCCCACGGGCCCACAAACATCAACCACATTGCAGACAAACCAGCCAATCAAACGTTGCCCCCTCAGATACATGTCACATTTTTTGACATTGGACCCACTGCCTTCCAAGATTCTGATCTAATGGCGGGCACATGATCTCATAGGGTCTGAAGATTCTATGAGATCATACGACCACCATAGATCCTAGCTTCTTCGACACATCTGTAGACCCTCTGACATAGTCCCACTGACAAATCGGAACTGTCACCTGACTGACCAATGAAGAGCAAGCACATCACTAGGAAAGGACCCACTGATAGACCCCAGAGATAAAGCAAGATCAATAGCCATCGTATGATCACATGCTCTAACATAAATCCTTGTGAACAAAGGCCATCTATTGATCCCCTATAGATGTCAGAGCCTCTGACTGCCGAAAGGGCTTGGCTCCACTGACAGATGCCGAATCACTAGACTGTCAGTGAATCAGGAGCTACCAAATAGGATGAGGTGGCACTGGTCCCACTGACACATCATATCATAGGAAGAGAAACAAGATCGATGGTTCTCACTATACTATGATCGTAACACGCATGCATCTTTGGCTTGTGAAATGGCGAAGACTGTCAGATCAAATCAACACTTAACCTTTAGGATTTATTTTTTGCACTAAGACTTAGGAATATTTAAACCACCATACTTAGGAGATATTTTGTGCACATGCAAATTGGGATGACTTAAGTTGTCAAAAAAGGTAACATGAAAATATAACAAGGCTTAGGGTTTGTTTTAGGGGAGCAACTAGTTTTTAAACTTTTCAACTGTAGACCAAGGAGTAAAATAAATTGCAGAGGCTAGAGAACATGGTATAAATTCATGAAAATTTTAGGGATGGTAGACATGGTGAAAATAGAGGTACTGGAGATGTTTTTTTCCCAAATTTGTATGCATAGAAAAATTTGGGTAACATTTTGGTGATTTCTACTGCATGTCAGCCTGTTAGACATGGGAAACTAGTGACCTTGAACATCCATTGGGCATGGGGTCAATACAAGATTGAAATTCTCTATAGAGGGACAACACTGAAAATGTGCTCAGAGCACTTCTTGAAAAGAAGGAAACTAAACTAGAAAGCAAGGAAAGAAAACAGGGAAACTTTTACAAAATTTACAGAGAGGGGTCAACCTCAAAACAAGGTTTCAAGTGGAAACTATTCATAGAGATAGGTAAGGGGACTCCCTCCATATTTGATAGTTGAAAAGAATTGGAGCCCCTGCGTTCTATGATTATAAATGGTCCACCCCAAAAGGAGTCAAAGTTTGTGTGCCTGCCAGGTTTTGACCTGAACTCATCCCACTTGAGGACTATGTCTCCAACCTTGAAGTCTCTGACTCTGGCCCTTTTATCAAAGTTCTTCTTTGTCTGAATCTAATGGAATTTCATATCTTGCATTGATTTATCTCTGATCTCTTCTAATTCCATCAACTGAGCATACCTGATCTACAAAGGGTCTCCCTCATCAAATAGGGCATATTGAGTAGCCAAGTCCAGAGCTGGCAGTTCAGCCGAGATTGACAACTTGGCCTCTTTGCCATATACTAACACATAAGAAGAATTGCCAATGATTTTATTTGGGGTAATTCTATCTAACCACAATGCAGACCTCAACTTAGTATGCCAATCTCTTTGATTATCTTGCAAAGTCTTCTTGATTATCCTAATCAAGTTCTTATTGGTGGATTCTGCTAAGCCATTGCCTTGAGGGTAGTAGTTGGAACTGGTATTTAGATAGATGCCATTCTTGACTACCCACTCTAAGACTTTGAGGCCTGTGAATGCTAAGGCATTATCTAAAATTATGGATTTGGGAGTGCCAAACCTATGAATTAAGTCATCATAAAAGCTTAGGACAACACTCTCATGTGGTGAAGTAATTAGCTGCAGTAATTATCCATTTATGGCCTACACTAATTGGAGGATTGATCATTCCAATGAAATCTATACCCCACTTCATGAAGGGCTGATCTATTATGATTGGTTGGAGGGGAAGAGCAGCAAGCCTTTCTTTTCCTACAAACATGGCACACTTGATGCATTTTTTGACATAATCATGACTATCGTTAAAGATAGATGGCCAATAGTATCCAACCCTCATGATTTTAAAAGCAATAGTCCTAGGAGAGAAGTGACCTCCAGAAGGTCCATCATGAAACTCAAATAGGATGTCTGCTACCTTCTTTGAATCTATGGACCTCAAAAGGACACCATTGTGATCCTTCCTGAAAAGAACTTCATTTATTAGCACAAAAGGAACAGATTGTAACCTATAATACCTCCTTTTTGCTAAATCCAAATATGTAGGACATCATCCTATCTTCAAATAATTGATCATATTAGGCAACTAGCTTGTTGCCTTGGCTTGTTCTTCTGTAGACTACACCACCAGAGATGCATCTATTATTTTTTATTTCTTTGAACTTTCATCCTCTGCCAAATTCTCACAAAGACCTCTTCCTCTAATCAGCCTAGTAGTCTGAATATCAATGTCATATTCCATCACCTTGGTGATCCAACCAGCTCTTTTCTCATTTAGGTCTTTGGAAAGCAAAAACTCTTTGACACTTGGATGAGTAACTTTTAAATGTACCTTGCTATGGGTCAATAGATATATGAACTTTTTAAGGCTCTTTACCATAGAAAGTACATGTTTCTATACAAAAGAGTATCTCTATTTATACTCTTCTAATCCTTTGCTAAAGAAAGCAATAGGCTGCTCCAATCCATCTAAATTTTCTTGGGTCAACATTGCAGATATGGCATCATGACATCCATAAGCATAAAGGATGAAATCCTTACTAAAATTTGGATTTAGGAGAGCAGGGGTTTCTGTTAGGGCCTCTTTGATAGCCTAGAAATTGACTTTCCCTTCTTTGGTCCAACTAAAAACTAAACTCTTCTTTAACATAGCTGTCAAAGGCTTGAATAAATCTACAATGTTAGGCAAGAACCTCCTAACAAAATTAATCTTTCCTATGAAAGATTGGAGACCTTTCTTGTTATGTGGTAGGGGTAGCTCTAGGATAGATACAATCCTCTTAGGATCTATTGTGATTGCTTCTTTGGATACTACATATCCCAATATTTTTACTTCATGAACTACAAACACACATTTCTTGGGATTAAGAGATATCCCAAACTCTCTACACCTTATAAAGATCTTTTTTAAATGTTTGATGTGATCTACTGCATGCTTTGAAAAAATAGTTATATCATCCAAGTAGACCAGCACAAACTTGTACATTAGGCTCTTAAAGGCCATATCCATTGCCTTTTGAAATGTAGCTCCTGCATTTGACAAACCAAAGGGCATCTTTTGATAAGCCATGGTTCCCCACTTGGTTGTAAATGCAGTCTTGTATTGATCCTCTTCATTAATTAGGATCTGATTGTATCCTGAATAACCATCCAATAATGAAAATCTCTTGGATCCAGAGACACATTTTAAGATTTGTTCCATGGAGGGTAGTGGATGGTAGTCCTTTAATGAGGCTTTGTTAAGATCCCTGAAGTCAACACATAACCTCAACTCCCCATTCTTCTTCCTAACTGGAACAAGGTTGGAAACCCAACTAGTATGCTTAATGGGGTAGATGATTCTACTTTCTATTAGTTTGAGTACTTATTTGTGCATAAGTGGCTCAAGCTTGGGATTAACAGGCCTTTTCTTTTGCCTCACTAGTTTGGCATTTGATTCTAATTCAATGGTGTGCCAAGATAGGGATGGATCAAAACCCTTGAGGTCTTCATACTGCCATGCAAAAACATCACTGAATTCCTTAAATAATTGTGTATAAGCTTGCTTTTCCAATTCAGTGTTTACCTTTCCAAATTGTAGGCTCCTACCTAGTTCCAACTCTAATTCAACACAATGTTCTTGTTGAACTACCAGGCCAACTTTGCTTTTCTTAGCTTCATCATCCTTGTTGAAGACAGTCTCTAATGTAACAAGACCTCTTGGCATCTTATTGGACTTGAGTTGTATCACTTGATCATCGTAGTTTTATGATAGCCTACCTTGATTATGTTCTGAAAAAACATCTTCCTCAAACAAGAACTGTAGAATTTGTTCATCATTGTGAAACACTTACCAATTGACATCATTATTAGGAATAGATTGTTTAAAAATCACTTTGATATGTTGTTGATCCATTTCTTTGAAATGCTATTTGGAATGTCATACTTGGATCCAACAGCAGCTAACCTATCTACATTTTGGTTTAATTTCCTAGGGATAGCAACAATGTTGAAAGCATGGAAATCTTTAATTGCGTCCCAAAATCTATGCTTGTATGCTTTCAAAGTGTCATTCTTGGTTCCACTTATCCCTCTTTCTTGGCTGACAACTAACTCACTATCACCATAAACTTTTAAGGCCTTAAGCCCTCTTTTTCTAGCCCACTCTAGTCCATTGACTAGGCTTTCATACTCTGCAGTATTGCTAGTGCAAGAGAAGTTGAATCTAAAGGAAATATAATACCTTTCTCCTTTTGGGGACACTAGCATGGCACCACCACTAGAACCATGCCTACTTCTATCTCCATCTAAAAATAGTTCCCAAACCTGATTGCTCTGATCCTCTGAATCAATGTCTTCTTTGAGAAGGCTTGGTTCTATGGCTCCACTCTCTTGTATTAAATAACTTCACAATCCAAAATCCCAAACAAGATTTTTTTGGGCCCTTGAAGCTCTCTCATCTAGAAAAATATCAGGGATACTTTCTATCTTTGTGCTTGCTTCACTAATAGTTTGGAAGTCACTGTCATCAAATATAGGGCAATTTATATTGAAGGTATTGGACACATAAGGTTCTATATGGTGTGCTGCTAATAGTTCTAATTTAATCGTAACCTTGGTCCCATATCTTGTATGAAATAACATGTGAGACCAATCAGAAGATAGATAACCTCCTATCTTGGCTGTAAACTCCCTTGAGAGACATATAGAAAATAATGCAGGGAGATCTATGATGTACATATCAAGAAGGATGGAAAAATTGGGACTAGAATGAAGGATTAGACTAGTATCCTTGGCCACACCTATAGTATTGACTAAGCATCCATCAAGTTGTGTTACCTTCTTTTGGAGGGGCTCATATTTCAGTCCTAATTGGTCAGCTACTTTCTTGGGCATTACAGTGCTAGTAGCTCCACTATCTACCATACAATTATGCACTAAAGATTTTCCAATAATTAAAGATACATAAAAGGGGGGTGGCTTTGAATTCCTACCTTGAATGGCATTGGCCTTGGAGTTGCTGCTTGGAGCCTCCTTTTCTTGATCAGTGTTAACCAGCACTAGCTTTGCAACTTCTTTTGTAGGTTGAGGAGTTGCTACCTCTGTCATGGCCTTCTTCAAAATTTTAGGTTGTCCTAGAAGAGCCAAATAGTCCCACATGGACATGGTGACATTCACCTTCTTCATGTCGTCTACAATATTAAATGGTGTCACGGTGTGTACTCTTTGTTGTGTCTTTGGCATGATCAGCTCCACCTCTTTAGAATGTTGGCTTCCTTTGCTTGTCATGATAGGAGCCTCCTTAGGTATGATGGGATTAGCTTACTACAGTGGCTCTACATATGTGGTGGCTTTGGCATTAGAATCTGCTCTCTCCATGTCTTGGGCCCTTCTCTTTGCTCTTGTATAGGCAACAAAAGAAACTTCATCATTGAATCCATTGAAGTATAGTTGCTCCCAATTGAAAAGAGTAGTCTCATGCTCTTGTGATTCTTGTTGAGGGACTGACCCACTGGATGAAACCTTTGATTGAGCTTGTAAGGCATTTTGAACCATTAGAGCTTGGTTCATCCATCCATTTGAACATGTAGCCTGATTTTGAGGTTGATTACAAGGAAAACACCATTCATTCTCCATGGCCATATTATTTTGACTAGGAACCATATCCCTCACCGGATTTGCAAAATTGAGAGGTGCAGGATTATATGGTTGGAATGGTCTTTGATTAAAACTATCTTTGTCCCTGATAACCTCCTTGGTATGGTGGCCTATTTTGTTGATAAGGCTATCCTTGATTCTGATATTGCTGATTAGGACCTTGGCCTTGTGGCTAAAATGGTGGTCTGATTCCTTGACCTTGCTTCTTTAGATTTGTGACCTCTTTAGTCAAGGTCTGTAGTAAATTGGTCATCTCTTGTATATTAGTTTGCTAGCTACTTTTGATTTCTTGCAAATCTTGAGAGAAACTTGCCTTAGCATGTTCTTGACCACTAGTACTAGCTTGAGGTGTTAATATGGTGGGGATAGGAGTAAATGGGGGTACTTGTGTAGGTGCAATGGGCTGAAGGCTAGGAAAAAGGGCCATTGGAGGCCTTCTAGAAATCATGCCTTCTTGCATTAGACAATTTTCAGCCCTAACAGCTATGTCAAAAGCCTGGGGTAAGGAAGTACCACCCATAGACTAGATCATGATAGAAATTTGACCATTCAAACTTTGTAAATAGTATAGGAAAGCATGGCTAGCTGATGGCCTCACTGAGACTGGGATTCTATTCCATGTTTTGAGGAACCTACTATTATAATCTGTCATTTGCTCTCGAGGGTCTCTCTTAATAGTTGTTAACTGCTCAACTAGAGACAAGTTATCTAAATTATCCTCAAAATGTTTACTTAATGCATCCCCTAACTCATCCCATGATGTAATAGAACCAACAGTTACAGTTCTAAACCATTCTAGAGCCTTACCTTTAAAAGAGGCTTCTAATAACTTTGTGGCCACATCCTCTTGATTAATGTTGTGTATGCTACAGATGGTGGTCACATCTCTTATGTGCTCAAAAGTAGTTGTTTTCCCTTCACTTGTGAAATCAGGTATACTCTTAAGTGCCACCAAAGGCACATCATGATGTTGAACAAAATTTAATGGACTACCCTGATTAAAGGGTGCAAATGCAAATGGTCTTGCCATTGTAGGAGTTGGAATCTAAAGATTAACAACTATGTGAGTTGTATTTGCTGCTAGATTTGAATCTTCTTCTAGATCTCTGGTTAGAGATCTACCTTTTCTTCTGGAATGAAAGGGAAAAGTTCTCCTTTCTGAGGTATCAGGAGGTGTTGACTAAACTCTCCTTGTAGGGGATGTTCTTTGAGTTGACCTACCTTTATGACTTCTCTTTGAGGGGAACTCTAAAAATTTAGTAAGCTTTGAGCTTCTAGTCTAAATCTTTCTCATAAACCTTAAACAATGTTGGCCTGGATCCTTGAAACTAGTGGAGTCCCCAGATATACTTGATAGAATGACTTCTAAAATCTTGTACTATGCAATCTATATATCAGAGATAACATAATCTTCAAACAATGGCTTCTTGTGTGGTCCCACCGGGCATGCCAGAAATGTTATACACTAAGTTTGTGCCTTTGTATCAAGCTCTCATAGTCTTGATAACTTGGTATAACATGGGCACCATCTCTAGGTTGTGGGACCTTTCCTAACTAAGATGAGACCTCCAGGTTCTAGGCTAGTTCCTCTTGGATAATCATCCTAATTTGCTTCTAGAAATGAAAAAGTAAAACTTTACTTTTGAGGGAAAGGGATAGAAGGAGTACTTGGAAGGGAAATGACTGAAAGAAAACTACCTACTAGGTGATGCATCGAAACTAGGGTTTGGATCTCAGTATGTAGGATGAAATCAAATGAACAACTTAGGTCTAGGAGATCACAACTCACTAAATAGGGTTGCATAAGTATTTCATAGGAGGGCCTGAACACAAGACACAACCTATGACCTGCAAGCAGACATTCACTTCTGCAACTCGATGTAGGATTGAGACAAGACCATTAGGGGGCTGAAGTATACCCACAAAACATCAAAATCAGATCAAACACAATAACACACAATAATTGCAAAAAGAGAGAGGGATCAGGAACCCTAAGATATCACTCAAAAAATACATATACTTCAATTCAATCAGAGAGAATACAAACAAGGAAGCATAGGGACATGAGAAATTATCACAAAATACCTCTGTAGTGTTTAGATAATCAATGGGAGATTACAAGAGTAGAAGACTAGAGGGTAGGAGAAATACCACAGATAGCCTTCTGAGAAAGGACTTTTTCTTTTTACAATTCCAACAGCTGAGCACTAAGGATCCCAAAAAGAACTATATACCTCTCACTACACACAGGTAGGAGTCAAAACTAATCTAACTAGGGTTACAAGGTCTACAACAATAGCAAGCCTTAAAGGTACACTGATCACTTATTATCAAAATCTCTGAGAAAATTGGTGATCAAATCAAATCTTCTCTTTGTGTGCTAATCCTTCTAAATTGAAAACACCTGCAGACACAACAGCCTTGATCCATCTACCCAGCTGCAACTCCACTAAGCCATGAAGGCTTTAAATATGATCATATTTCCCCAGGTAATAGTATCATTCAAAAGGTGGCGCCAACTCTTTCTAGCATCTCCTAGTCTGAAAACATGGCATAGTACTCTGCAACATTGACCAACAGTCATCTCTATCAACTTTACAACCACAACCATCCTAAGAATTAAAATCCTGAGCTACCTGACGTCGTGCATGGCTAAAAGAATGCAAAACCCTTGTAGAGATATTTGAAGCTTTAAATATAACGGCTAGCGGAAGATTTTAAAAAATAACCATCGATGAATAACCTTCCTGACAAATGAATGCCCCAGATGCTCCTTGTAAAAATAGTCTAAAACCATTTTGACAAGTCAACTACCATCATGGAAGTCAGCAACCAATCAGAAGCGAGCAAATCAGCATCTCTGATAAGACCCTGGACCCAGGTCCCTAAGAACACCATCTAAGGGCTGTCGCTATAACACCATCGCTAACAATCGAGCATTTTGGATCTACGGTGTAATGATAGCCATGAGATCCAATCGCACCTTAACCTCTTTAGAAACCTCGGACCCCATGGGCTCACTGACATCAACCACATTGCAAACCAACCAGCCAATCAAATGCCGCCCCCTCGAATACACGTCGCATTTTCTCACATCGGACCCACTGCCTTCCAAGATTCCAATCTAATAATAGGTGCATGATCTCATAGGGTCAGAAGATTCTATGAGATCATATGACCACCATAGATCCTAGCTTCTTTGACACATCTGCGGACCCTTTGACATGGTCCCACTGACAAATTTGAACTGTCACCTAACCAACCAATGAAGAGAGAGAACATCACCAGGAAAGGACCCACCGATAGACCCTAGAGATAAGCAAGATCAATGGCCATCGTATGATCACATGCTCTGACATAAAGCCTTGCGAACATATGCCAGTTGTCGATCCCCTACAAATGTCAAAGCCTCTGACTACCAAAATGGCCTTGCCCCACTGACAGATGCCGAATCACTAGACCACCAGTGAATCAGGAGCTGCCAAATAGGATGAGGTGGCATTGGTCCCACTGACACATCGTAGCTTAGGAAGAGAAACAAGATTGATGGTTCTTGCTATACCATGATCGTAACACATGTGCATCTTTGGCTTGTGGAATGGCTAAGACCATCAGATGAAATTGACACTTAACCTTTAGGATTTAGTTTTTGCACTGAGACTTAGGAAAAATTAAACCGCTAGACTTAGGAGATATTTGTCCACATGCAAATTGGGATGACTTAAGTTACCAAAAAAGATAACATGAAAATATAACAAGGCTTAGGGTTTTTTTTAGGGGAACGACTAGTTTTTAAACTTTTCAACTGCAACCCAGGGAGTAAAATAAATTGCAGAGGCCAAAGAACATGGTATAAATTCATGAAAATTTCAGGGATGGTAGACATGGTGAAAATAGAGGTCCTGGAGATGGTTTTTTTCCAAATTTGTATGCATAGGAAAATTTGGATAACATTTACTAAAGACTTCATTTTATATGCTTATGGTGCTTCTGATACAATTTCAGCTATGCTGGTCCAAAAAAATGATGAAAAATAAGAGCAACCTATTGCTTTTTTTAGCAAAGGTATGGATGACTATGAGAAAAGATACACTTGTAGAAAAACATGTAATTGCTATTATTAAAGCTTTGAAGAAATTTAAACATTTGATTGCCAGAAATAAGGTACATTTAATGGTTGCACATCCAAGTATGAAAGAATTTCTGTTGAACACGGATGTTAATGAAAAATGGACCTTGGATGGATAACAAGGGTAATGGAGTATGATGTGCAGATTCATGTTACTAAACTGGTAAGAGGAAAGGGCCTTTGTGCTCAAATGGCAGAAGAAGAAGAAGATTTTGAAGCTTCTAAAGAATCTAAAAATTCTCAGGTAGATACTGTTTTGTTTAATAATCCAACAACTTGGTTAACTGATATGACAAGATTTTTACAAACAAGACAATGCCCAAATGATCTGAGTAAGGCCAAAAGGAGATACTATAGGTTACAATCTATCCCATATGTCCTTATTGATGGTATTCTATATAGAAAAGACTATTCTGGAATGTTTCTTAAGTGTATTGATTCACTAGATCAAGACAGAATTTTATTTGAATTTCATGATGGATCCTATGGTGGTCATTTTAATCCTAAAACTACAGCTTGGAAGATACTAAGGGAAGGCCATTATTGGCCTAATTTATTTAAAGATGCTTATGTTTGGGTTAGAAAATGTCAGAAATGTGCATTATTTGCAAGAAAACAAAAACTGGCTGCATTGCCATTAAAACCTATTGCGGTTGATCAGCCATTTGCCAAGTGGGGTATGGACTTTATTGGTCCTATTTATCCTAATTCTAGTGCAGGTCATAAATGGATTTTGACTGCTACTGACTATTTCATGAGATGGACTGAAGCAATTACACTAAAAGAGGCTACTGGACCTGCTATTTTGAAGTTTTATGAAGATATCATAACCAGGTTTGGGGTTCCTTAGTCTATTATTTTAGACCATGCTATGGCTTTCATTGGTTTAGCTATTACAAAATGGGCTATGAAGAATGGGATTTATCTAAATACTTCTTCTAATTATTATCCTTAGGGTAATGGTCTTGCAGAATCTACGAATAAAAATCTAACTAGAATCATCAAAAAGATTCTGTAGGAGAATAAAAGGGATTGACATTCTAAATTAAATGCAGCCTTATGGCTGGATAGAATCACACCAAAATAGGTAATTGGGAATTCTCCTTATGTCCCAATTTATGGTAAAGAGGCTAGATTGCCATTTTCTATAGAATTTCTAGCCTTGCAGCTAGCTGATCAAATGTTGTTGTTTGAGGAAGAGGATCCTTTGAAACCCAGGTATGTTGATTTGTTACAGTTGGAGGAAGAGAGGAGAAGAGCATTGAATACAATGGAACTTAAGCAAGCTCAAACTAAAAGATCTTTTGATAAGGAGGCCAAGTTCAAAAACTTTAAGGAAGGAGATTTGGTACTCAAGTGGGATGTTCTAAAGAGTAGGCAAGGGAAGCATGGTAAGTTTGATAATTTTTTGTCAGGCCCTTTTGTCATAACAGCCTGCAAGGAGAACAATGATTTTTAGTTGTCCACAACTGAAGGAGAAGAGTTGTAGATTCTAGTTAATGGAATACACCTCAAGCTTTGCTTTGAGGGATAGGTTAAGTTTAGTTTTTCAGTTTCAATAAGTGTTGTCCAATCACTAGGTCTTTAGGTTGCATTTGAGTCTAGTTTTAGGTCATTTTTCATTTCAATAATTGCATTCATGGTTCAGTTTTCCAAAATTTTGTTGCCTTAGGATAAGTCTAAAAGTCATGTCTAGCAGGTAGACATCCAGCAAAAGAAACCAAAATTGTTACTCAAAAATAAAGCATACAATAAAATAGGCATTAGTAGAAAAAGGTTGCATTTTAGCTTGTCTAGTTAACATTGCCTTACAAGTTTTGTTAGTTTGCATGTCTTTATTACATTCATTATTAGATGTCATCAATGTACTCTAAGTATTGATCAGCTGTTACATAATTCAAAATTCATCAATGATGATTACATTGTGCATTCATACAAAATGTAGTATACAAATGTCCTTTTTGTTTCATATTTCATGTTTCAATAAATAGAGTACATTGCAGAATTGAAAGAAGAAATTGAAGTATGGAATAGGGGTCCCATGCATTTCCTTGTGTTGTCTTTGAGTTAGCTGGTTGTCTGTCAAGTCTTTGCATCTAGGTCTTCACTCCCTGAGTCTCCATCTACATTTAGGTCCTTAGGGTTCACATCTGCAAGAAAGGGAAAAAATGATTAGATCCTATTGGATCTAAGAAATACATGAAAAGTGAATAACATACTGCAGTAATCTAATTTTTAAACTGCATATCAATTTGGAATGATAAATGTAATAAGGAAATGTATACTAACACTCACTATAAGGTAGTGTTAAAGGGACGTGTTTCTAAAACATGAAACCTTTTGCTACTAATGACTATTGTGGTGTATGTTTTCTTTTTGATTAACTAGGAATCTAAATGAAAGGGACTTAGTATGTTTCTAAACTGAGAAACCTTTTCCAAAATATGTATTTCATAATGATGTTATTTGTACTTAACCAACTATTTTGCAGATAATAGCTGTCTGGTTTACATTTTTAGTCATTTTCAAGAATGGAGAACAAGCTAGTTTCCCATGATAAAAGCTACAAGAAGTGCTAGACATTGCTGATTTACAAAGTTCAATTGCATAATGATGCTATACAGATGCTAGTTACATGTTCTTCAAAGTACATTTTCAAGCTTTGAACATATTTATTGCTGAATATTAAATAGTGCTTCAAGATTATGCCACAATTTAAATGTTCATAGTTTGTTTTTACTAGGTGTCATGAACCCGTGTTCAAACCTCAGTCATTAACATTCTATTGTTTTTGAGTGTCACAAGCCCATGCTCAAACTTCACTAACAAAGAGAAAAACATTTACATCTTGTTTTACTTAACATATCAAATGCAGATTTAGCATAAAAAAGAAGTGTACACAGTAATCAGAGCTACAGGACCAAGTTTAATCAAAGCTGTATGTGTGAACTGTAATAGTTGTATTTCTTGCAAAGCTTGTCAGAAAAGAGACATCAATTGTTCATATTCAGAATTTTCTTTCAAGATGTTTTTCAAATTTGTATTTGGGAATGAAGGCCAACTTTTTAAAATTTCTGTTCAAGGTTCATAATGATGAACAATGGGTTTTGATGTGTAAAGAAATTCCATGCTAAGAATCAAGCTACTATTCAGAATACAGTTCTAGATTTTCAATGTTTCATTTCCATACTTGGATTCAAAATGAACTGATATCAGTACTCAAGCTAGAGAGTGAGTAATAGACAAATTTCAGCAATTAGAGGCTAAGGCTACATCAGTCATGAACAAATTTACAATAGAAACTAGAGTCATAATACTAGCTATGTGTCATATTCAGCAATCAATCATTTAGTTTTTTACCACTGGTGTTTGTAAGTTTGAATCAAAGATGGATTTCTAACTAAATAGAGGGATCAAGTTTATCCATGCTTGTGTCATAAAGATAGATAAGTTTGTTGTGGTAACTCATGTTTATTTTCAGGTTGATGTTTTATCAAAACTTACTACTTACAGTTCACCTCATGTTGAAACTAGAACAATAAATCTTTCAAATTGTAAGTAGTAAGTCTGGAACAGTATTGATCACTTTTTTGTTTATACAGTAAACAAAATAAAGGAGAAAGACTCTCATATATACCCAAAATCTCTCAACATTGAGGATTTATCTCAAAATAAACAGCAAGTTTGAATTATAACAGTGAGTGCATATATCAGCTTTCACCATGGAGAGTACTTTAAGAATCTTGGGTTTTCAAGCTTCATTATTATTGCAAAGAAAGAGCATCATCTACAGATTTTGAGCCTTTTTGTTACAAAGATAGATGAATAGAACTTGAAATGAGAATTGTAAGTTTCTCTTTTGCAAACAAATAGTGCTTATTCAAAGTCAAATAGTGAGTTATCTTAATGGAGGTGAATGTTGAGTGGTATGAAAGTGAAACAACAAGTTCAAGCTCTCATTGATAACTGAGACTCTATATTCTGAACCTGTGACTACCCATTTCAAAAAAACAAGATTCAGCAAATATTTATCAAAGGCACATTTCAAACTCTCAAATATTCATTGCTATAGTAATAAACAAAAGGTTTGAATTACAACTTATGATTCTTCTTCAAGTTCTTGTTAGTATTCTGAGTTCCTGAGTCATTTCGAAAGCCAAGCTCAACAGAGGCTATCTCCAGCTAATGATAGCAATATGCATTGTAATAATAAACATCAACTGTCTCCAGTGCAATAGAGTGTTTCCCCAATAGCAAAGTCAAGCTTCTT
>BSBK01008419.1:2500-161896 GCA_027943335.1 Chamaecyparis obtusa | reverse complement strand
GGAACCTCATTTCTCCCCATGTGATATGGAGGTTATGGAGAGAATGCAATGACAAAGTTTTTAGGAACATTGAACTTCTGCCTATGGTGATTGTTGAGAAGATTAAGAGAAGTATCAAGGAAAACTACAGATTGTTGACTGCAGGATGTTGGACTTCAATGCTGGTGTTTTTAGTGTTGGGCCCACAAATAAAAACTCAATTCAAAGGGAGAATGTCATCTGGCTCTCTCCTCTACCTAGATGGATTAAAATTAACTTCGATGGCATTGCAAAGGGAAACCCGGGCCCAGCGGGTTGTGGTGGTCTCATCCATGATGACATGGCCAATTGCCTTGCTGCTGTGGCGATGCCTATTGGTGTGCAAAGCAACCACGTGGCGAAAGCCATGGCCCTTCTTCAAACTCTAAATTTTTTTAAGAAGAATATGGTTCAGAATGTTTGGATAGAAGGAGATTCAATGAATATATTAAAATGCATCAATGATAAGACTAAACCATCATGGTCCATTAAGGTGATAATCGAGGAGGCCAGGATACTAATTAGGTCCTTTAAAAAAGTCATTATCTCTCACATTTATTGGGAAAAAAACTATACTGCTAATGAGTTGGCCAACTTTGTGGTTAAATCCAAGGACATCGTGATCTGGCATGATTGTAGCAACCTCACCGTTGATATAAATCCAAGTTGGCTTTTGACAGATCTCAAAGCAAAAGGGTGGATTGGGCATATCTCAAGAAGTTATGATGATTAGACACATTTTAGTGAAATAGGGTAATATGATTACAAAAAGTGGTGCCTTTCCCAAGATTACTAATTGTAGACATGAGTTAAATTTTTTTAATCTCAAAGTTGCCCGTTGTTTCAACATTTGGTTTCTCTTTTCTTATGTTACTGTCATTGTTAGCTCTAAGATCATGGGTGGTGGACAGAATCATAGAGAACCAAAGGACTGTGCGAAATGGAAAAAAATGCCTGAGGTCTAGGAAATTCTCACTAAGGGGGGTCTTACTACCTATATGGAACAGTTGCATGGTTCTAAAGATAGTTCTATGAAAGTGTTTGTCAATTCTTGAAAATATGGGGTGGTCACTATAGCTGGTATCACTATGAACATAACTGAGGAACTCATTTCTGAGGTGTTCAAGCTTAGCCTTAAGGGCATTAATTTTTATAGAGATAAGAAAATATCATAAAAGGCCATTGGGTGCTTCCCCAAAAGGAAGGATGAAAGGAAAATTTTGGTGAAAGATTCTAGTGGGTGCTATGATATTGCTACGTTTAAAGAAATCTGGGTGATGGTTATGATGGGGATTATGGAATATGTTGTTAGAGTAATTAGTTAGTTTTATTACTCTTCTTTACTTAAGCTTTCTTTTAGGTACATTATAATTAATATCTTTATTAATTATAATGTGCAACCTAGATTTTCTAGTTTTAGGGTTTTGTTCACCTTTATAGGTTGAACCTTGTATTGTTTTTTCATCATCTTGGAATATAATTTCTCTCACACTGCTGAGATTTCCAAGCTCTTGCTTTTCTATCTTCTTGGTTTCCTTTTAGCATCAGGTTATTTGCATGCAGGTGTTCTTGGCATTCTGTGAAGTTGGATTTCTCAACTTCTACATGGTATCAGAGCTCCCCTACTGCTACCTATTCTAGTGAATTTGAAGCATTTTTTCTTTTAGGTTAAGGGTTTCAAGCTTTTTTAGATCTGGTATTCTCTGTAGGACATTATTATAGGTGCTACAATTCTTCTCTAGGTTTTTTTTTCATTTTGGAGGAGGCACTATTTTTTGGAGCACTTTGAGCCAAAACGAACTCCACCATTGCACTCAAAAGGCCTGGGATAGTCAAAAAACATATAAAATTTGCTATTTTTGGCCTCTGGGGCATCTGGGAGAAAAATTTTGCCTTATTAGGGTCGTACATGCATGAAAAATGAAAAAAAAATTTAAAATTTTTGGAAAACACACCATAGCACTCATCTTCCGTGCATGCCACCCCGACACCACCCATCAGCCACCGCGCCACATTGGCACTGCCCGCCGGCCACCGCGCCCCCGTGCCGCCTGCTGCCTACAACTCTGCCCTTGCATCACCCCCATGCCACTCACCATCGATCGGCCCACAAGTGACATCATTGGTGATGTCACCTGCTAGATTTTTTTTTCTCAAGGTTTTTCAACTTTTTCGGTGACCGGATTCTTTTTCGGCAAACAGGCATTTGATAGCCATATGGCCGTCAAATGGTCATGTTTGGATGAGAACCAACTTGTCCTGCAACGTGCCTTTGAGATTCTTTAGCATAGAAACAAAATGGATGAAGCCATGGGTTTGATTGCACTGAACATCTCTGACAGTCTCCTGTTTCACCTGGAAGGTTTGACCACTCCTAGGGCTATTTAGGGAAAGTTTTCAAACATTTTTGGTATAGTGAACAAATTCTGGAAGATTCAACTTGATGCAAAGTTGACCTCTTTGACTCCTTCTAATTTCCCCACTATAGAGGACTTCTTGATGAAGTTCAAGTCTTTGCATACAGTTTTGCAGGGATGTGGGAAAATCAAGATAGATGATGAGTGTATCTATCTAATACTCTCAAAGTTGCAAGGATAGTATCATATCTTTTCTTCCACATTCTACTCCACCATGGATGCTTTGGGTACCAGACATGTTATGCCCTCTTTTGAGACTTTCTGTGATAGGTTGACTCGTGAGCAGTCCAAGCTCATTCAGATGGATTCACTTGTAGGTTCACAGTCACAGGCATTTCTTGCCAAGACACCTCAAGATTCTCAGAAGATGAAGTTGAAGTAGATATCTGATTCCTCTTCTCAACACTCTACTGGCCCACCATCTTCTTCTAAGAAGGAGAAATAGAAGACTGAGAGCCCTACCTATTCCTATTGTTAGAAGGGACCTCATGTTAAGTCACATTGTTTTCAGAAGAGATTTGATGGCTATGAGAAATAGATTTTAGATTTGCAAGCTCTCCTTCAGAAGAGCAATATTTCCTCTCCATCCTCTTCCACCTCACAAGGGTATGCTTTTCAGTCTTCTTCCTCATCTTCAACATCTAGATAGGATTTTGGACAAGGTCATGCATTACGGGCTTCCGTTGCATCCCCTTCATAGGTCCCTTGGATACTGGATTCTGGTGCTTCTCACCATATGGCATCTTCTCTAGAGATCTTCTCTTCTATTAAGGCTTCTCCTATTCCTCACATTCTCATGGGGAATAACACTGTTATGCCAGTCTGCAGGAAAGGTTTTGTAGGTATTCAGGATGGCACATTTAATGATGTATTGTATGTTCCATCTCTATCTACAAACCTCCTCTCGATTTATCAGATTACCCTCAGTGGGTCAGGGAAGACAGTTGAGTTCACGCTAGATTTAGTCTTCATTCGGGATAGTGTGATAGATGGCATTGTTGCTATAGGGATAGTTGATCATTCCACCTGTCTCTACACCTTCTCACACTTTGGTCCACCATCTCCATCATCGGAGCATAGCTCTCCTCCTATGCGCGAGCATCATGTGGGACAGTCAGGTCACTTGAACCTCTATGTTGTTCTTGAGACCACTTTTGTGACTGCCTCACCTCATCTTGTTGGGGTTTCTTCTCTTCAATAGGACTCTTCTTCAGCACTACCAGACCCTCCACCTCCATTCATCAGGCCACTAGGTGCAGTTGTTGAGGATTCTATAGAGGACACTCATCTCCTCTCTCCTGACAGTGTCTGCACACCTGTCATACCACCTACATTGGGGATTCCCTTTCAGGATCCTCATGTCTACTCCTTTGAGCATCATCTCAGCCTTCCTATGACACCTCATCTTTTGAGGGCACCTCTTTAGTGTTCACTATCTTTCACTCCTTTGTATTGGAGTCACAATGGTTCTTTCATTGTTCCAGGGGTTCTTTCATTCTAGGGGGGCTTTGGAGCCCTTACCCTCTCTCATGTGAGGGGGTTGATAGCACACATTGTACTTATGGCTTTGAGAGAGTCTCTTGAAGTCATTTTTTTGTCTTTTTCTTTCTTTTATATCTCTTTTTGGAGAGGATATTTTCCCACTAGGTTTTCTCCTTTGTCTCTAGTTCATAGAGATTTGCTTGTATTGGGTACCTGATCAGGCCTTATTGCCGGGACCCATTTCCTACTTTCATAGCTATGCTAGGTTAGCTTACCTCCTGAGCTTTGCTTAAGGGGGGGTGTTAGAGTAATTAGTTATTTTTATTACTCTTCTTTACTTAAGCTTTCTTTTAGGTACATTATAATTAATATCTTTATTAATTATAATGTGCAACCTAGCTTTTCTAGTTTTAGGGTTTTGTTCACCTTTATAGGTTGAACCTTGTATTGTCTTTTCATCATCTTAGAATACACTTTCTCTCACACCGTTGAGATTTCCAAGCTCTTTCCTTTCTATCTTCTTGGTTTCCTTTCAGCAACAGGTTATTTGCATGTAGGTGTTCTTGGCATTCTATGAAGTTGGATTTCTCAACTTCTACATATGTTACCCTCGACAGTAGGTTCAAACATTCCCATTCCTACCATTTTTTGTTTCTCTATCATTTCCATCATAAAATTATGGCATCTCTACCTTACTACATCCTTCAGTCCCTCCGCCTTAGTATTTCCCAACATAGGAAGAAGAAGAAGAAGAAACTCATTCTTCATGAAGAGCTTATCCTTCTTATTGTAGAACATCTTAAGAAGAATGCCATCTCAAGCCCTATCATCTCTTCATCCAAAACCTCTAGTTCAGCTAAGAAATGCATTAGGGAGATTGTTGTTAAAGAGGAGAGTCCTTCAGGAAAAACCTTTAAAAAAGAAAAGGATGTCAGTATGGAAACGGATACCACTGTGGATAGTGAAGATGGTTATGAAGATATGGCTGATTCGACTGAGGAAGAGAGTGATGCTTCAACCTCAGTTTCAAACATGGCTTCTAGGGATAATGAAAACAAAGAAGAGGAAGCTACTGGGACTATGGAGATGGGGAATACCTCTAGGATCAAGAATAATAATGAGGATGACAAGAATGACAAGGATGTCGGTGGTCAACAGGTGCCCATCTTGGTGGAGTATGATAGTTCTAAAGAATATGATGTGTCCATCTCCCCTAAGCTTGAGGTGATAATGGAGGTTAGTTCAGATATTCAAAAGGATGCCACAAATTTGGTGAAGATTTCACCTGATGCGGAGATAGCTTCCCCTGGGGTGGAGAAAGTGAATGTTCCTGTCAATTCTTGGAATGTCCCCTTTATCAAAACTGTGGATATGTAGGAAGGAAATGTTCAATTGCTCAAAGAGGATATGGATGAAAAAATAGACCCCCCCTTTGGGGTTCTCCAGATTACTAAGGCTCCTTCCATGTATTCATTTCAGTTAATGAAATGGGTATTTCATGAAATTAAGAATTTGAATTTAAAATGTCATTCCATTTCTGCTAAAGTGGATTCCCTGCAGGAAAGGCTGGAGTCTGGTTTGAACACTGCGGATGGCAACATGAACAATGACAAGGACAAGAAAGTGCAGGAAATGAAAGTTAGAATGGATAAGCTAGAGAATGCCATGAAGAAACACATGCATGATAATAATCTATTCATGGGCTCTACCATGGACTTCTTTCTGACCATCAAAGCGGAGCTAGACACTAGCTCCCCAGCAAAAAACCTAAGGAGGATGTTGAGGACTTGGAAGAGGAGGGTCCGGGTAAACGTACCAGGTCTAGGAAAAGGATGAAGATCCAAGAAAGAATCCAGGAGCTATCCGACTTCAATGCTTCTATAAAGAAGGTCTCTGAGGTGAAGAAGGAAGCCAATGAAACTCATAAAGAGTTTTCTTAGTGCCCTGGGTCCCTAGTGCTAGTCTTTTCTTTTTTTGGTTCTCCCTGGCAGTTGGTTTTTTGTTGGTGTTTGGTTTTGAGGTGGTTTCTATGGTTTTTGGTTATGGCGGACTGGTTCCCAGTCTAGTTTCTCTTTAGTATGCTTAAATGCTAAAACTTTTTTCTCTAACTTGTACGGGGTTTTGAGTCCCCTTTAAAACCTATTTTTTACAGTAGTAAAAAATAAAATGATGGTTCATAAATAATATTATAAAAAATGTAAATTTAGGAAAAATATTTAAATATTTCCAAAAGAAAGGAAACAATCAACATAATATCAATTCTAATCATACATCCATCACATAAATCAAATGAGATTTCAACATATCCGCTAGCAAGAATAGATATTTTGAGTGACCACCACTAAGTAGTATTGATCCATTAGAAAAGATATTCATAACATAATTATACATATCAAATGCATGTCAGTGTACTAAGTCTCTATCTATGTAGCCAACAACATGCATATGCCATTTCAGATTTACCATGTTTATTGCATCTCAATCTAATAGACTATGAAAAATTGATGCCAACAAATATCCCAATATCCCTCCAATTAAATCACAAATATTACTCAATTTAATATTAAATTCTCTCCAATCATAGACTCATAAACATGAAAATATCCCTCCAATAAAAGCCTTGGTTATTATTTTGAATAAAGAAAATATCTTATTAAATTTAAAAAAATCAAATTATTAATTGTAACTTTAAAAACTAATTCCTTCTAAATTATTCTCTACAAAAAGAACAATAAAATCTAATTAAAACATTATTTACTTAGTTTTAATATAGTTAATCTATATATAAGTACAAGTGACCTAAACTATGGAACAATAGATACTTGATAGTAAAAAAAGAAATGATTTTTTTAATTTGATGGCCCAGGTTAAAAAGAAATAATTTATTTAATTTAATTGATGAGGCAATAGAAGGCATGAGAGAAAGTGAAAAAATCAAATAGAATTTTTCTCCACTCCATAAATATTGTGAAAGAAATACAAATTAGAGGAAACAACACTAGCACCTAAAAAAAAAATACACATATACACAATATTTGGTATGGTTCACAATATGAGGCATTAAAATATTCTCCTGCTCACTTTATTTGATGAGGCATGAGATAGGGTGGAAATTAGCTCAATTGCTAGCAATATCCAATTACATATCCCATTCACCGATATGACACCTTCAAATATGATCACAAATAATATTAGTATCATTATTTAATCATTCTAATGTAGAAGTAAAGATATTTTTAAAAGTATAATTTAATAATACTAATATTCATTAAAAAAACATATATAAACTCATAAATAATGTTAAAACCAGATTTTATTGTTAACTCAAAATAAACCAAGGCTACCACCTCTCTAAATTGTACTACCACATGAAATGGCTCGTAGCCATGTAACTCATTTTCCTGGAATTGTACTTTTGCCAATATAAATTAACTTTTTTCCTATCATAAAATGTGTGCCTATTGATAATCAAGCCTAATAAATGTAAAACCAAAAATTTCTACATCTTCTTCTCATCGTCGTCCTCCATCTCCTTCCCCATCTCCATCTACCTATCACTCTAACTATCATTTATTATATGGAATGGACAGCCTAGATTTTTAAAATAAACTCTCTCTCTCTCTCTCTCTCTCTCTCTCTCTCTCTCTATATATATATATATATATATATATATATATATATATATATATATATATATATATACATATATATATATATATACATATATATATATATATATACATATATATATATATATAGATACATATATATATATATATACATATATATATATATATATATATATATATATATATATACATACATATATATATATATATATATATATATATATATATACATATATATATATATATATATATATATATATATATATATATATATATATATATATATATATATATATATATATATATATATATATATATATATATATATATATATATATATATATATAACATGTGCCTATTGATAATCAAGCCTAATAGATGTAAAACCAAAGACTCCTATGTCTTCATCTCGTCCTCAATCTCCTTCCCTTTCTCAATCTCCTTCTCAATCTCCTTCTCATTCTCCTTCTCATTCTCCTTTATATGATAAACAAGTAAAATGATATCTAAGAGAATGTATTGGTGATTGCACATCAACATTTTTACAATAGAAAAAATTATTAAATATTGTAACAAAAATAAATTTAATTATAATTAAAATAAATAAGAAATAAAATTGTTTAAATAACAATTATAATAATTAATTATAAGTCACAAGTCATGTATGTTTCTCAATGGAACTTGGAGGAAGTGATGTCATTTTCACAACTATATCTCCATTAAGCTATATGAACCTTAGAAACTTCCTTAGTGATATAGTTTGATATTTTATTATAATAAATTATTTATGATATTTAATATGTAATACTAATAAAATTTATTAAAATATTTAAATTTAAAATATAATATAAATTAACGATAAATTGAAAAAAACAACAATAACTATCTTTTTTAAAAGTAAAAAAAAGATATTAAAATGAGCAAATCATAAAAAAATTAGAAAATGTAGGAGGAGGATGAGAAGAAAATGTAGGAGTGTTTGGTTTCACATTTATTAGGCTTAATTATCAATAGGAAGAGGTATTTTTAAAGGGCTTTCTATCTTCTTCTTATGTGTGAAAATGGTCGATAGTAAAATATACGTGAGATGATGATATTGTGGTATATTTATGTATCTCTATCCCTCTCTTTTTCTATATCCACGTGTCTCTCTCTAACTCACACACTATCCCTATCCACCTCCCTATATCTACAATTATATATTTCTTACTCACAAACAAAGACATTCCTTTCTCACACCCTATCCCTATTTTATCTTTCCCCTCTCTTTACCTTTCAACTCTCACTATCTATATCCCATTTACTCTCTCCCTCTCTCTCTTGCCCTCCCTCCTTTTCTTTTGTCTGTTAATCTTTTCAACTCTCTATCTCTCTTATCTCTTTCTATTATTCATCTTACTCACTCTCCCCTACCCTTACTTTATATAGCCCTATATCTCTATATCTTTCTAATTATCATTTCCTATATGAAATGGACAACCTAACTTTTTGAAATTAACCATTCGATCAGATTCAGTTCTAAAAGTGGTAGAAACAATTCCCATTTAAGGGGCTAGATAAAATTTTGATGGTCTTCGCCCTACTCTCCCATATATATATATATATATATATATATATATATATATATATATATATATATATATATATATCCTCTTCAGGATCTATTTGTCTCTATCTCACTATTTCTTTGTCTATTGTGGTTGTGTGATAAATGCTTTGAAGGAGTTATTCAAAAACCAATGTGATATATAAAATCCCAAATAAAAATAATATAACTACTTCATACTTTCACCCCTTCAGTCCTTCTTGATTTTGTATGAGATAGTGGGCTCATACTGTCTTTCTCATTTTACTATAGGCTTTTCAGGTGTCAATAGTCCACCTACACAAAAATTCAATAATGAGGTGAGTTTAAGATTTACTATATAAGACATATATGAGTGCACTCCTGGTTAAGATGAACACTTAAAATTTATTGCAAAAGGTTCTGGTATGTACTCTAAAGAGCATACTCCCTTACATGTCCTATATAACAAGATAAATTTGTATGGCTTTTTATTTTATTTTTAAATGAGGATAAACCTTAAAATTTTGAGATGGTAAAATTTAATGCAAAAGGACGTCATTGGGCACTATTTTTAACATTCATTTTGTATATATCCACTTAAAACCTAAGGAAACTAATCAAATTAGATCCTTAAATATGAGCCTTGTAAAAGTTCTAAGAGTTTTCAAGTGTACTTTCACATTAATGTACTTGAAAAAGTGGTATATTTGATTTAGTTGTATGAGTTTGTAGATCATGCAGCAAGGTGGGATAAATTATAATACACTTTAAATATGTATGCCACTTATATAAAGTAGGATAAGTCTAAATATTGATAATGAAATTTGCATAAATTAATGGTCACAATTACTATAGTTGTTTCCCTTATTTTCCATCACTTTATGTAGGTGTTGAAGAGCCCATTCAAAACGTAGCATATATTTTAGAAGCAAAAGAAAATTGGCGGGCCCCTGATTTTGGACCATAAACAATATTCTAGAACTTCAATTTTTTTTTCAGAGTTTAAATATATTTCTATTTCCTTCCAAACATGTTGGTCAATGGAGAGACATTAAGAGCGTGGGCTCAAACAAAATCCTCCCACGTGGACTTCCTTCTAATAGGCGGTTTATGCATTAATAGTCGAGCATCTGCCAAAGGATCAATGATGGAACTGATCAATGAAGTTGCAAAGGTCGTGTGAGCTGGGATTTATTTGTTGCCAAGATGCACAGAATAGAAGAGGAGAAGAAAAGCTAAAGACCAGTTTTGAATCTGTCATAAGTAGGGAACTGATGAAATCTGGAGGCATCGGTTGTAATCTATGTATGTTGAAGGAGATGTAATTTGCCTTCGAAAGTTCCCGTCCAAGCATCTCTCTTTGTCAAGAAATCCGTTTTCAGATTGAAAATTTTCTTCACTGTTGCAGGCATTGATGAGTGCTCAAATTCTGAGAAAGGAAACGGCCCAATAGGTTTATGCACCACTGCAAATGGAAGCCAAATTTATGATCAATTTCAAATATTTTTCTTTTGTTTGTGAAAGGGAAGTAAATTTGAGGAGAGAAAATGTACCAGTTCCTTTCTCACAATGGTAGGCACACGAAACCCTAATATGTGGAATTTGAAGTAATGGGGTTTGGGGCCGACAATTCCGTCAGGAGACGGCACATTTCTGACAGGCGTTGGAACATGATTGAAGAAACCCCCGTGCTCATCATAAGTAACAATGACCACCATTTCGTTCTACTGAGGGCTCGATCTCAGTCTCGTAAACCTCCTTCACAAATTTCTGACCTTCGGCGGCATCATGCGAAGGATGATCATCATTCGCCGGAAGAATTTTCAAATCAAAATATCGTTGCTCAATGACGACATAGTTAGGCAGTTTCCCCTGCTTGGCGTGAGATCTGAAGCAGAGATCGTACTGGTGAAGGGGGTTGCGGGAGGCCACGGCCACCGCAGACCCGAGAGGGCAGCGGCTGGCCATGGGCCACCGGCTCCAGCTCTATGGGCAGTTTTTTCAAAAGAGAAAAATATAATAAATTATAAAAAAATATTAACAGTATTTAGAGAATGCAAAAAGAAAAAAAAAAAATTGTATACCCTATTTGAATCTGATTTTAGAGTCCTCTTCTTCTAACATTTTGTATATATAGAAAAGTATATATGTATATATATACTTAAAAAAAAAGACGAAAGTGAAAAATGTATATTAATGTTTCTGATTTCTTTTATGGTTTTAGCTCTAAACTTATTGACTTTATTATTTTAATTTATATTTTTAATATGGTGATGAAATTTTCAAATCTTAACTTAGTAGATTTATCTTGTATTAATTGTTAACTTTTGTATTTTTTTCTTGTTAATTAGTTTATTTATTTTTCTAATTAATTATCAATGAAATTTAGAATTTCTATTGTGGGAAATTTATTCATTTTCTATTGGGAGATTGATTTATTACTAAATATGAGATGAAGTTTAAACTTTAGCATGTAATGAGGGTGTTAGGTAATTCATTGAATTATTTTATTATAGCTAATTAAATGGAAATTTTAGGGAGAATTAATATTTTACAGTAAATTAAGAATTGTGTGATTTAATAGCCTATTTTTCAAAGGATTTGAATTATTAGTAACCTTGTTTTTAATAGGGGGTTAAATTTTGTTTAATCAAGATCTCTGTAGTAATTATGACTTTATTTAGTTTTAATGTACCCCTGTGAACTATACTTAATCTTGCAACCTAGTTTATTAGGACCCACACGGTCATAATGAATTTAAGATTAATTACTTTTAATGAATAAATCTATATGATTATAGTTAGCATTGCGTTCGAACCTATGTTTTTGATAGAAAAAAGAAACAAAAGGGTGTTGGCCCATGGTACAGGAAGACTAGAAGCACATTAACAAAATATTAATAGCACTAGTCGCATAGCAGTTTATTAGCAAAAAGTCAACAGAAATAAAATTGTCTAGTCTGCCTCTATCAAAAATAAATATGAAAGTCCTTTTCACAAAAAATGAACCAAAGTAGCATAACCAGTAATTAGACTAAGTATTAACAATAACAACCCACGCAGGGCTAAACCAATGTTTAAAGAACTTAATAATAAAATATGAAATCAAAAAAAGGGACCTGGAACAAATAGGCCCATGCCAGCACAACCACCTCATGGACCACAACAACTAGGATCTTCCACCCCAACGTTTGGACATCAAGGTTGTGGCCCACTCTTCCTACAAGAACTGGAAAAGGTCTTTGTTACCCTCATCGGCTTCCAGTTTACCGCCAGCCATCTTCTCTTGCATGTTGCACAGGGGCACAGCCAAAGCATACATGACCTTGAGGGAAAACTTGTTTGAAACAGAAACCCTAGCTTTAATCTCTCTAATGTCCTACTTGAGGCCGAGAATCTCCATATCCAGCTCATTGAACTTCTTCTTGAGAAATCCTTTGAACTTTTCAGTCTCCTCTTTCGCCACCATAGTGTGCTAAATGTGAGGGGATTTATCCTTCTACGTGTGAGGAGAGAGTGGAGGTGGGGTAATGTTGCGAGGCTTAACCTCCATCTCCAATGGGGGATTCAGGGGGAGCATTGCTAGAGCTAGGAAAATTTAAGTGTTCAGTCAAGGATCCTTCAATCGAACTAGTGGAAGCAAAGGTGTCATCCTCTGACTGAGACTTATCATCTGAAGCTATTTCCCTAAGGATTCTCCTACATTTCTCCTTGGGAAGCTTGTTAGAATGCTGGACAGAGCCCCCCAAATCCACCTTCAGATCAACCTGGCTGTCTGAATTTTTTTGTTTCCTGGGATTCCTCTCAGTTTCAGGGGTGTTGTCAATCCCCATCTTCTCCTTCACTTCCTTAGTCTCAAAGACATGGGATTCTTCAAGGTCCTCTACCATTTTAAAAGGGTTCCTCACACACCTTTTGCGGCTTTTCCCATTGCGGGGGACAAGGTCAATCTCCTGGATTTCCTGTAAGGACTGAGAGGGGCACTGGGTGGAGTTGTTGGTTTCTAAAGGGGAGACTTCTTGGGTTATCTCCTTAATGATCAAGGGAGGCTGGGGAGGAGGGAAAATGGCTTTATGGAAGTTGTAGAGGTAGAGTAAAAGGCCTTGGTGTAGGATAGGGACCGGCTTCTTAGTATTTTTATTCTCCTTAATGTCTAGAATGTTGCTTTCAATTGAGTGAAGGAGATAGAAGGGGATGGAGATGAGGTCTCTGTTCCTAATATGGTTGAGAAATGGTGGGTGATAGTAGTAAAACAAAGTGAATTTACCTTCGAGGGTGAAGTATTCCATGATTATATGGCATACCTTAGGCCAAAATTCAGGGAGTTTTTTGCAGTTAAAGGCACCAAATTTCTTCACAGGTTTCTCCCCCACCCTGAAGAATTGGTTTAGACTGGTTAAGTATGGCATTCAGCTGGTCTTTTTATACTTTGTACCCTCCATAGATAGCCCCATAGCCTTAGCAATGACCTCTTCATTAAGCTAAAAGTGCAAGCCCCCAACCGACACCTTCCTATTATCCCATGAGGATACAAATTGCTTGGATATTTGCTCATCGTGGCCTCCCTTCATTCTTTCCATGAAACCCCAGATTCTGTTGTCTTTATAGTAGTGGGTCACCAGTGGATCGGAGGAGAACTACTCTTCGATCTTGTCTGGCTCAATGCACAATGTTTTTCCTCCCATGGTAGCCAGACTAGTATCCATCGTAAGAATTCTCTGGAAGTTACAGAGTTTCACAAACCAGCATAAAGGCCAAGTCTTTTTGAGATAACCGTTTAAGAGAATATCTTTCATAAGAGGGAAGAGTTGGATGATTTTTGGGCAATCAATCTCTATATAGAAAAATCTAGCGCATCTCCAAGCGTAATAATTAGAAACAAAGCTGAATTTTTCCTTAGTGTCCTTGGTAACTGAGATTACCTGGTGATGCAGACAGCTATCTCTCCACAGGTACTTGCGCATAACGCAATTATGAACTTTTATGGAGTTTTGCACATACATATTCATCACTATATTAATCATCAAATTAAGCCAACACAACCACACGGTGGGGCCCTCAACAATATTGGTGACAACTTGGCTCATTTCAAACATTGTTGATGACATGCCTCTCCCACCCAATCAACCATTGGGTCTCCTTTGATAGCTCATTCACTGCCTTCCAATTCACTAGCCTGGCTTGTCTAAGTCTAGTGGAAGCTAGAGAATCTGCCACAACATTACCTTCCCTGTAAGTATTGGCTATAGTCATGCTTTGGAGATTGATGAGAAGCTCCCGAATTTCCCCTATTATGGTGTTCACCCACCATCTCGCACTCGACCCTTTTTTTATGGCTTCCACAATCACTTTGGAGTCCCCCTCAATCATGACCAATCTGATATTCATGGTGATGGAAAATTTTAGGCCCAAAAGGAGACTCGTTCCTTCAGCTTGGTTGATAGTATTGTTTTTGAGTGGCCCAGTGTTAGCTAGAATGCAATGGCCATTGTGGTCTCTTAGCACTCCACCCCAACTCTGAGTGGGGTTATTAGCCGCACCATCAAAGTTTAGTTTGGTCCAGCCCATGGGTAGGGAAATCCACTGAGTGAAATTTCTAGCCATTAAGCTGGAGTTGTCAAACCTATGAAGCCAATCAATAAGTTCCATTTATCCTCCATTTTGATTTCCCAGGTAGTGAGGGGTGTCGAGGGGAGTTTCCAGCTAGCCGAGCCAACATTCTCACATAGGAGTTTGGTGCCCAAATGGAGAGAGACCTCATGAGTGCACTCAGTCTCCCTGAATATCCTATTGTTCCTTTCTTTCCAAATAGTACAGCAAATGTGAGGAGGAAGAAGCTGCCATAAGAGTTGGAGGAGATGATGATTGGAGGGGGATCACTAGCTAGTGAATTGGTGAACATCCTTTCCCATAACCCAAGGGACCCCCAATTTTTTAATAATTCCATGCCAAATAGTAGTAGAGTACTCATAGTGTATGAATAGGTGATCCATTGTTTCCTCTTCCTTTTTGCACAGAATACATCTGCTAGCAATGGAGAATCCTCTTCTCATGAGGTTATCTTGAGTTAAAACTTTACCGTACATAAGCATCCACTAGAAAAAATTAATTTTTGGAGTAAGTTGAGGAATCCAAACCTTACTCCAATCTTCTGGATTATTCTCCTCCTTTAGAAGAAGATTATAGGAAGACTTAACTGAGAAGGTACCCGTTTGGGTGGGAGCCTAGATAATGGAGTCCTGTCCAGTAATTCTAGGTATCCTGACATTCCCTAGGATTTCCATAAGCGCATAAGCCACTTTGTTTATTCAGGTCTATCTTGACTAGAATAGTTAAATCCTTCCAATTCCTATTAGACATGTAGTTAGAGACTCTGTTACCAAGGGTAGGTCTGATGTAGTTCATGAAGGGGCCAAACCTTCTTCCAAGGTTGGTGCAGTTATGTATCCAAGAATCATGCCAGAATCTGATGGATCTCCCATCTTTGAGTTGCCAGAAGACACCCTTAGACAACATGGTTTTACACTTGCAGATGTTAGTCCATAGTTTGGAGCCAATGGGAAGATCATTACCATAGAAATGCATCCCATAAGGGTGTCCTTGAAGGTATTTTTCTTCCATTATCTTGCACCAATCTACTTTCCTTTCAATTAGCCTCCAAGCCACTTTCATGGTAATGATCTTCCCCAATTGACCAGGGATATCCTCCTCTTCTCTTCCGAGCCAGCCCAGAGAAAGGTTCTTTGGATCTTTTCGAGCCTGTCAACCATGTTGTTCTTGATCTTGAAAAGGGAAAGGAAATAGATAGGAATCCCTTGGAGAGTAGAGGAAACCAGTTGGAGTTTACCAACATTGCTCAAGATCTAACCCTTCTTCCAACTAGCAAGTTTTTTTCTAACTTCTCTCCAGGATGGAATTCTAGAAGTCTTGGGAGACCTCTTTGACAATGAGAGGGAGGCCCAAGTAGGTAGAGGGGGGCGAAGCCAACTAACATCCCAAAATTTGAAGCACTCTGGTTTGGATCTCTATGGGCATGTTGAAGAAGAAGAGTGTTCTTTTCTAATAGTTTATACACTGTCCTAAGGTAGAGGCATAATTCTCCAAAAGATACTTCCATTGTCTAGCTTCAACCACTGAAGAGTACCCAAAGAGGAAAGTATCATCTACAAATTTCTCTAGCACTGCTTTTTGAAGGGTGGAAGTAGGTTTGATTCCTTTTATCTTCCTATGGAAGAGAGCATAGTTAGATTCCTATTGAGAACCTCAACCACCATGATAAATAAAGATAGAAGAGGGGGTCACCCTATTGAAGACCTTTTTCAGGTTGAAAGAAGCCACCTGGGAAGCCATTTACCAAAATAGAGAAGCTAATAGTTTGTGTACATTCTTGGATAATGCGAATAACTTTCTCATTAAAGCCCATTCTACAAAGAATTTTATGTAGAAAGGACCAATTAAATTTATCATAAGCCTTAGAGATATCAAGTTTCAAAGCCATACCTAGTGCTTTTCTCCTATCCATGGAGTGGATGATTTCATGAGTAGATATGGCCACATCTAGGATCTGTGTTCTTGGAACAAACCCCTTCTGAGTAGGACTGGTCAACTTGTCTAGGAGGGGCTTCATTCTGTTGACTAGGATCTTAGTAAGGATTTTGTTAAAAGTGTTACAAAGGCTGATAGGTATGAAATCCAACATAGAGGTGGGGTTAACATTCTTAGGGACTAGAAACATATAGGTTTTGTTATGATGATTTAGTAGCTGCCCTGTTCTAAAGAAATCTATGGCAGCATGGGAGACATCTAATCCAACAATATCCCAATATTCTTGAAAGAACATTGGGGGAAACCATTGTGGCTTTGAGCTTTATAAGCACCCATAGAAAAGACTACAACTTTAACTTCCTCGTCAGAGACCCATTCAGTGAGGTGATAATTATCACTATGAGTAACAACACATTCGATGTGTTCTAGAAGTTGATTTTTCACAATAACAGGGAAAGCATGACCATCATTAGAATACAAACCTTTAAAGTAGTTGGCTGCAACCTAGATAATTTTGTCCTTATTGATAACTTCATTTCCTCTTTCATTCCTAATAGCATTGATGGTATTTCTTCTTTTTTTATTGCTAGGAGATCTATGGAAGGAGGCAGTATTTTTGTCCCCTTTAGAAAGCCATTGAATCCTAGAGCATTGCTTCCAGTAGACTTCTCCATTCCATAGAGTTTCCTAGCACTTGTTTTTGGTCTTTTATTCCTCAGTTTGCAATTGGGGGTGGATATGATGTGAGTGTTCCAAGGCTTTCTTGCACTGCAACTAAGAGACCTAGCTAGTCTCTTCTAGGAACCTAGTCTCCTCTAGGTCCTGATTGGCTTAGATGATTAACTAAGTCCAATTCTAACTCTTCTCTAAGAGTTATTAACCTTTGTGCTTCACCTTGAAAGACTAACACCTTTGAGATAGTACAATCTTTCACCTTCACTTAGAAAGCTCTAAGTGCTAACTCATCACAAAATTCATTCTTCATTACAGGGGTGTCCATCCTTATGAAAAAATTTATAAATTTTCCAATTTGATCCATTTAAGAAATATCTTTAACCCTATCCTTACTGGGTTCAAGGATTCACCATTTAGAGACCTTAAAATAGGCCTAATTCTTGTAGCCTTTACCAGTGTCTTTTTGCATATTTTAGAAAAACTTTTCCAAAGACCATAAAAATATAAAACCATATTTGGATACCCATTTGGAAATTTAAGAAGATTCTATAGGCTTTAGGGTTTGACAACCTCCATACACTAGCTTCCTATAAACTAGGACAAATAGGGCTATTAGGCCTAGTTTTAAGGACTAACTGTAACCTTGTAGAAATCTTTCTCAAAACTTGGTCTAATGGATTGGCATAAGCTCAATCCTCATAGTATGTTATTATATGATGAAATCCTTCTTAAAAATGTACCTATTCCATATAGTACCTTTCTACCCTACAATAAATCTTCTCTAGGATCTTCACAACCTAGACCTCTAACCGGGCTCTGTCTTCTCACCTAGGTCCAAGCAATAAAAATAGCTCTCCAAAATTTCATGACTCCTAATTCTAAAAATATATACACTAATGAATCCCCTAGCATTTCTATCTATCCTTAGGTTTTTCCCATGGCTAGATTTCATGGGGGGGCCATGAAAGCACCGACTGGTCAGAACAGGACCAGTAGGAACTCTAAATCAAAAACAATTTAACCGACATAGTATATCTACTCTAAAAAACTTTATTATCAAATGAAAAAGTCTTAAAATATCCTAAAGAACACTAAACAATCACTATTTTAACACTTTCAATCCATAAGATATGACTGTCATCACAAAAGCTCAGGATATTCACTAAAACAATATTACAAAGCTCTATTATGAAACTCAAACTATTACAATTCCATCATTAGCCTCGAGATTCAAGTCTTAGCTAATAGTAGATTCCATCTCCATGATTCTAGGGCCTATTGGCCAATCTCCTGTTAGGAATAAGGTGTCTCAACCTTGGATAATTCCTATTCTTATTATTTGTTTTGTAAAATGTATTTCTTGCAAATAATGTTGATGTGTCAGCATCTTGAATTGTCTGTAAGGAGATCATGGCTAAAATGGTTATGATGGATTCCTATGATACGTAAGAGCTATGTTAGGAAGATTCAATGACAAGTGAAGACATGTGGCAACTGATAAATTTGAGTACTATACACTCTTCCCCAATCGTGGGGTTAAAAATTTTTGGGGTTCCTATTTTCTCAGAGAATGGTAAAACCCTAATATGGTTATCTTTGGGAGTAGCCCTAAAAAGTGAAGCGCATGATATAAGATTTTTTAGGGTTGCAAAGAGATATGATGCGAGTGTATTGTTGGAACATTTTTATGCTACCGTGATTTGTCTTCAAGGGTTTACAAATCTTCTGAAAGAACTTGCATTGCAAGTGTATTGTAAGCTATAATAGTTTTGATCAATACATTGTGTAGGTTTTGGAGTGCTGGGGTTTTTACCGAAAGGTTTCCCCAGGGTATATCATTGTGCCATTCTCTATTTTTCTGTATGTATGGTATGTGGTTGCAATATCTTTATTAAAGTAGTTAACGAATTTGAAATTGTAAGGATTTAAAAGAATTTTCACAATACTCTCCTATAGAGATTAGCGTAGGAAGTTGTTTCCACACTTGAGTTTCCTTACATCTCCCACCTCCTATTCTCAAGGGAATCCAAGGATAACCGAGTTGCATGCAACATTTGCAATAATTGCAAATGTTGTCATGACAACGTCTTAACAATATTTGGCATCTTTCTCTATGCCTTGATCCTATTTCTTAGGACCTCTATCCTCTCTAGATTCTAAGGAACCAACTCATTTAATGACCTTATGGCATCTCTATGACATCCATTAACATCATTTATGTGCCTAAGACACATTGAAGACTCTATCCCAAACTACTAACACTAAGAATTAAAGACTACTAACATTGGCTATTTGTGGGACCTTACTCCTAATGAATAACTCATGTAGCCCAAATAGAAATGACCTTGTAAGGTCTTAAAAAAACCACACTCTACTCTTCTTGACTTGGTTAGAGTCAAGTACAAACAAAAACAACTAACATGGAGGTTAACCTCGGTGTGCTCCTACACCATCCTCCCCAAATCAAAAATTTCAATCCACCCTTGGATTGATGATGCTTGGATCAATCCCCATTGTCTTGAACTCTGACTCCTTTATTCATATTGCATCAGCATCCACTTGACCATGCTTCTTTATCAAGTGTTCCTTGTATGCTTTAGTTCTAGTCTATTTATAGGCTCTTGTATCCAATATGTTGTCAGCTCCTGTGACTATAACATTAGGTAATTATAGATCTTCCACATCTCTGATCACTTCATGAAGGTTTTAATCCATATCTTATTGTGGTCCTTTTTAATGGACTAAGTCAGCAATGTTGAAAATAGGGAATAGTCCACTATCTTCTAGTAGCTCAACTTTGAATGCATTATCACCATACTTAGCCAAGATAGGATAGGGACCTATCCTCCTCATCTGTGACTTGTGAGGGACTCCCCTGTGAAGTCTTGATTTGTTAAGATGCACCATAACCAAGTCACCCACATTAAAGTGAACTTTCCTTCTACTGTCCTCCACCTTGGCTTTGTGTTTCATGGTGTTCTATGTCAAGGTCTTTCTCACTGCATCATGTATCTCCTACATAGCATATGCAAAGTCATCAGCATATCCACTTCCCTTCACTCCATCCTTCAAATCTCTTAGTTCATAGATACCTCTAGGATGTAGTCCATAGACTATTTCAAAGGGACTCTTCCCTGAGGATCTATTTATAGTATCATTGTAGGCATATTTAGCTTGCCCAATCAAATGATCCCATTGTTGACCATACTCCTTGGTCAAGCACCTTAGTAGATTTCCAAGGCTTTTATTGACAACCTTGGTTTGGCCATCAATTTGGGGATGGTAGGCCAATCCAAAGGACAAGTTAGTGCCTAACCTTTTCCAAAGAGTCTTCCAAAAATGAATCATAAATTTAGTGTCTCTATCTAACACAATGCTAATAGGTAACCCATGGATTCTTACAATCTCTTTGAAGAATAGAGAGGCTATTTGACTAACATCATTAGTGGTCTTACATGGAACAAAGTAAGCCATCTTTTTGAATCTATCCACAACCACATAGACACTATCCATGCCTTGTCTTATCTTGGGTAACCCAACTACAAAATCCATACTCAAGCATTCCCATGGCCTAGTAGGAATAGGTAGTGGTTGATAAAGACCTATATTTGAAGAAGTTCCCTTGGCCTTTTGACATACAACACAACTTTCCACATACCTCCTGACATCAAGATTCATCCTTGGCCAATAATAGAAGCTTGAGACAAGTTCTTGGGTCTTAGTGATCCCAAAGTGACCACTCAAAGCACCATTATGTTTTTCTTGAATCAAATTCTCCCTAATAGAGCGTCTAGGAACATATAATTGATTCCCTTTAAAAAAGAGATCACTTTGCAAAGTATACTTAGCATACCTACTATGAAAATGATTCTTGTATTCAGCACATAACTTATAAATGTTTGCAAAATCTTCATCATCTACATAAAGATCCTTGAAGTGATCTATCCCCATGCTCTTCAACTGAATTTCTTGGATTATGAGTGTTGGCTCTTTTCCTTGCAGAACCAAGCTTGAATCAAATAGTTGGACTTCAAACACTGGATAGGCAATCAAGCTTGACAAGAAAAACAAACCAATTGATGAGGATAAAGAGAAATCCTCCTTCTTCTTTGAGCTCCACATTCACTCAAGTGGGTATTGCCTTATCTGCACATTCAAGACACCTCATTACAAACCAAAGGCCTACAGACAGATTAATGTGGAATGGTTCTTAAACTCCTAGGTATCATGTACCTCAATGAAGCCGATATCTCATGCAATAGCCCAACTTGCATGGAATGAGTATGAAAACTAGAGACCTACACTAACAACTTGAAAGGGAAAGGGTGGAACTGGATTGAAATGATTTTAAATGGATTGAAAGGTCCCTTGAGATGCCCTAAGTCTCTAATAGACCAGTGCCTTCTCCAATGGGCCGCAGAGTCAAACACCCTACTGCAAGAGACAATTATGAAACAAGAACACAAACTGCTCAAGGTGTTGATGTCTGACATTAATCACACACCATGACCAAACCTCAACTTAACACCCACTTATGCATTCAAGCATGCTATTATCCACTCAAAGGATTTTAACCCTCCCCTTAGAAGAGACCTATAAATAGACAATACATTAACCAGCATCCACTGGAAGACAAGCATGACCTATCTTTGATATTTTAGCTCATACATGCATAAACACTAACCCTGAACCAGTTACCTCTGTAAAGATAACTCCACTTGCAAACACTTAGGCAATACAAGCAGAAAAACCAGACACCCTTGATGTATGATTTATGCATTCAGAATTCAAATGGAGATAGGTTGGTGACAATAAGAATAAATTGAGTCCTCATACATAAAACAAATCTGCTACAGCATGTATTATTTCTCTCAACCAGCAATGGAAAATAGAACACCCTATATGTAGAGAGAAGGGGAAATCTCTAGAACAGAACCTTTCATGGAACTGACAAAGTTTAGAACCCTTTCTAAGTCAAAAATTCGACTACATATACCCCTAGCTACCTTGGAAACCCAAAATAGGTTGCAACAAGCTACGAACAGCTAGGGCTAGGGTTTCAACTACCCAACCAACTCAAACAGTCACAAAATTCACTGCAAATACATCTCAAGCCAAGACTATCCTTCACCAGGTACCAAATCAACTTTTGCAATCAATCGCATAGACCCTGGACCACATTGCAACACCAAAAAAATCCAATCAGGCCGCTAAGACATTTAAAACCAGTCCTTTCTAGTTGCTGGAAACCCTCAGAAAATTCCAATTCGAAATCAAACAGCTACATCTTTGGCGCCAGCAGTGAATCGATGGTCAAAATCTAAACCTTCATTAACTTTATATCCCCGCTGTCCGATCAATCTCCCCCTGCGGGCTTCACAACTTAACCTCCTACTTAGTCATGCAACCACGTGGTCAATAACCTTATCCGCCATAGGATATCGGGCTTCATGTTACATCTGGTCACATGATCGCAAGGCACCAAAATAACCCTTGCGATCATGTGGCGACAACTTCTTAACCGTGCAATGCCAACCGCAAACCACCCACAAAAATCCTCGGCCCCACCACCAGTCGCTGACCAATCATAACCGGGCATGCCGGCAAGACCCACACAGTGGACCCATCCTAACCCCGCAACTACGACACCTGGGGGTCAATCGCATGATTGCATAACCCGAAAATAGGTTATGCGAACATGCGACAACCTGCAAACTTTATCCTTTCCGCAACCGCCACCATTAAGTCCTAACACAAACATTAGTCACATCATTGCATAGCCTTGAAAAAGGCTATGTGAACATGCAACTAACTGTTAGGAGTCACCGATGAAGTCAAACATGCTCCGTCACCGTAAACAAGGCTATGCGATCATGCGACTAACTGTTAGGACTCACCACTGAAGTCAAACATGCTCGGTCACCATAAACCCCCTGCCACCCGGCACACCGGTAACCAATTGAAGCACAGCACAGGGACCACTGACCCATCCACAAACAAGCCCAAAAATGAACGGTGGGCGCATGATCGCATGGGTGTGAAACCTCCAGTGAGATCATGTGCCAACCACAGGATCTGCCATGTCACCCCCGCGACTGCCAAACTACCATCTCTGCCATTGGGAATAAGGACACATGTTGACCGGTCCCATGATCGTATAGCCAAAGAATGGGCTATGTGATCATGCGATGGCCAACCAATAGCCACCACATCACTGCCCCTGCTAGCGGGCCCACAATGAACAAACCATCAGCACCAAATCAGACGGTGGGCACATGATCACATGGGGAAAGAATATTCCATGTGATCACACGCTGACTATAGATCTTCGATCTCTGACTCTAGGCAATGAAAAGAACTAGGACCCACAAACCAACCACCAAGCATTTAGCGACTACGCGACTAACCGTCAGCCAAGTCACCAGATGTTAGCCGCTAACCGCTAGGAATGAAAAGATTACGTGACAACATAGTCACCAGATCACTAAATGCTTAGGGATTAACCACTAGAATCAGGAGACCAAGCGATAACCGCTAGTCGCCAAGTCGCTGAATGAAGAATAAACCATTAGACAACCGAACAAAGCAAAGAGTCGGGACCACACAGACAGGTGGCAAGCGGTCGCATGATCGCATGTCATAAAAGTTTGACATGCAACCATGTGATAGCCAATCAGCAAGAGCTTTTGAAGGCCTGGGCCCACCTGTCATCGCACTTGCGCACTTAAGGAAAGCTGGTAGATAGAGAACTGGGAGGTCAAAAATACACAAAGTTTTCAACATAGCGGAAGACCAAAAACACACAGAGTTTTTAACGCCAAAGGATAAGCGCACAAAAGTAGGAAGCACAGGGTCGAAAACAATGCAGGTCAAAAACACAGAGGCTGAAAACATCATGGACTTTTGAAAACACTGTGGGTTTTCGACACTTAGGCAGATTTTGAAAATGCTTCCCACGGACCTTAAAGCTTTAATATTTTTCTGGATCTTGCAATTCAACTCGTGTGACTTGGACCAGAGCAAGGTGACATAGGAAGAACATAGGGTAGGAGGCAATGAAGAAACTTGTAAGGAAAATAGGCCATTTTCACAAGATTTTGCAATGATAGAAAATGGGCCTAACAGTGGCTCTGTCTGGGGACGATGGGTAACTTGTGCCCATGCGAGAATTCAAGATTTTTGGGAGAGCAAACCACCCCACAGGACAAAATTGTAGACAACAAGGAACAAGCATGGCAGGACCAAAACTGACAGACCAGGGCAAAACAGGGTAGGGGAAAGCAACTTATATACAGAAATTTACAATATTCACAAAAGGCTCAGGGCCCCAAAACTTTGATCATGTCTTTCCTCTATCAAACAAGTAATTTTCATCTCCACTTAGCAAAGGAAAGTTGAAAATGCATTTCTCATCCATCCTACCAAAAACACTATGATCCACATTCAGCACATTATATAAAAAATGATCACCATACTCACAATCATCCAGCAAGATAAAGACATCAGGCTGCCATAGATGTTGACCATTTCATGACAACAAAATGTCACACTCTTTACTTTCACCGCCATGCTGAAAAAGGAAACACTCCAACTTAACACCATGACAGGAAGCATCAACATTCTGACCATTAGTTTGCAATGAATAATAAACACTTTCTATCTCCCTGATCTGCAAACTAATATAAAACTTCTCAAGACAGAAATCCGACTGCATGAAAGTGGTAGCAACTTGCTGATCAAAAATCACATCAGCATCTTCTAGAAAGGAACAAGCACTATCAGTCAATGACTCATCAGTCATTTGCAAATATAAGAAAACTCCCTTAGAATTGTCGCATTCTCCAGCATCAGAATATAAAGAAGAACCACAGACATTAGGCTCTTGAAAAATTGAATCCACACTGGTACACATATCATCATACTCATCATCACTGACATTATCAAATTTACTGCAATAATGTGTACCATCCACTTGCATATCAAAACTGGGAGAAAGGACCTTAGTAGAAGTTTCACACACCATGCCATCACTCATTTTTTCTTCATCAAAAATAATATCCACTAGGCATGGGATCTCAGAAACATACTTGGGAGTGCATCTTTGAAACTCTACATCCAAAAGCTCTGAAATTTGTTCACTGCTTAGCAGGTACTGGACTTCACACTCTATCTCATTTGCTTCACTGCAAATGCTACAAATATCTTCCTCATCTGAGACAGGGGCTGAAAATTTTTGTGTCAAGTCATCACTGCAGGAACTCATATCTGCAGATTCATCTTCTGTCTCTTGATAATCACAAGTTCCATCATCAGTACCAGCATCACAAGATTCATCACTCTTGAATGAATCCATCCATTTCTTAACCTTTTCTAATACTTCATTTCTAATAGAGGCAGTCCAACCAATTGATTCAGGCATACTAAGCACTAAAAACATTTCAGTATACTAGAAATCTTGAAGCTCAATACCCATAAGAAGTTCATCACAAGCTATAAGAAATTTCTTATAGTATGAGTGGGATGACCCTTCTTTCCATTCCCCTATTGCACATCTTAAAATCCTTGTACAAGTCTGTTGGATTCTTTGACTTATTAGATAAATGTCTCTGTCTCTATCAACATTTCTAAGGTCTAACTGATAACACCCAGACCTAGAAACATCATCCTGATCTATCAAAGCCGAAAACTCCATTTTAAAGTATTGACAAAATAATATAGCTTGTTCTCATGACAATACTTTTGTTCAAACCCATGCAACCAATGACTCTTTAAACCTCAACATATTTCTGATACTCATTACAAAACTAAAACTTTTATCCAGAAATATGATCAAACCTTCAAGATTGACTTCCCTTTTCAATAGTGACTTGTTCACCTAATTAGGGATTGTTCTTACTTAATGAAATAGGATTACCTAGAGATGTTGTGAATGCTACAAAATACTGATATGAAGTCTCCTCCAAATCACTTTTCAAACCTTGGTAGAGCTACCACCTCCTTGCAAAGGACAAATCTAAATCAGCTGAGAACCTCTTCAACTCTGAACCTTCTTCAAAACCAACAATCACAAGACAACCTCATAGGATAACTGCTTGTCAGGACTGCAAATATATCACACTTGTTATAAAACACTGACCAAACAGAGACAAATCAAAGCCGCCACTCACAACTAGGTGAGAAAATTTTACTAATGTGTTTTGTTCATTTGACACTGTAACTTCAACCAGGACCTTGGGATGATCCAGCCAAGAAAGGAAGCTTGCTGTCTTTTACCTCTTCCTCAACAGAGTCATGATTTTGTTGGTGACTCGGATGCGCCATACCAATCTAGTCAAAATATTTTGACTACATCAATATAGCAGTAACCAGAGCTCTTTAATAGGTTTTCCTTATGTTCTCTCCAGTAGACTTGCCATTTTGTTGGCTCTTTTCCTTGCAGGACCAAGCTTGAATCAAATAGTTAGGCTTAAAACACTGGTTAGGCACTCAAGCTTGACAAGAAAAACAAACCAATTGATGAGGATAAAGAGAAATCCTCCTTCTTCTTTGAGCTCCACATTCACTTAGGTGGGTATTGCCTTATCTGCACATTCAAGACACCTCATTACAAACCAAAGGCCTGCAGATAGATTAATGTGGAATGGTTCTCAAACTCCTAGGTATCATGTACCTCAATGAAGCTAATATCTCATGCAATAGCCCAACTTGCATGGAATGAGTATGAAAACCAGAGACCTACACTAACAACTTGAAAGGGAAAGGGTGGAACTGGATTGAAATGATTTTAAATGGATTGAAAGGTCCCCTGAGATGCCCTAAGTGTCTGATAGACCAGTGCCTTTTCTAATGGGCCACAGAGTCAAACACCCTATTGCAAGAGACAGTTATGAAACAAGAACACAATCTGCTCAATGTGTTGATGCCTGACATCAATCACACACCATGACCAAACCTCAACTTATCACCCACCTGTGCATTCAAGCATGTTATTATCCACTCAAAGGATTTTAACCCTCCCCTTAGAAGAGACCTATAAACAGACAATACATTAACCAGCATCCACTAGAAGACAAGCATGACCTATCTTTGATATTTCAGCTCATACATGCATAAACACTAACCCTGAACCAGTTACCTCTGCGAAGATAACTCCACTTGCAAACACTTAAGCAATACAAGTAGAAAAACTAGACACCCTTGATGTATGATTAATGCATTCAAAATTCAAATGGAGATAGCTTGGTGACAGTAAGAATAAATTGAGTCCTCATACATAAAACAAATTTGCTGCAACACATATTATATTCTCTCAACCAGCAATGGAAAATAGAACACCCTATATGCAAAGAGAAGGGGAAATCTGCAGAATATAACCTTTCATGGAACTAACAAAGTTCAAAACCCTTTCTAAGTCAAAAATTTGACTACATATACCCCTAGCTACCTTGGAAACCCAAAATAGGTTGCAACAAGCTACGGACAGCTAGGGCTAGGGTTTCAACTACCCAACCAACTCAAACAGTCACAAAATTCACTGCAAATACACCTTGAGCCAAGACTATCCTTCACCAGGTACCAAATCAACTTCTACAATCAACCACATAGACCCTGGACCACATCACAACACCAAACAAATCCAATCAGGCCACTAAGACATTTAAAACCAGTCCTTTCTGGTTACTGGAAACCCTTAGAAAATTTGAATTCAAAATCAAACGGCTACATCTTTGGCACCAGTAGTGAATCGACGGTCGAAATCTAAACCTTCATCAACTTTATATCCCCACCGTCTGATCAATGTCCCCCTGTGGGCTTCACAACTTAACCTCCTACTTAGTCGTGCAACCGCGTAGTTAATAACCTTATCTGCCACAGGAAATTGGACGTCATGTTACGTCTGGTCGCATGATCGCAAGGCACCAAAATAACCCTTGCGATCATGTGGTGGCAACTTCTTAACCATGCAATGCCGACCGCAAACCACCCACAGAAATCCTTAGCCCCACCACCAATCACCGACCAATCAGAACCGGGCACACTGGCAAGACCCGCACAGTGGACCCGTCCTAACCCCACAACCGCGATGCCTGGGGGTCAGTCGCATGATCGCATAACCCAGAAATGGGTTATGCGAACATGTGACAACCTGCAAACTTTATCCTTGCTGCAACCGCCACCATTAAGTTCTAACGCAAATGTCAGTCGCATGATCGTATAACCTTGAAAAAGGCTATGCAAACATGTGACTAACCGTTAGCACTCACCGCCAAAGTCAAACATGCTCAGTCACCGCAAACCCCTGCCACCTGGCACACTGGCAACCAATTGAAACACAGCACGGGGACCGCTGACCCATCCACAAACAAGCCCGGAAATAAACGGCGGGTGCATGATCGTATGGGCTTGAAACCTCCCATGTGATCATGTGCCAACCACAAGATCTGCCATGTCACCCCCGCGGATGCCAAACTACCATCTCTGCCAGCGGGAACAAGGACACGTGTCAACCAATCGCATGATCACATAGCCAAAGAATGGGCTATGCGATCATGCGATGGCCAACCAATAGCTGCCACATCACCGCGCCTGCCAGCGGGCCCACAGTGAACAAACCATCTGCACCAAATTAGATGGTGGGTGCATGATCGCATGGGGAAAGCATATTCTATGCGATCACACGCCGACCATAGATCTTCGATCTCTGACTCCAGGCAATGAAAAGAACTGGGACCCATGAACCAACCGCTGAGCATTTAGTGACTACGCGACTAATCATCAGCCAAGTCGCCAGATGTTAGCCACTAATCGCCAGGAATGAAAAGATTACACGACAACATAGTTTCTAGATCATTGAATGCTTAGGGATTAACCACCAAAATCAGGAGACCAAGCGATAACCGCTAGTCGCCAAGTCGCTGAATGAAGAATAAACCGTTAGACAGCCAAACAAAGCAAAGAGCCGGGACCACATGGATAGGTGGCAGGCGGTCACATGATCACATGTCAGAAAATTTTAACATGCGGCCATGTGATAGCCAATCAAGAAGAGCTTTTGAAGGCCTGGGCCTACCTGTCATCACACTTGCGCACTTAAGGAAAGCCGGCAGATAGGGAACTAGGAGGTCGAAAACACACAAAGTTTTCAACATAGCAGAAGACCGAAAACACACAGAGTTTTTGACGCCAAAGGCTAAGTGCACAAAAGCAGGAAGCATAGGGTCAAAAACAACGCAGGTCAAAAACACACAAACCGAAAACATCATGGACTTTTGAAAACACTGTGGGTTTTCGACACTTAGGCAGATTTTGAAAATGCTTCCCGCGGACCTTAAAGCTTTAATATTTTTCTGGATCTTTCAATTCAACTCGTGTGACTTGGACCAGAGCAAGGTGACACAGGAAGAACACAATGCAGGAGGTAATGAAGAACACTTGCAACGAAAATATGCCATTTTCACAAGATTTTGCAATGATAGAAAATGGGCCTAATAATGAGAGCTCTTCTGGACAATGCATCTACCACTTTATTGAGGACACCTTTCTTGTGCTTGATATTAAAGGTATATGCTTGTAGGTATTCAACCCACTTCATGTGCTTGTGACTCAACTTTTCTTGTGAATTCAGGAAACTAAGTGCTTGATTGTCTGAATACACAATGAATTCCTTGGGAAGCAAGTAGTGCCTCCACTTCCTTAGAGCTTGGACCAATACATGCATTTCAAGGTCATAAGAAGATTACTTCATGGTTCACTTAAATTTTCAGAATGAAAAGCCACCGGTCTACCCTCTTGGCTTAAAATAGCTCCAATAGCCACATTGCTAGCATCACACTCAATGGTGAAAAGCTTCTCAAAGCTTGGCAACACTAAAATAGGTTGGGTGGCTATCTTTTCCTTCAACAACTCAAAGCTCTTATTAGTATGCTCATTCCATAAAAACTTGGTCTTCATGCCTCCCTTAATAGTATCCAACATAGGGGCACAAATTGCACTAAATTGCCTTTTGAATTTCCTATAATATTGTGAAGGGCCATGAAAAATCCTTACCTCTATTTCTATCCTTAGAGTAGGCCAATTCATTATAGCTTCCACTTTTCTTTTATCCATTTTTAGATTTCCATGTGATAGGACAAATCCAAGGTACACTAGCTTTGTTTTGATGAACTCACACTTCTCCAAGTTGATCATCAACTTCTCATCATGTAGCTTCTTGAAAACAATCCCAAGATGTTCTAGGTGCTCACTCCTTGTCTTGCTAAAAATTAGTATATCATCTAGATATACTACCACAAACTTGCCTATGAGGTCTTTGAGGACTTCATTCATGAGTCTCATGAATGTGGAGGGGGCATTGGATAATCCAAATGGCATGAAAAGCCATTCATACAGCCCTTCATTCGTCTTGAAGGATTTTTTCCACTCACCTCCTTCATGTATTCTTATTTGGTGATAGCCACTCTTCAACTATATCTTGCTATAGTACTTGGCTTCACCTAAACAATCCATTAGGTCTTCAATCCTAGGGATAGGAAACCTATACCTTATAGTTATCCTATTGATAGCCCTTGCATCAGTACAAAGCCTCCAAGTTCCTCCTTTCTTAGGTGCAAGTACAATGGGTACGACACATGGACTAATGCTATTTATAATTAGGCCTTGGTTTAGGAGTTCTTGTATTTGTCTTGCTATTTCCTCATTTTGTTGAGGGGTCATCTTGTAGGCTGCTTTATTAGGAAGGGTGGCTCCAGGGATAAGGTCTATCCTATGACTTATGGCTCTTTTAGGGGATAAGGATGATGGTTGTCCATCACTCACTATACCTTGGTAAGTCTACAACATGATTTGAATCTCCTTTGGTAACTCTGTCTTCTTGGTCACCTTGCCTTCATCTCCCTCTCTTGGTCTTAGCACCAATGCATAGCCAACTCCTTCACTCTCTTCCATGGTTTGTAAGAACTCTTTTTCACCCACCATAAGTACATTTGGACCTGTTGTCTTTACCTCAACATCCTCCAATAATGACTATATTTTTAGGGTCACATTGTCCTTCTTGAAAGAATAAGAATTATTTCCTCCATCATGTATGGCTTGGTGGTCAAATCACCATAGCCTACCTAGGAGAAAATGGCATGCATCCATAGGCAACACATTGTTAGAAATAGGGGATACTGAGAGGGGGCAAGTGAATCAGTATTCTACAAACTTTATCTTTTGCCCAAATATGGATATAATAGATTATCTTTACACATGAATAACATAAGAAGCTAAACAACATGCATAGCAATAAAACTAAAGAACTTATAACACATGATATGTTCTTGAGGAAACCCTAGCCAAGGGAAAATCCCGGTGGGGATGGTACCTAGAAAGATCCACTAATCAAAAGTATCTTGTTAAGGATATTGACCATGTTAGGAGTCTATTACAAGCATATAGTGTATCAGTCTTGATTAAGGGACTATAGGCCTTGTTAGAAGCCTCAACCTTGTTAGGAGTTGTCAATACAAAATCTGATTACCAGATGAGCCCACTGCCCAAACAAGTAATGTACAATGTATACTGATTACAAAAATAGATTAAGGTACATAACCTTATGCTGCTTGCATCAATATCTTTTTTCTGCTCTTACATTCGCATCATATCACTTTATCATATCATTACAATATTACTACACATATCCTTTCTTCTCACAATTTACAATTACATATATACAAGTTATTAAGGCTAATAACGTTACATGGTAAAATTCCATATATCTTTATCTAAGGGTTAACATCTAGGATGTCATCCCTTTATATTGTTAAGACATTATTTTGATAAACAAAATAATCCCTTAACTCTTTACCAATTTTGTCTTCAAAACTGTCCTGTCGGCTTAACACTCTCTTCGGTAAAACTATCATAACTAATTCTGTACATGTCATACTAACTTGTTCTCTAAGATGGGTTATCATTAGACATCATAGAGTTTATGTTCAATTGTGCAAGCACTGAACTTACTCCAGTCAACGTTGCAAACAAAAACTATGTTCGGGTACACTAGTAAAAATGTTGTCTCACACTTAGACAAATTTGCAATGCACTCTGCTATACTTGCTCTGTGACCTTTGTGCTCTTCATGTGGATCATATGTTTCCATAATGACAACATCTATGTACTCAACTCAGCCAAATTGCTAGCACACATCACACAAAACTTTGTCTTTGTACCTTCCAATGGAAAACTCCAGCCTTGCTTGTTCATTCGCTAACACATGTTGGCCTTTATTGAGCCAAGTTACCTTGTAAGGATTGGTGTGGGGTATCCTTGTCAACTTTAGCTTGCTGACTACTTCCTCTGACATAATTTTTTCAGTAGAGCTTGAGTTAATGATGACTCTACATACTTTCCCCATCATCTTACACTTAATCCTAAACAAAGACCTCCTTTGGCTTGGCTCTTCCTTCACCGACTCCTTGATCAAAATTCTCCTCATCATAATATTTTCTCCTTCCTCTAAATTCAATGGCACTTCAGCATGCTTCTCTACTGCATTAGACTTATCTTGAACTAGGTTATCTCTCTTGTCATCTCCTTGTGAAGAACTACTCTTCTCTAGACATCTATAGGCAGGGTGCCCCATTTGATTGCAATGGTAGCATTTCATGTCGGCAAATTAGTTGCCTCTTCCTCCTTGTCCACCATTCCTTCCTCTAGAGCTAGAGTTAGAACTCCTTCCTCTACCACCTCTACTTGATCTTCCTTCTTGCTTCTCACTAAATTTTATGTCTCCTTGAGTCGTTGATTCAGAACTTCTCCCACCATAGCCACCTCTTTGCCCTCTACTATCCTTACCTTTACCTTCACCTTTGGGGGTTTCTTGTTTTCTTTTTCTTTTCTCTTCTATCTTCAAGGCCATTTGATAGCATTGGAAAATGTTTTTGAAGTTCACTAGACTCATCTCTTCTTGAATAGACCATTTGAGGCCATTCAAGTACCTTGCAAGCTTGATGCTTTCCTCTTCAACTACCTTTGATCTGAAACAAAGCTTTTGAAACTCCTCGATGTATGCTTGGACATCTAAATCTTTTTGTCTAAGATTGTGTCTCATCCTATGAAGCTAAACTTCATAATCATCAGGAAGGTAGGTCTACTTCGCTTTGGTTACCATGCCCTTCCATGTTACTATAGGACCTTTTCCATCCTTTTCCCTCTCGATTTGCACAAACTTCCACCAAGTAAGAGCCAAACCTCTTAGCCTAGACTTGGCCACCACAAATTTTTGTGCCTTAGAGATACCATCACATTCAAAATGGTTCTCAATGCTATCTATCCAATCAACAACTAAATCTGGATCCATTTATCCACTAAATAGTGCCACACCTTCCAAAGCTTTGCCACTCAATGCCTTTAGTGCTTTTAAGAATGGCTCTTCAGGAAGAAGAGGGTTAGGTGTTAGTGTTTCCTCCTCCAACTCTAATTCCTTCTCCCTTGCTTTAGCTTCTTCCTTGTGGTCAATTTTGTCTTTGACCTTATCAACTTTGTCTTGGACTGCACCCAAGAGCTACTCCATTTGAGCTAGTCTTTCCCTTAGCAACTTGTTATCTTCTTCTTGTTACTCAACATTCTTGGCTAACTCAGCATTAGTCACCATGGTTTTTTCTTCTACTGATCCAATTGGTGTATTTTCTTCCATTGACTTAGTAGGTTGAAACATCCACCACAAGCCTGATCAATTCAAGCTCTGATACCAATATGATGTGAGTGTTCCAAGGCTTTCTTGCACTACAACCAAGACACCTAGCTAGTCTCTTCTAGGAACCCAGTCTCCTATAGGTCATAATTGTCTTAGATGATTAACTAAGTCCAATTCTAACTCTTCTCTAAGATTTCTTAACCTTTGTGCTTCACCTTGAAAGACTAACACCTTTGAGATAGTACAATCCTTCACCTTCACTTAGAAAGCTCTAAGTGCTAACTCCTCAGAAAATTCATTCTTCATTATAGGGGTTTCCATCCTTATTAAAATAGTCATAACTTTTCCAATTTGATCCATTTTAGAAAGATCTTTAACCCTATCCTTATCAGGTTCAAGGATTCAACATTTAGAGACCTTAAAATAGGCCTAATTCTTGTAACCTTTACCAGTGTCTTTTTGCCAATTCTAGAAAAAATTTTCCAAAGACCCTAAAAATATAAAACCATATTTGGATACCCATTTGGAAATTTTAAAAGATTCTATAGGCTTTAGGGTCTGACAACCTCAACACATTGGCTTCCTATACACTAGGACAAATAGGGCTCTTAGGCCTAGTTTTTAGGACTAACTATAAGCTTATAGAAATTTTTCTCAAAACTTGGTCTAATGGATTGGCATAAGCTCAATCCTCATATTATGTTATCATATGATGAAATAATTCTTAAAATTGTACATGTTCCATACAGTACCTTTCTACCTTGTAAGAAATTTTCTCTTCTTCACAACCTAGACCTCTAACTGGGCTCTGTCTGCTCGCTTAGGGCGTAGCAATAAAAATAGCTCTCCAAAATTTCATGACTCCTAATTCTAAACATATATACACTAATGACTACCCTATAATTTCCATCTATCCTTAGGTGTTTCGCATGGCTAGATTTCATGGGGGAGCCATGAAAGCACCGACTAGTCAGAATAGGACCAGTAGGAACTCTAAATAAAAAACAATTTAACCGACACAATATATCTACTCTAAACAACTTGCTTATCAAATGGAAAAGTCTTTAAATATCCTAAAGAACACTAAACAACCACTAGTTTAACACTTTCAATCCATAAGATATGACTGTCACCACAAAAGCTCAGGATATTCATTGAAACAGTGTTGCACAGCTCTATTAACAAACTCAAACTATTACAATTGCATCATTAGCCCTGAGATTTGAGTCTTAGCTAATAGTAGATTCCATCTCCATGATTCTAGGTTCTATTGGCCAATCTCCCACCTCCTGTTCTCAAGGGAATCCAAGGATAACCAAGTTGCATGCAACATTTGCAATAATTGCAAATGTTGTCATGACAACTTCTTAACAACATTTGGCATCTTTCTCTATGCCTTGATCCTATTTCTTAGGACCTCTATCTTCACTAGACTCTGAGGAACCAACTCATTTAATGACCTTATGGCATCTCTATGACATCCATTAACATCATTTATGTGCCTAAGACACATTGAAGACTCTGTCCCAAACTACTAACACTAAGAATTAAAGACTACTAACATTGGCTATTTTTGTGACCTTAGTCCTAATGACTAACTCACTTAGCCCACATAGCAATGACCTTGTAAGGTCTTAAAAAAAACACACTCTACTCTTCCTAACTTGGCTAGACTCAAGTACAAGCCAAAATAACTAACATGGAGGTTAGCCTAGGTGTGCTCCTACACCAGGATATCACTCATGGCCACCTGGGCCTGGAGGGATTCTAGGGTCCCTGTGAGCTCCTTCTTCTTCTTGAAAAGATCCCCAAAATTATGTTTAGTCCAACCTTTAACTTCTTTCCTTATGATTTCCAGTTCGAACCTATGCTAAACAAGTTAAATAATTTTAATACTTTTGACCCTTATTTAATAAATTATTTAAATACCCTTATGATGTCTTATGTGACATTGATGTTGTCTCTTCTTTTTCTTGCAACCTTAATAGACTTTTGTTCATGAGAAAAACAAAAAATTGTTAGTGTGTTTTTGTCTAAATTGGTGGGAATGACATGTAATGCAGATGTACCTATTGTCCTATTTCAAAGAGCACAATAGTGGACATAGTTTCCTTATTTTAGAATGTTTGACATGTGTAATACTCTTTTTTTTTCTATCTATAGCTTGCATAGAATATATGATGAAATTTATATGGTTAGGAGATATTTTAATGTTAGCAGTAGTTGACCAAGTTTAATCTATTCAAGCTTGGTTGAGCATTTTGTAGATGCTATTGTCCTTGATGCACCGGTCTTGAATCTCCCTCATGATGCCAAAATGCACGGTCCTTGTTGGCACAACTTTCTAATTGTATTGAGCTCATTTTCCTCGGACTTGGTGTGCCATATATACAAATTGTTTTAAAGATTTAGTTTATTTCTTTTTCTCTTCTAGCACTGATTCTTTTCGTCTTCCAATGCCTAAAGCAATTGGGGGTATTGTGGCCTAGGAGAACTATTTTTACTCATAGCACCCTTTCTTATTCGGTGTAGGCATGTTGGTGATTCTAGTCACCATGAGAGACATGACATCAATATCAATTATGGGGTAGGCTCAGAGTTAAATAGTGGAAGTTGGTTTGTAGTTAATAGTTAGTTGCATTCTCTCTGATACTCCCAGAAATGGATGCTATAGGAAATGGTTCTAGTATTTGATACTTTCCACTTCTCTAACTCTCAACCCGTGTTTTACTCAAAAAAGCCAATATGAAATCATTTATTCCACTGAAATCGCCCACTATCTTCACCGAATGCAACATGTGATAACTAATCAACTAATCCTATGGGATATTTTATTTATTAGTTATTACTAGGATATTTTATTTATTAGTTATCTTTAGTAATTTAGTTTTAGTAGTTTATTTTTTATAACGTTTTGGTAGTTTTCTTCCAACTATCTCAACAGTTTGGATTTTGATTTTGATTTTTGATTGTGATTTTGATTTTTAGTATATTTTGCTAACAAATCTGAATTACAACCTTCAGGGATTGGTTTTGTTAGACTTAAATTACCAGGTCTTGCTGATTACATATTTTCTAATGTTCTTTATCTTCCACAGTTGAAGAGAAATTTGATATCCCTTGTGAATATTAGACAGCAAGGTCATTCAATGCATCTGTTTGATGGCATCATTGAAATTAGATGATCTATTGATTCTATGATTTTTATGACCAAGGTAGAAGTTGGAACACTTTTACATTTGAAAGGTACTTCATCACATTCCCAACATACTGCAAATTTCTCTCAGCATAGTGGCAACATGTCTTCTAGTTTTTTTATGGCATGCAAGATTTGGTCACATTAGCAATGATAGTCTCAAGATCATGAAACAAAAAGGAGTTCAAGGGCTTCTCACTATTCCAAAACAAATTTCTCAATGCGATGCTTGCATTTTAGGCAAACATAGTAAACAAACTTTTCATGATTCTGTGTCTCGAGCTTCTAGAAAGCTAGCTCTCATTCACTCAGATTTATGTGGGCCTATGCCTATTACATCAGAAAATAGAAATAAATATATAATGACTTTTATTGATGACTATACCAGGATGTGTTGGGTTTATTTATTAAAGGAAAAATCTCAAGCTTTTGATACCTTCAAAAATTTTCATTTGTGGATAAAAAATGAAACTCAACTCAATATTGGAACTCTTAGAAGTGATAATGGTGGAGAGTACACTTCTAAAGATTTTTAAAAATATCTACAAGACAATGGCATAAAGCATCAAACCATTGTTCCCTATAATCCACAACAGAACGGTGTGGCAGAATGTATGAATAGAACCCTATTGAATATGGTTCGATCTATGATGTTTTTTCAAAATGTTAAATTAATATTTTGGAGAGAAGCAGTTCTTTGTGCTGTCTACATAAAAAATAGAAGTCCATCTACTGCACTAGAAAATAAATCTCCTTATGAAATGTGGCATGGTCATCTTCCCCATGTGAAGCATTTTAGGGTTTTTGGTTCCCCCTGCTATGCTTTAATTCCTGAATAGCTAAGAAATAAATTGGAAGCTAGGAGTAGAAAATGCATTTTTTTCCGATATTCTACTACTAAAGCTTATCATCTATATGATGAGGAAAACAAAAAGTTTGTTGTTTCTCGAGATGTTATATTTCTAAAATTTGGAAAAGATGCCTCCATTATTAATAAATAGCTTGCTCATCTTGATCAATTTCATTCAAAAAAATTCTATCATGAATGGGATAATGCACTTCCAACTCTTGCAAGGGGGATTCCTCTTCTCAATCAATCTCTAGAAGTGATAGAGAATGTGAAAGAGTCTAATGAATCTGAAATTTCTTGTGAAGAACATGTTGCAAATGAATGTGAACCATTTTCTGACAAACTTGTTACAAAAGAATGTGAACCAGAAATTGACAAAACATCAGAACAACCAGTTCGTAGATCCCTGTGGTCCAAGATAATTCCAAAAAGGTATGATGATTTTGAATTAAATTTTGCTGTTGTTGATGAACCTTCTTCATTCCAAGAAGAAACAACTAGTGATTCATGGAAAAGTGCAATGCAAAAAGAGTATGATGCTCTCATAAAAAATGGAACTTGGAGGTTGGTGGATCCTCCAATTGGAACCAAACCTATTGGCTGCAAGTGGGTATTTAAAAACAAATATAAAGCTGTTGGATCTCTTGACAAACACAAAGAAAGACTTGTAGCAAAGGGATATGCTTAGAAAGAAGGTGTTGACTACACTAAAACATTTTCTCCTACAGCAAAATGGGGCACTATTCGAGCTTTGTTTTCTTTAGCAGCACAAAAAGGATGGAATATACATCATATGGATGTTAAGACAGCCTTTTTCAATGGAGATTTGAAAGAAGCTGTTTATATGTTGCAACCTGAAGGTTTTGTTATCAAAGGTCAGGAACAAAAGGTATGTAAATTGATAAAATCTTTGTATGGTTTGAAGCAAGCACCACATGCTTGGTATGAAAAATTAACTGAGCATCTCCTACAACTAAACTACAAGAACTTTCATCTAGATGATGCAACTCTCTTTGTCAAGAAAATTGGTAGATCAATTGTATATCTAGTTGTATATGTTGATGATCTTCTCATCATAGGAAATAATGATGATTATATTACATCTATTAAAAGAGAGTTGAAGAAATTTTTTCATATGACTGACTTAGGATTACTGCATTATTACTTAGGTATTGAAGTTATTCAAAATCCTAAGTTTATTTTTATTTCTCAGAAGAAATATATTAGAGAGTTATTATGCAGATTTGGCATGGAAGATTGTAATTCTGTTTCCACTCCAATGGAGCAAAATTTGAAGATTTCTTCCAATGAAGGAAATGATTTTGAAGATCCAACCAAGTACAGGCAACTTGTTGGAAGTTTGATTTACGTCACCACTACTTGTCCAGACATTACCTATGCAGTGGGTATTTTGTCCAGATTTATGCATAAACCATGTGAAGGACATTGGGTTGCAGCACAATGAGTTTTGAAATATTTAAAAGGGACTCAGACTCTTGGTATAAAATATTCAAAGGTTTCTGATTTTCATCTTACTGGCTATTCAGATTCAGATTTTGATGGTGGCAAAGAGAATGGAGTATCTACTTCAGAGTATTTGATGATTATGGGATCAGCTGCTATCATATGGAGATCCAAGAAACAAACAATTCCTGCTGATTCTACAACCGAAGTAGAATATGTAGCAGCAGCTCAAGCCACAAAAGAAATTGTATGGCTTAGGAAAATCCTTGATGATTTGGGGGAGCAACAAATGACTTCAATACCTTTATTTGTTGATAACAATTCTGCAATACAATTGGCCAAGAATCCTAGATTTCATGACAGAACCAAGCATATCAACACCAAATATCACTTGATTCGACATCATGTTGAAGCCAAAACCATACAGCTGCCACATTGTTCTACCGAAGCCCAAATCTTCACCAAAGCACTTGGTCGTGTCAAATTTGAGCGATTCAGAATGCTCCTTGGCATGACAAATATCCCTTCAGATTAAGGGGGGAATGATAACTAATCAACTAATCCTACGGTATATTTTATTTATTAATTATTACTAGGATATTTTATTTATTAGTTATCTTTAGTAATTTAGTTTTAGTAGTTTATTTTTTATAACGTTTTGGTAATTTTCTTCCAACTGTCCCAACAGTTCAGATTGTAATATATTTTCCGATTTTTTAATTTAATGTATGTATATGCATTTTTATTTTGTATTATTTTGGGCCTGTTACAGCATGCACCAACATTTTTTCATTGACTGACCAAACTTTACACGGAACTTCACTTTGTCTCAACTCTCGGAAACAACGATGCCACATCAACATCTGAGGCGCATTTAAACTTGAACTTTCCTAGCATAGCTTTCTGATTTTACAGTGTAAGATTGTTGGGAAGTCTTAAAAATCTGGCGGGCATCGGAGAAAGGCTATGGATTTAATAAATAAATTGCCTGCTTCAGCTAGAAATAAATAATTTATTGTTATTATTATTTTGGAGTTCAATAGAAACTTATCAAACCAAAGATTCCATAAATAAATAAAATGTCTACTTCCACTATAAATAGTAGCATGATTAAAACTTTTCCCATTGAATAGATAACTGACTGCACAAATGGCGAAGGAATACGTTTACGTGCTCTTGTTTCTGTTGGTGGCCTCTTCTACTCTTTAATCAGTCTTTATTTTCTAAATAGATTCTGAAATACATAATTTACCAGTTTGGAATTTTTTGGTAACTTCAAAGAGTGCATGGAATTTGACTTGGAGGAGGGATACATATAAAGGGGAATGCGATCTTATTATGACTGGTGTAAAGATACCTACAGAAAATTGTTATTATGTTGATCTTGTGTTATGCAAGGGTGGTCCATTTTATATATTATATTGTATCTATTATGTACACTATTAGAACAACAATGATCCAAATAGACTACGCTTCCTACAAGCGTACGAACAAATAAATAGTTTTTCAATGGACTTTGATGAGATTATTTTTATTTTCAAATAATCTGAGTTGACTAGCAATGCTCTCAATGGAGTAGGCTTTTGAAGAGCCATCATTGAGATAAGATTTTTATTTTCAACTAATTTCAATTGAATAGTTTTGACTAAATGTATTATAGATTAAATTTTGTTTCATATAGTCAAATTGAGAAAAAATGACAAAAAATGACAGTATTTAGAAGAAATAAAATACTATCAAATGGAACAAAATAATAGATCAAAGAGAAGGAAAAATGGACAACCATGAAATTTAACAATTTGAATAGTCTTATATTCTTTTCCAATGTAGAAAAATATACAAATAATACAATCGTACAAATCAACTTTACGAGGAAACAAAATTTATCACAAAATAATAATAATCACAATACTTACCTGTGAAGTGACATCTTGATTATTTTTTTACTTACCTCCGGCTCCCTATTTACAATGTTTTTTATACTTTATATTCCTTATTTACGATGTCTTTCATACTTCTTTTCTCCCTTCTCTGCACCCCCTACTTAATATATTCTTAAATCTATTCTTAACCCTCCGAAGTGACATCTTGGTCCTTTACTTACTTACCTTAAATGTTTCCTATTTATAATTTTATCATACCTCTTTCTCCCTTCTCCACATAATGTTTCACTTTTTTCTCTGATAGTTTTTATATGCATGTGTACAAAATTGATTGTACAAATCATTTCACATTCCTCAAATTTGTGTTCTCTAAATTTTCAATTTTGAAGAGGATTAATTTCTACTAGTGTCATGCACCCCCTACTTAATATCTTCTTAACCTTCTAAAGTGACATCTTGATCGTTTACTTACCTTTCATTCCTTGTTTATGATGTTTTTCATACTTCTTTCTCCCTTCCACACATGATGTTTGGCATTTCTCTTTAATGATTTTTTATATGCCCATCTTAAAAATTAAGTTTACAAATCATTTTGAATTTGTCAAATTTGTGTTCTCAAAATTTTCTCAAATTTGAGGGGGATTGATTTCTTTGCCACACACCCCTTGCTTAATCTATTATGTGATTCTAGATTTTTAATTTTTTTAATAAAATAAATAAGAATATTTTTAAATCTTCTTTAATTTTTATTATTTTTTAAAATCTTGAGTCTAACATTTCTTTACATAAATACTTAAGGTATATAAATGTCACAACAATATTATTTCATTTTTAACTTTTTAAGATTGGTTTTATTTGTAACTATTAATTTAAGGGATGGAATCATAACATTAACCTTTTTAATATAGTTTAGTCTTACTTTTAGTATTTTATTTCAAATTGGCTAAACTTCTATTACATTTTTTTTTTAAAATGAGTTTATCTTTCAATTATTCATCATTGATCCCCAAAGCTTTATACAAATTTTTACTAGATACTTATTATTTTAGTTGAAAATTAAAATCTATAAATTGGTAATGCAACATCAAGCTAATGATACCATTTAATCCTAAATCTGAATGCATATCCTAAATATATGAGATGTGTGTATCTATGTATATATTAAATAATTTGAAAATATTATTTCTCTATTTTTCTATTGGTTATAGTAAGGAACAAATTTACTTTTTCCAAAAGGTTCATAAAAAATAATATAACTATGGAAGGCATTTAATAACATTAGCCCAAAGAAAGAAAATGGATGAATAAAGGCAATGAGTGGTGCTAGGGTTTCAGGGGATCAACATAGCATAGAAGACAAAGGAGAGGCAAATGATGATGAGGATGAAGAGGTAGAGCTTTTGACTCTCGCTTTGTGTAGGATGCAGCTAACCTCTATTGTTTCCTTTGGTGTAGGGCTTTGTGCTCTTTTTGAGGTATATAGTGAGAGTGGAGTTGTTCATACACATGAGTATCTCCTATTTGTATGCAACATATGGTTGGGTCATTCTCTTGGTTTACAATAGAGGGATATTTTTCTTCTTATGTTGTATGGAATTTTCCCCAAGGCTATGTTTATTTTTGCCTTGATGTGGTGGGTTTTCTCCTCTATCATAGTGGTCTAGTATTTTTCTTAGATACTGTTCATTTCTACGGGGTGATGGAGGCTTTTCTAGTGGGATATTTTGGTTTCGATATTGGTGAGATTTCTTTTTGGCTCAAAATTGGAGGATGAGGTCCCACATAATGGACTGTGATAAGCATCCCAAATCATGGACTATGGTGATCTTAGATAGTTTCTCTTGCATTGACCTATTCCTAATGTTGAAACTTGCTTGACTTAGGTTACGATTTGCATCATGCCCCTGTTGCCTAAGATTTTGGATGTGGTAGGGATCCCTGATGATTGCTTCTCCCTAACTATATATCTGGTGTCGAATAATTGTGAGAGGTTTAGTGCTCCCTATTAGTGTAGGATGTTCCTAAACCTTGGCTTCTTGTAGATTATTGCAATGATCTCTCTCCCTAGTTCCTTGTAAATCCTATTTTGGGATCTTCCATTTTTAGTCTTCTCTTGGTGTAGGTTGAGAAAAAATTTTGGGTTATAGGAATTTATGTCAAGAACACAAAACTTCGGTGGTCCTTGAGCGATGCCCCTATTTTATGTTAGGAAACCATAGCTAGTTGTTTGTGATCTGAAGATCCTTTTGGGCCTTCTTTCTTTGTTTTCTTTGTAGTGGGCATAGTTTGTGGGTTCCTCTTCTACCTTATTTTCCCTTCCTTGGCTATTCCTACTAAGGTGGGATCCTCTTCTTTTGGGGTGCTGAGGAGACTTGTTGAGGGGTCCTTTTCAAGGGTAGACTTGGTTGGTAGTTCTGGATTGTTTTGGGTTTCTTCTTCAATTGAAAGAAGGTGAAGAGAGCCTTTCTATCTCCCATTCTTTAGTCTAATGAAAATGGGCTTATTGATATAGTCCTCGATGGGTTGATTTCTAGTAATCATTACCAAAATTTAGTTGGAATTTTATTGCACCTCTTCATTTCCATGAACTCGCTAGTTCATAGTCGTTTTTCTTGTAAAAGGTTTTAGGGTGCCTTTCAAAACCTTATTGTTCTTTCAAGATTGTGGCTTCTTTCCTTGACTAAGATTTTCTTTTCTCAAGGGGCTCCTCCCAATAATAGCTTGTGAGAATCCTTTCAAAATTGATTTTTATTCTTTACATTAGTAGGTTGTATTCTTTCTAATGCTGGGTTTTATTTAGTTGAAGGTTAGGGGTTCTTTCTCAAACCCCTCTTTTCTTCACATGTAATTTTTTAGTGGGGTCTAAACTCTATTTCTTGATGATTGGTTTCTTCAGCCAAAATATTTTTTGTTATTAAGAGTCTTCCCTTCTCTATTTTCTAGTGGTCTAACTTCTTGTGAGTTCCCTCCCTTTGTTTGCATCTTTAGCTATTTATTCTAGGTTCAAACACTTTTTGAATTGACTTAATCAGAAGTTTAGCCCAAAATAAAATTCAAAACAAAATAATCACAACAACAACATTACTTACAATAAGGTAACTCTCTAATGTGAAATCTTGACTATTTACTTAGCTTTCATTCCCTATTTATAATATTTTTCATACTTCTTTTCTTCCTTTCACATGTGTTGCTTCGCTTTTCTCTTTGACCATTTTTTATATGTCTATCTTCTTGACCATTTTTTATATGACTTTCTTCAAACATAATTTCATAAATCATTTCACATTCATTGAATTTGTGTTGTTCATCTAAATTTTCTCAAATTTGAGAGGTATTAATTTCTCATAGTTCCATGTGCCCCCTAATTAATCTATACTTATGTCTTCACAAATCGTTAGTACTGTAAAACATGCACCCAAATTTTAGACAAATTAATAAGTAGATTTATTTAGTGTTTTTATTGAAGGGGAAAACTAGTTTTATAGAGAGTAGAAACCCAAAATTAATAATAGAGAAGCTGAAATAGTCTTAGATAGAAACCATCTAGGACCGAGATGCGAAATAGGCACCAAAAATCTCACAAAGAAGATAGTGCAAAGAAACTCAATGAAAAAAAAAAACTACATAAAGGACACCCAATAGAAAAATTGCAATATTTTAACTAAGATCATCATTTTTCTTAATTATATCCTCATTAATATTATTGAATTTCCTAACAACACTATCAATAGGGATCATACCCGTATCCATACTATGAAGCCTCATTGTAGGGCCAGACAAGGTCTTCTTTGTATCTTCCATGTCAGATTCCCCATCCTTGAAATGAACCCTATATCTCTTCTAGGAACCTATGTCCATGGACTTCATGTTCTTGACCAATTTGGTACTGACAATGGGAGGGTTACCCTTCAACATGGCCTAGAGCACTTCAACCTATTTGTTTAGCTCTCAAATTCTATCACTAGTGTTGTCCATAGTCATTTTACTCCATGCAACTACTACTCTCATTTTATCTTGGACCTTGAGAAAATCATCCTCCAAGGATTTGATACACTTTTTGTGGTCTTCTTTCACATTTTTATCTCATTGGCTAGAGAAGTGCTAGGTAGGATATTATCCAGCTTCTCAGTAGATGGTTTAGCCTTCTCTTTCAATTTTTTTTTATCTCTAGGATGACAGAAGAGAAAAGAGAGCTCTGGTTTTCTAATAAATTCTTGAGGCTAGCATTAGTTATCAAACTATTCAAAATCTGTAGGAGTAAGCCCATTAATCCCCACATCCTCCATAGACCCACCAATGTCATCTTAGAAGACATTATTCTAATCAGGGGTCTTCTTATTATCATTGATAGAAGGTGGAAGGGGGGTCAAAAATCTTAGTTTTGTGTTTATCCTTTGAAAGGGAAGCCCTAGTCATTCCTTTACCTTTCATATTTATGAAAGGGTCCATAGAATCCAATACATATTCTAGATCATCTTTATTAAATTAAAAAAATCTTATGGATAGTGGTAAAAGGGTTGGAGATTTTTGGCTTGGAAGATGAGGGGTCCTAATTACTATAAATGTAAAAATCCTTGTCACCATCGGTGTCCAGATCCTCATCAAATGAGGTATCCCCACAATGAACCCTAATATTTTGAAGAAGATTGCAGATTAATATTCAATATATTATTTAATAATCAAGAAGAGGAGTTTTTATACAATGCAGATAGTTACCAACTGACAAATAGTTGGATAGTTAAACTATGCAAACAATGTATTACGCCAACATTCCCCCCCTTAATACATAACAAAACATGCTGAGTAAATAATTTGAGAAAATATTTTGAGAAAATTTTCTTCTGAAGTAACAAATCTTGAATCATGCAAGGCTCCATCAAGTTGTCTCTTGACCCTCGGAAAGGTGTAGCTTCGAGCTGTGTTCTTAACCCCTCAGTCCCAAACTCTCGAATCACAAAGTCTTGAATTATTCAACAATGATCCCTAAGAGATGTGATAGATCTCTATCATTGTCTAGTGACTGCAAAAGGGTATAATTCTCGATCATATACTCTGAAGCTCGCTAGACAACAATCCATATAGAGCGCAATATCAAGTCCCAAACCTGTCTCCAAAATGAATCTTCGAAAGACATGCATTCTGCAAACTTGTCAGCATTAGAAAGCTAAACAAAATTGAAAATGAAAAAATGCCAAAAAATGCTTCTCATAAAGAACACCATCTCAAAGTGAGAATCTGACTTGATATGATGGAAATTCTTCCATCCTCCAGAAAGATACCATCAAGCATACATATCATAGAAGGACGACGACTTTGGCTCACTAGGAAAAAAGATATTTTTGCTAGCTAAACTTGACCTAATACAATTTATATTTTGTGTCCCAAATAGTGGATTTCTATCGTGCCTTAACATATGAATAACACACTTCGGTGCAATATCTTCATGGTAGTTGTATGAGAATCCTTCCAAGCCCTTTGTGAAATTAGAAATAATAATCATACGAACATTTGCACATTCTGTACAGTCTATTTTTCCCTCCAAATTTATCCTTCACATTTGAATGTTTATCAACATGCTCTCTTTTCATCAAATCCACAAATCGGTAGCAACATTTAATGTTAAATGTAATGCCGGAAGTAAATGTCATGAATGAACTTCAATATCTAATCCAAATGAAAACAAACTGACCTGTAACCAACTTCTCTTATACTTGCATTCTCATCATTTCCGCACTGCTTCAGTTCCTCTTTTGGTATTTGTTATGTATATGCACAAAGACACTAGATGGTGCACAACAAATCCTTTAGCAATATAACTTTCCAAGGCAATTAAAATGTTTCCATGATCGACATGCTTTCCAATACTAAAGTGTGGATTGTATTTATGTGAATGACATGACTTGTCATGTTGTGCATTCCAGACTAGAGGATGCGCAGGGAATGATGGAGAGGAAATTAAATTACAACCACCGATTATTTTATGTTATTGATATAAATGCCCATCAGATCAAGTCAAGTCCAATACACCACCCTTCACTTTCCTCAAAGAACTATGATCTCAGTGAATAGAGTTCACCACCAGAGCATTTCATTTCTGAAAAACAAAACTGTCAATGGAGTGCTGCTAATGCCAATCTATAGACAATGTATTCATTACCTAGGACCATGCGATCTTGTCTTCTCTTTCAACGCGGACCAACACATCTTTCCATGTCATCGATAACAAGAATCACTGAGATGGTGTTCTGCAACAATACACAACTTCACACAAATTCCATCCACGCTGCGGCTTCACAGCTCCCCGCATCAAATCGGGTCATTGCTATGCTGGCTCTAATATCACATGAAGAAGATTGCAGATTAATATTCAATATGTTATTCAATAATCAAGAAGAGGAGTTTTTATACAATGCGGACAGTTACCAACTGACAAATAGTTGGACAATTAAACTCCCCAAACAATGTATTACGCCAACATATTTTTCTTAAATTTAATGTTGGTCTTGACCATAGGTTTCTCTCTACATGAAGAGCCTTTGGATATTCCATGATCAAGAGGATCAAACCTTCATGGAGAACATGGGACACCATATTTTTCTCATGAGCTTTAATAATATTACTCAAAGTGGAAACCAAATAGAAGGGCAGAGATATGCACTTGCTACGATAAAAGTGATTCAAAAGAACAAAGTGATAACTGAAAATGTTACAAAATTTACCATCCAAGACAAGGTAGCGCATAATGACCTTAGTAACATCCCGCCATGGTTTGGAAAGTGAGTTTCTATCAAATCCTCTATCAGTATTCTTTAGATGACATTACCCCTTTCACTCAGCTGAAAAATGTCTCCACACCTTCTGATGCACACTTTTTATCCATGTAGAATTTCGCACCCTCCACCAAAGTATTGAATAGCTTGGCTACAAGATCTTCATTCACTTCCAGCTCCAAATAATAGACATAGAGAACCCCATCTTTCCAACCATGAAAAAATGACTTAGTCACCAAAGCGTCGACACCCTAAAACTTCTTCATATACCCTATTAAGCCACTCGTAGAGAACTCACTCCAAACTGACTCCTTATTATACCATTTCCCGTAAACAATGGGCTGAAGAAAATTTTTATCATCCACTATTCTAAAAATATCCTAGTTCATATCCAAATGAGTTGAGCACATACTAGAGCTTCTAAGAGAAGAAAATAGAATGAAAAGAAGAGAAACCAAATGGTTCATCTTATTTCCCATAAAAAATATCTTCCCAAGGACACCAATAATCATTTCATACACCATCTTTTCTAAACACATATTTCCCATTGCACTCTCCACAATCATTGTGAAGTAAAATTTGGAGATGCATTGGGATCTAGTCATTGATGATCCAATATTTCTTACATTGTAATCTAACACTAATGTAAGCTAACCTATCCATAACATGTTGCCTTTACGGTACACATGCAAGATAATAAAATCATCAAAGTACCTAGGTAATTCAAGGAAATCTTTGATAATGGGTTTAATCGTCCAACTATGGGGGGTCATCCCCTTGAAATAATTGATGATATTGAGAGAATCACTTTCAATCAATACATTTTACAAACCTTTATTTATGGCCATATTTATCCCAACATAGGTTGCAAAAGCCTCAACAAAATGGTTTTGATTTATTTAGTGTTGGCTTTTATGTGGTTTTAGGTTTTTTATTTTTTAATTATTAAGTTTATCTTTCAATTATTAAATGTTTTAAAATTAAAGCCAAAAAAGTTTTATAGGGACCTAAAACCCAAAAAATTACAGAAGTAGTTAAGGCATTAAGTTCACCAACAAAGAGAATTCAAAACACAAAGGGGGAAAAAGAACCTCAAACTAGCTAGTTACTGCCACCCTTTCAGAATCTCTATGGAATCTTCCATCTTTTAATCTAGCTCTATCATTTTTTTCCAATTCCTATTCAGCCATGAAAATCTCCTTTCTCAAAGAGGTATTTTGGCTCATCTTTTCTCTCGTTCTGTACCCTATGCTTTCTCCCTTAATATTAGGATTCTACATACCTTCCCATTCCTTCTTCTCCACCATGTCTACCAGCAAACAAAGACTACTGGTAGTGGACTTCATGCCCTCCAAGGAATGCTCGAGAAGGTTTTCCAACATTTTTTCAACATATTCAATCCTTGCTAGTAATTTAATAGGGGTACAAAATAGAGAATGTCATAATCGTCCCCTTCCAGATTGTCCTCTCTCTTTTTTTTACCCTCATCCATGTATCCTTCATCAATGGTGTCCTTCATAATAGTTTGGTCATTATTTATCTATGTTTTTGTGTCCCTGTCCATTTTCTCAGGTATATCCACCCTTTCATGTTTTTCCTCCTTATTAACTAGAGTATTATCCATGAAAGAATGTTCAAGGTCAACAATGATATTTTTGGTTCCCTGGTTAGGAAGAAACTCCATAACTAGATCTTCCCTAATACCCTTAACAAAGCCCTCCTCATTTCTAGCTTTATCCTCTTTACCTTCAACCTCAATTTTTTCATCTTTAGCATCCCATGTATCCTCTATTTCCTCTCTAATATCCTTCCCAAAAGCCTTAGATATCTCCTTCTTATCCCTGGAAGTATCCCTAGAAGAAGATGAACGCTTTCCATCTAGTTCGAAACCCTTGCTCTTCTTTATCCCCATTTTCTTTTTACTAGAGCTCAGAAACTCTAAATCTTCATCTTGGGAAGAGCCATCATCAGAGTCTATCTCCTCACTCTCTAAGCTCACTGAGTACTCAACCAATAATTTCATCTTCTTCTTCAAAGATGAAGAAGGGTTTTCCTTTGTCTGAGAGTCAACAATTTTGGTCCTTTTAGCCGGTGATTCATCGTTTCCTTTAGCAAAGGTAATATTCTTTCTCTTTTCCTTAGGATTTTTCACAAAAATCTCAAGGATATTTTTTAGCACATTGTCATGAATAATCAAGATGAGACCCTCATAGAGAATGTAGATATTAGTATTCTTACTATTTATAGCCAGGATATGAAGAAGAGAATTAAAGAGATAGTACATAAATGAGATAAAATCCTTATAGTGAAACTGATTAAAAGGAACAAACTGGTGGGATTAGGCTTTGGTAAAATAACCTTCCAGAGTAATTTATTCCATGATAACAACAAGGACATTGCGCCAGAAATCCTTAATATTATTGACAACATCAAAACCTCTCTTTTTAACAATGGAATCCCTTTCTTTATTAGACTTGGGGAATTTATTAGTAGACATTTTGGAAACTTTCCTATTTATGTATTTTTTAGACTGGATAAGGATAAACCAGTTACTTGAGCAATAAGCTCCACATTGAGGATGATTTTCCTGCCATCAATCATGAAAGAATTGTTCCTCCATCCTGCTATGAATTTTTGGGTGATGCCCTTATCATAACCATGCAACTTCTCTAGATAAGGAGCGATCTGACCCTTCTCTAGTTTCCTCCATATTTTAGGGTTCTTCTTGAGTTTCAAGAAATTTGAAGGCTCCTCTCTATTCAAATCACCCCACAATGCCATCTTTCTATGAAGCTTAAAATAAATACAATGAACAAAAGAAACCCAGAACCAAATGGTAAAGAAGCTAAGCCCAAGCACCCACAAAGAATCCGAGAAGAAATAGTAATGATGGTTCATTAACATTATGAGACAAATTTTATTTTTGGGTGACATAATCTTTACTCCATGATCCTTTCATCATTTCTAATAAATCTCACCACCTTACTACTTTTCTTATCATAATTAATAAGACCAATAGCGTTTGTGTCCAAGTCCTTAACTTTATTCCACATCATAAGAGAGTCAATATTGACCCCTTTGTTGGAAAAAACATCAGCAATTGTGTTAGATTCCTGAAAGGCATGGGACACATAGGATTTTTTAAAAGATCCCAATATATCAATGGCCAAGTCTATAGTGTTGGACATAGACCATGAAACTTTTGAACTCCATTTTATACCATTTATAATGTTTAGGGGATCCCCTTCTGACCACACCTTTTCAACATTCATTTCTTTAGCCAACTTTAAGGAATAATAGGCTCTGAGGGCCCCAACAGTATGATTAGTTTGATAGACAAGTGGAATAACAACATCAACGATGAAGTTAGCACAACTATCCCTAATGACACCCCCGCAACTAGCTTTGCTAGGGTTCCCCTTCACTACACCATCAAAGTTTATATTCATCCAGCCCTCAGGAGGAGACAACCAATAGCAATTTTCTCTTCTTTTATTCTTTTCTTTAATAGTTTTTATATTCCTGCAGTCAATTCCATTCTCAACTCACCAAATTTGTTCAAATATAGAGAGTTATTCTCTTGGCTGCTTCTAAAAATAAGATTAACCAGCACAATAGGGTCTCTATGGGCATTCCTAAAAAACCTATTAAATTAAGTTCTTTCTAGACATTCTCAATAATATGAGGAACAACAAGAAGTCACACCAACCTAAATCTCTTGTTCAAAATGGGGCAATTCCATTGCTATAAAAATTCATGGATAGTTCTAGGAAATACCCAACATATATTCCATCTCTGTAACAATGCTTTCTAGATCTCTAAGGAGCAATCTAGAAATTTATAAGGATATGAGTAGTTGACTCACTATCCTCACAATAAAAACTACATCGATTAGGGATATAGAATCCCCTTTTCACCAAATTTTAAATTGTTAAAATTTTATTCTAAAGGAAGAGCCAGAAAAATATCTCAACTTTAGGGATAAGATAATTTTTCCAAGATTTTTCTCAAAAAGGAACCTCTTCATCAGGCTGATGTTGAATTTGAACCCTATAAGTAGAAGGAACAAACAATTCATGAGATGACTCAAGGCCCCAAATAAAGGAGATTTCCTTATTATTAGTTAATCATTTCACATTGAGGGTATTATTGATGTTTTCATGAAGATTCACCTAGTTGTTACCTCTCCAATAATCTCTAACCTTTTCAAAAAATATATTTTTTTCTTATATTTGTAAGATACTAATATTCAGGATAGCTACATAGGGGCTTGTCAAGAATCCAAGGTTCTTCCCAAAATTTGATCTTTCTCCCATCCCCATTATTCCATCTACCCCCTTCAACAGCCACCTTCCTAGCTTTCAGAACATTGTTCCTAATTTCAAAGCCTCCAATGTTGAAAGCCTCCTGAGTAATTTGGTCAATGGATATATTAGAGGCATATTTATTTTTCCATATGGTGTTCCATTCTTTCTCCTCTCCATACATTCTCCATCAATATTTCTCTAGAATAGCCTTGTTTGTTTGTTTGATAGATCTGATGCTTAAACCTCCAAGATTTTAGATCTACAGACCTTATCCCAAGCTAGCAAAGGGATACATTTCCTTTCTTTAGTTCTAGACCACAAAAAGAGCTTTTGAATAATTTCCATTTTCTCTGCAAACTTAGAAGGAACTTTAAAAGGTTTGAGAGCATAAATAACTGAGGTTTGTAAATAGGATTTGAGTAGAGTGATTTTTCCTTTATGTGAAAGATAAATGTCTTTCCATCTAGCCAATTTTTTATTGAACTTCTCCATTAAATCCTACCAGAAGGATTGAGGAAGCTTCTGCCCCAGAGGAAGACCCAAATACACAGAAGGGAAGGTAGAAATGTTGCACTCTAGAATAATAGAAATCTTCTTCTTTCTATCCTTCAAAGTATTTATAAAATTAAAAAAAAGATCTTCTTATAGTTAATTAACTAGCCTGAAGCCCTGGACTAGGATTGGAGAGACCCTTTTAAGTTTGTATCCTTGTGAACAGATGTTTCTCCCATAGCTATAGTATCATCAACAAACTTCTCAACCGAAAAAATTAAATTGGTAGAGGAAGGATGAAGCCCTTTCAGATTCACTTCAGTAATTAATAGTTGGATATACGCTCCCACACTTTCAGCCATTATAGTTAAAAGTAAAGGGGAAATAGGATCACCTTGTTGTAAGCCCCTCAAATTGTTGAAAAAGGGAGTAGAGGACCCATTGATAAGGACAACAAAAGAAGCGGTGGTGATAGGTTGATCTATCAGCTGAACAATTTTGAGCCCACAACCAAATTTCTCATGTACAATCCTCAAGTGCTTCCATTCCACTCTATCATAGGCTTTAGCCATACCCAACTTAAGGAGAAAACCTTGTTTCTTATATTTCAAAAGATAATGAATATTCTCATGCACGATTATTATAGAATCTGGAATTTGTCTTCCTAGAATAAATCCATTCTACTGAGGGGAGATGATAGAGGGAAGAATTTTGATAATCCTCGGATTCAACACTTTTGAAATGATATTATAGAAGAAATTGCATACACTAATAGGTCTGAAAAGATTAAACGAATGAACACCCATCTTCTTTGGGACTAAAGCTAAAAAATTATCATGGATCTCGTTTAGCATTCTCCTACACCCATAGAACTCTTTAACAACATTAGAGACATATTTTCGCATGATATGCCATAATAACTGGAAAAAGAACATTTGGAAACTATCAGGGCCTAGAGCTTTTTCATCCTCAAAAGAAAAGACCGCATCATTTATTTCTTTGGTTGAAGGAATAGCACCCAATATCTTTTTTTCTCCTCAGTAACAATTATTGGAATACTATTCAACATCTTCTTTTGCTCAGCTTCCATATGATTGGGGTCAATAGCTAAAAGGTTGGTGATTTAATCAACCACTTCCTATTGCAAATCTTCCTCCTTAACATAAGTAGAAGTACCTTTAATAATTTGACTTATCCTATTAGCTACTTTGTGTTTCAAAGTGGTGATCAAGAAATATTTGGTATTTTTTGTCTCCATCGTTAAGCTAGGAAACCCAAGATATTTGTCTACAATAGATATCCTCTTTCAAAATAACATTATGCTAGTTAGCCTTGAGGCCTCATTCTCACTTAATATAGCTTCCTTAGAGTAACCAAACAACTATATGGATTCCTGAACAAGTTTGAGAATAGATTTCACTTGCTCTTTTTGCTTAAAAATATCTCCAAACACCTCCTTTCTCCACTTCATTATTTTAGAATTAATAATCCTAAGCTTCTTAGAAACTCTAAACAATGCAGATTGAACAATTTCAGAAGTCCACCATTCCACAATCCTTTTCTCCAAATCAGGGTGGAGAGTCCACATTTCTTCAAAGCGAAAAGTAAAATTTCTTATATAAGACATAGGGTCTACAATAAGAGGAAATGGGGAAGTAGTCAGAGCCAATTTTATAAATAGAGGTTAAAGTTAAAATATACTTACTACACCATTATGGGGAAATCAGAGCTCTATCCAGGCTCACCTAGATGCAATCTTTACCAACTCACCTATTTGACCAAGTATAGTTGATTCTATAAAGATCAATTTTAGTCAAAGCTTGATTATTAATAAAATTCATAAGATTAAATTTTCTTTCCATCTGAGAACCAGAGGCCCAGAGCTTCTCTGACTCATTAAGAGGTGTATTGAAATCCCCCATAATCATCCAACTTTCATCCCTAGATTGGTTTCTATGATTAGCCAACTTGAGATAAAAGATTTCTTTGCTACTCTTAGAGTTGGGAGCATAAATATTAGTGAAAATCCAACTAAATTATCTCTTATATGGTGCATTCAGATAGACAACATATTCTCATCCTCAAAAAGAACATCACCTATAATAATAATCATATTCTAGAAGATAGTTGTACCTCCAAAATCCCCATTAGAACTACTACTACTAATCCCATTATTATGGAAGAATTTAGTTTTTTCCACTCTCTCCTTACTCATCTTAGTTTTTTGGACCAAAAGAATATCCGGTTTATGATCCCTTATCAAGTTCCTAAGCACATCATGTTTGTGGGGAGCATTTAGTCCCCTTATATTCCATGATATGACCTTCATTTCTTACTAGGAGTGAACACTTCTGGGATGGTCTTTTGTTTTCCATCTGCCACATCTTGCCAACTATCATTTTCTCTTCTTTTCTACTTGGAAGGTCTTCCTTTAGATTCATTTTTTCCCACATCTTCCTTTTTTCTTCTAGTGTTAATGCCATCCAATCCATTATGGGCAGAAGGACCATCTGCCCTTCCTCTACTATTCTTCTTTTTGTTTCTTGTTGTTTTAAATTCTTTCTCTTCCTCTTCCAAAGATTTCAAATAGGGGGATTCTCTACTTCTATATAGATCCATCAGAGTTTTAGGAACCTTTGATAAATCAATATTTATGTTGTTGTATTCAATGGGGATCCCTTGGTTGAGGCTCTCCAGACCATTACTTCCTTTGGAATTGTTATAAAATAGATGGTTTAATAGTATCCCACTTAAGGAATCCAAGTAGTCCTTGTTTCTATCTTCTAGGTTCCTTCCTTTCCCTATAATGTCATTTTCCTCTCTCCCCTTCTCAAGGAGGAACAAGGAAAAATTACAAGTTTCTCATGAGAGGTCAATCTTATTCATATCAAAACCCAACTTTTGAGTATGTGCCTGAGAGTTACCATCGAGAGAAAGAACAAGAACCCCATCTGGAATGTTCTCCCCATTAGAAGATCCTAGCTCATCCCATGTTTCCTTATCTTCCTTATTGTCATCATTTTCCTTAGAATCCAAAGGGTTCTTGACTCACCGCTCCTTTCTATTACCTTTGCTAATACCAGGCTCTATCTCTTTACCTTTTTTCATACGATAGTTTCTTTCCCAATGGCTAGATTTATTACATTTGAAACATGCAAAGAGATAGGATTCATATTCCATCGATTTCTTCCATTTCCTAAACCTTGATCATATATCTATAGAAAGGGGGAGATCAGAGGAATCACTAATATTAATGCACAATCTAGAAAAAACCAACATAGTTGAGGAAGTAGTGACTGGATCTATGGCCAAAATTTCTCCCATTATTCTCACAATGGCCTTAAATACCCCTTCATTCCAAAATTCTAGTGGTAGCCCTGGGAGTTTCACCCACACTAGGGTAGATTCCATGAAAGAGTCATTCAAATCAATATTAGTACTCCATTTGTGTAAAGCCAACGATGATCTTCCTAGCATCCAAGGGCCCCCACACAAAGCTTTCATCATATCCTCATTATTGGTGAATGAAAAGGATAAAGCTTCTATAGCCATCTCTGCTATGTCTACCTGACCTTACAAGAACCATCTACGACTAACATACTTTAAGACTACATAGATATTTGGTCAAGAACTAGCAAATTTTCCAATAAGAACCATCTCCATAGATGCTATTGAGCTATCCAGAACCAAATCAAGAATAAAGATGCTAAACTCGCCTTTAGATGGGTCTGATATATTATTCACCTCAAGCAATCAAAATTTCTCTGATGGTTTTTTCACAAATAAAGCTACCCACGAATGTTCCTTATGGTTAGGCCCACAGGATAAGCCAACAACATAGTTTTTTCATTTCAAGCCTGGACCACCTCCTCCCGGATCAAATGATGCAGAGTCAACCCTGTCATCCTATTCTTTTCCTCCTTTCAAAAATTCTTCTAGGGAACCTAAGGATTCACATTCTTTCGATGCTCCAGTTGCCAATGAACCCCCCTTACCACTGGCTTCTTGTCCCTTTGAAACATGAGGCTCTCCATAGCCTCCCTCATCCACCTTCCCTCCTTCGTAGTTCAAATTTGGTCTCCCACCTTCGTCATTAAAACTCTCTCTCTCCCTCTCCAACATGCCATTACATACTTATCATTTTAGTAATGCAGCATCAAACTTATAATCTTATTAAATTCTAATTCTAAATGTATATCCTGAATTTGTGAGATGTATTTATCATGTAATTATTTTGTTTTCATTTTAAAATTTACAATCTGCATATCTTAAAATTTGAATTTTATAAATCTCTTTACAAATTTAATTATTCTATAAAATTGAAATATTATGAAAATGCAAAAAGTACAATTTTTAGCCAATACACTATTATTTTGAACTTTTGTTTAGAAATATTGTCTCATATTGAAATGTTGATTGATGCTACTAGAAAATTGTCCAATTTTGGCAATTTTCCAGCCTTCTGGGACAACATTTGAGATGTGAGACAATTTTTTAAATAAGATAATTTAATGTTTTGAGACAAATTTTTGATATGATGATCAGATAGGAAATATTATGGTTAGATGTACATTAAAAAAATTTGATGAGTTGGATCTAACTAGTTGAAATGGCATTCATCTCCTACATACAACTTGTTGAAATTGAAGAATTTAAAAACAACAGTCCTAGAAGATAATCATAAATATTAAATAAAAAAACCAAAATAAGAACAACTACAACAAAAAATAGTTCTACAAACTTGATTTGATATTCAGCCCTTTTATATTATTCTTGAGAGACAGCATGGAATATCTAGATGAATGTTCGATGTATTGTTCAATAGATAAGATGATCTTTTATACAATGCATTATCTATATGGTAGGATGTTTATCAACTGACATATGATCAGAAAGTTAAAAATACCCAAACAATGTATTACGCCAACATTCCCCCCCTTAATATATTGATCATAAATACATCAAAAACACTTTTCCTTAGGGACCCCCACTTAAGTATTACAAAGAAAAATATGTTGATTACATAATATGAGTACATATTTTTTTAAAATCCTCTTTTAAAGAAGAAGACCCTTAACCAAGAAAGGCTCCATCAAGATGTCTCTTGATCCTTGAAAAGGTTTAGCTTCAAGCTATGTTATTAATCTCTCAGTCTCAAACTCTTGAATCACATAGTCTTGAATTATTCAATGATGATCCCTAATAGATGCGATAGATCTCTATCATTGTCTAGTGGTCATGAAAGGGTATAATTCTAAATTATATACTCTAAAGCTCACTTAAAAATAATCCTTATTGAGCACAATAATAAGTCCCAAACTTGTCTCAAAAATGAGTCTTCACAAGACATCCATTCTTTAAATTTGTCACCATTAGAAAGGAAATCAAAATAGAACACCAAAAATGCCAAAATACACTCCTGATGTAGAACACCATCTCAAAGTGAGAAGCTAACTTGAGATGATAGAAGTTACTCCTTCCTCTGATGCCTCTAGCCTCCAAATGTGAAGGTTCAAAGCACATAATTTTGATATAGGGGAGAATGCAAATTGTCAACATCTATTTCATCAACTGATGTCTCAGATGAGTGTTTGAAGGCCTCGCCATGTGTAATATAACTGATTGAAGATTGATTGGTAATATTGATAAACACATCTACAAGATACTTAACAATTCTCTTAGTGTTTTTAAGTGCACTTTCACAAGAATCAATAGCAAGAAGATAAACTACTTGATCAACACATCTAATGGAAGATATATCAACTTCTTGGAAAATTTAAGTTTCATCTTCTCTTGCATTGAAACTTACATCCAAATTAAAACCAATAGGAGATACCCATCATATGTCGCAAACCAATGATCATGCCATTATAGTAATGATTTTGGTTGATTTGTTTGATCATCACCTAATTATTACATCACAATCTAGTAAGCAATCAAACATTACCCTTTCCTTAATGTTGTTTACACCCATTATAAATGAAAAGATAATTCATGACATCATATTTTCTTAAATCAACTCAATTTTTGGACACATTGTAATGTCCCAAGACAGGATGGTGTGTGAATAGCTTCTCCAATACAAATGATTTATGCCATGGTGATGCAATTCATAAAGCTTATGGATGTTTTTATTGGTGGAATCATCGATATGAATTATTATTTATTATTCTATTTCTCAAAAATTCTATTCTCTTTTTTAATGCATATTATTGCTGACAAGAGTATATACAGACACTAAAATCCCTGCATTCAAGGTAGAAGCCAACAATTCCTTATTCACCAATAAAGACTCAACCTATGAAAACCACTACCCAGTAAGACATTAAAGCCCTATTTTGATTCATAATTTGAAAATGTATGACCATGGAATTGTTTCTTATTTCCCTCTATATAATATATGTAACACTACCTATAAATTGTTTTTGCAAATAAAACATACCACTACCATGACCTACAACACCTCTTTGTATATACAACAATACTAATGAGCATTCAGCACTACATCAATCAACATATGTTTGTGAATTTGGATGGTTCAACATTTTAGCAGTGACAGATCCTTGCTATGCAAACTTTGTCTTGGCCTTTCAAAAGAAACTATATTGTCATTTGATGAGAAGCGATTTCATAATGTATTGCATGCGTAGTAGAAATGATAGATATTAATGATTTCATTTCACTAATGTTGTAATAAAATCCTTAGCATATAGCAACATGAATATACATGTATCTCATTTTATTTGCAATGCTAAAGTCCTATTTGGTTACTGAATAGGGAGCGAACGAAAGGATGGAGTAAAACTATTGGCCATTTTGGGTAAGACTAAATTCTTTTTTATTGCACAAAGATACTTCTCCGAGTCTTCAGTGTATTTTCATTTCTACATTTACAGGCCTACACCTACTCTGATACCAAAATGAGAGAGCACGAAAGATCCAGATAAATGTTCGATGTATTAATCAATAACTAAGATGAGTTTTTGTAAAATGTATTATCTTTATGGCTGGATAGTTACCAACTAACATACAGTTGGATAGTTACAAACTATCCAAACAATGTATTATGCCAACAATTCTCATAAAATATAGCACCTCCAAAATAGCTCTCAACATACGAACTTGTAACACAAAATTATATAGATATATATAGGTTTTGTTGTCTCTAGAAGTAAAACAACACTTCAAGATTTAAGTAAAAAATAAACCTAGCAACGGCATGAGTAATTATCAATGAAAGTAATAAAGTATGATGACTTACACAAACTCTAATTTTTCATAGGACGACAAATATTAGAATGAATCAATTGAAGAGGGTGATGGGCCCTCCATAATTTTCCTATAGAGAATGGTTCTCTTGCATGTTTTCCTCTAGCACAACCTTGACAAGGTGTTTTTTGTTCTTGAATCTTAGGCAAGCCAAAAACCAAAGCCTTTGATGTAAGAAACTTCAAGCCATTAAAATTCAAATGTCCATATCTGAGGTGCTACAACCAACTCTTACCCTCATAATCCATATTGACAAGATGATTTCTATGTTCACCAAAATTCAATGAAAACATCTTAATTTGTGACATAGGCACTAATGTAATCACTTGATTTACTTGATTTTTATCATAGATTGTACATTTTTAATTCTCAAATGCAACCTTATAATTCTTCTCACATAACTGTCCAATACTTAGTATTTTTTGCTTCCACTTTGGAGTATAAAAATATCTTAAACACTTTTAATACATTCCATTGTATGGAAATCCATCGCCCCTTCTGCTCCTACCTTCAATGTGTTTTCATTACCATGTGTAATCTTAGATTTAAAACCTACATCAAGTTTGTAAAATAATTATTTATTAGCAGACATGTGGTTAGAGAACTCCAAATCTAAATACCAAATATCATTGATATTATTTACAGGTTTATCAAAAGACAAGAATAAATTACCTAAGGAAGGCTCTTCAATCATTTGAGCATAATGGGCATTTTTATTATCATTACCTGATTTCAATTTACATTTTTTCTCAAAATGCCCATACCTATTGCAATGATAGCATTGAATGTTTGTTTTATCAAATCTACCTCCGCATCTTCCTCCTTGATTACCTCTTCTTCCTCTTGAAGAATATTGATTTCGACCTCTTCCTTGGCCATGACTACTTTTGGAGCTACTACTTTCACTTTCATTCTTTGAAATTTGTAACCAAGACGAGAAATCCTTCCCATTAAGATCTACATATGAATCTCTCAATCTTTCCTTTTGTGACATAAAAGATCCAACAAGGTGACCATACTCAAGGAAAAATATTTTCTCTCCTCAATAATGATGGAAACATTGTTCCATCTCAATGTAACTGATTTCAACACTTTTTCATCTTAACTTCTTTTCTCAAAATTTTACCCAAAGTGGCCATTTTATTAAACACATCTTTGACCCTTACACAATAATCACTCACATTCTCAATTTCTTTCATTTTCAAGTTCTCAAATTGTCTTTTCAAGGTTTGTAACTTGACAACCTTCATCTAATCACAACCCTGGTAAGATTCTTTTAGAGTCTTCTAGGCATCATTAGGTGTCTTTACATCTATATTCTAGGAAACAAGATCTTATCAAGAGTCATCTGAATGTGAAATAGAGCCATTGCACTTTTCCTCTCAGGTTCCTTCTTAATCCTTTTTTCATTTGCTTGAAGATCATCCCAATCATTAGGCTCTTCATACCCTGATTCTACAATCTGCCAAAAATCATTGCTTAAAAAAAGTATTCATTTTAATTGATCAATATTTATAATCAATCCCATTGAATTATGAGATTGACGATGTATTCTCTATGGTAAAACTCTTAATCACTTATGGTGCTCTGATACCAAATGAAGAATTTGAAAATAACAGTACCAAAAGAAAATCACAAATATTAAATAACAAAACCAAAATAAAGAAAACTAAAATAAAAAATAGGTCTACAAAATTGATTTGATGTTCAGTTCTTTTCTATTTTCTTAATAAAATAGAGCGGCTCCAAAATAGCTCTCAACACGGCAACTTTAATACAAAACTACGTAGATATATAGAAAGAGTTTGTTGCCTCTAGAATAAAGCAACACTGCAAGTTTTGAATAGAAATAAACTAAAACAAGATTGAAATCTTTCCAACATAATTAACCTGCTAAAATAGAAGGAAAGTTTATTTGTACACATTACAAAATACAAACTAGAAAACCATGAACTAACTTGGAAACTGTAGAGAGCTGTCCAATTAACTTAGAAACTGCTGAGAAAAGTCCAGTTGCCAACAGAAACGACATTCGTTTTGTGTTTTTCTATAGTGTATGGTGTTTTTCTCTGTGTTTTAGGATTTCTCCTCGAATTTTCATAGTAAATGAATTGCAATCATGTGCATTGGGATTTGATGCTGGTAAGTCACGGTGAATCACAACAACGTTGTGTCCGATAGACATTCCAAGAAGCACTAGCTTATATATGTTCAACTCCTAGATTCCAAGAATGTGCCGCACGCATCTATTTCTGTATGTTCGGCTTTGTTTCTGGAATGCCATGAATGCAGATTGTTTTTGAATTTTTCTTTGGATCAATCCCACTATAGCTTCATTATATCAGTTATCTAATATAGGATCCCTCCTTTCTCTACATCTAGAATGCTATAGCATACGTTTTAGTTGTAGTATTATTGTGACCCTATTTCTGGGCACCGATTTTGATCTAAGCCTGATGTATTGTGGTATTTATAAACTGGAGAAATGACAAAGAAACGAAAGGCTAAACTGCTTGGAAGTGGGAATAGTGAATCCCAACTTTACCCTCTACAATCATCTGACACTTCAAATCTGAAAAAGCCTGATATCAACTCTTCCTTTCGAGTGTCCAGCATCTTAGATTTTGTATCTATTCCTACACATGCACAGAAAACCAAGTCAATCCTTTGATAGGTTTTTAAACCCTTGAACCAAATTGGAGATTTTTATGGTTCAGGAATCATGTTCAGTACCCTGAGGCTGTAAGCCTGCTTCTAGCTGCAGCTCACTTCTTATCCAGAGTAACTACGAAAAACCCTTCCCTTTACTAATAAAGACTAAACTTGAGACAACGATAAAGCCACACAACCCACAAGAATATAGATCCCGGTTCTAACGGCCATATATGCTAAGAAAATGTATGTCAGTTTTCTTACAATTGTCCCCAGAATTCAACATCCATTGTGCAAATCCTTCATCTGTCTAATCAAACATTTGTAAAATGTACTCTTCCACTTATCTCATGGTGAATCATGAAGTTTGATTTGAAATATAATGTTTTAAAATTATACAATCAAATTTAGAAATTCAGTGATATGTGTTATTCTGAACTGAGAAAACTTGATGATTTTAGCACTACAAATTATTGTTAAACTATTTGTACAATAATTTTATATGGATATTTTAAAGAACACTTCATGATCTATCAAGGATATGACTTTTATAAATTATGTGAATATTTGATAAGCTCACTATAAAATGTTTAGGATACAGGCAATGGATTCATTATTTATCAAGTCTAGTATCTACAATCTTTACATAATTTATTTAAAATTGATCTGATTATGGATCACATAGTATGCTCTGTAAAGTTGATGTAAACATTATAACAGTTTATAGAATACAAATCTAAAATTGATCCAACATACTCCATGTCTACAATCTTGTCCTACATTAAAAATGGTTGTCATAATAAATCACAAAATATGATTTAAAAACTAATGTAAAAATTTGTTACAGTTTTTTCAAAATCTTTAAAAGCCCCACATATTAGATTTTTATAATCAATTGCTGCTAGATGTTTTCTAATTGACTCAAAAGACTCCATATCTTTTATGATGAAGAACTTCATATTTGAGACTAGAAACTTATCCTATATAAATTCTTTGTATTATAACCTAAATTGAAGGTCCTGAATGCATCTTCCCTAAGAGTGAGCTCAAATAATATCGACCGTATAGATCCAGAAAAGATGATCCTCAACAACATAAAACATCAAGAATTACATCTGTTTGAAATTTTTAACATCTATGTGGGTTGAAAGAATATCTTCTACATGGATAACAAAAGATAATCATTAATATTTAAAATATTAAGAATTATATTTCTTATAGTTTCGTTAATGAATTATAGAATGTGATCTGAATGATAAAATATATCACATGTTACGACATACCCATCCTCAACTAAGATCTGATGAGATAACCATCAAGAATGAGCACATACCCATCTTAACAAAGATTCGATAACCAACATGTCTAGAAAATTGAAGTTGGGCTCACATACACAGCTTTACCCTAACAAGATTTTCAAAACAAATAATAATAAACATAACAGAAAACTTAACAGTTCAACAATTACAAACCCAAAAGAAAAACATTAAAACTGTCTTGACTAATTGTAGATCAAAATAATATCTTTTATTCTTTCATAATCACTACCTGGGAGCTGCCAAGGATCATATCGGTACAGTCAAATCCAAACTGTTGGCTTTGCAATTTTTTCCTGAGTTAAAACCCCACTAAATCTAAACCCAGGAAGCTGAAATTCCCTCTCTACTTTGCCCTCCATCTTCAATCATTAAATGAATAGAAAACTGATCAGCCTCTATTCTATATATTACAAAAGTTCTCAGACCATGCAATAAAATGAAGTCTTGTTCTTCAATGAAACTTGGAAAATGTGAAGGCAATTTCCGGAAAATTCCCATGACAACCATATTCCATTCAATAAAATCAAGTCTTGTTCTTCAAACAAAAGCTAAGTCGTGTGCTTCCTGTCCAAATTTTAGGAGACTTTTGAATGCAAGGCCGCATTTGGTTTTGCATTATCTGAGTACAAGTCATTCCGCGTTATAATGGAGAGAAAGACTGACTCTTGAATTGACGTCAAACCCATCAACGTCTACACAGCCTTGTCATGATCTGTTTGGTATCTCTCATTTCAATATAAAATTTTAAGTCTTTATCAGTGCGTCAAAGTCATTAAGCATGTACACGCGCGTTCACATAAAGAAATGTAAAGTAGCTATGCACAGTCTTAAATATTGAACAGTTCTTAATTAAATTATTAGACACCAGACTTCCCAACTTGCTCATTCTATTAAGAATATTCAAATAACAATTATTTGGGTATTATGGATATAAATTATTGTTTATTGTTAAATTCTTGGTATATACATGTGTAGAAGGTGGATATATATAGAAATTTAAATACAGAAATAATTCTCCATAATTTTTTGTGCCGCTGCACATTTTTTTATATTAACTACAATGCTACAGCATTCATCAATCTCATCTCTTGTTTATGACCACTTGATCATCTTGCCACTTATCCAAACCAAATATATAATGCCTCTTTTATAGAGGTAGAAACATCCGGAAACAACTAATCTTGGGTGATATAATTCTGAAATATTTATTTCTCTAGAAAATTTTACAAGGCTGATAATAAAATAATAATATTATTAACCTAATTTGTCCATTTAATATTTCTACGAGTGGAAGAAATTATATTTTTCAACATTATAAAGTTATTGACTTTGAGTAGGATTTCATTCTAGCTATGGGGTTTGTTAACTATTTAGTATATATATTATTAAATATTGTTGATGGTCTAATAGATCTTTACTTGTTGATTATTTCTATTCTATTTATGCAAGATATAATGGTTGAGATTGGGAGAAGCTGTTGAGATTGTGTGTGAAGGAACTGCCAAGATCCACAGAGATAAAAATGAACCGGAACAACACAATGAGCCAAATTCAACCTTCCATAGATGGATGAATCAAAGGAGAAGAAGATTACATATAGAACGAGTGATTGGGTAGAATCAAAAGTCAAACCCAACACTTAATGAGTGGTGGCGAGTTGCCTCCCATGAACCTAGGATGAGGTGTCAAAATGGAATCGACACCTATTTAGACACCTTTATAAACAAATCATAAACAATGACAACTTGTGTAGAAAAGTGTCAAATGAAAATGTACAACTAAATAGACTTAATAAGCCTAAGTGTAAATTAATTTAAAAATTTAAACTGACACCTCCGATAAACATAACTCAAGGAGACAAGATTAAAAAATGAGTCCTGGCTACTAGCCATTTAAGGTACCCATGTAAACTTAAAAATTTAAATTGACACCTCCGATAAACATAACTCAAGGAGACAAGATTAAAAAATGAGTCCTGGCTACTAGCCATTTAAGGTACCCATGTAAAATGCAATCTATCATAAAAGTAGAAAGATAGAAAACCCAGTGGGAAGAAAAATATCCTCCAAAAAAGAGATAAGAAGAGAAGAAGCCTATAAGGTCTCCCGAAAGGATGATGAATCTACATGAATATGATTTTCATTTGTTGAATCATCGGAATTGTGAGGACTGGAATTATGAGAGCCCATATGGTGTGTAGCACCAGAATTTGTAATTGCTTGAGAAAATAACACCCTTCCTTTCAATTTTTCTTTGTCCTTAGTAATTTCATGATTAGAAGATGATGCTTTGGTAGAATTAGTTACCACAATATTATTCTTTTTGAGTAGAAAATTGAGGTGCTCAATTTGTTTTTTCACGCATTGATACTCTTTATGACCAATTTTGTTACAAAAGGAACTTTTAACTCTGTTAGTAATTGATTTACTTTGTTGAAATGAGTTATCCTTTCTGAAGTTATCAATTTTGTCTTCTTACTTCCCTTCTTTATCCTTTTTAGTGTTCTTTTTTATCTCCTTTAGCATTTTGATGTTTTTCATTTTCTGCAATTAGAGCTTGTGCCTTAGTAGATTTTAAAGCACCCATTTGAATTTACTTGTCTTGTTCCCTTGTAAGATCAACAATAAAGTTATCAAGTGAATGAATAGACCATGAGGTACCAAGGGCTCTTTTAGTAGAATAGAAAGTAGAGATAAACACAAAAAAATTAGAACGTAGTTTGGAAAGTACAAAAAAGGATTAGTTGATCCTCTTTCTTGTCAATTCCACAATCATTTAACTACAACTTCAAAATTTTAAATTTAGTGAATAAGTCCTCTAAAGTTAAAAAACTAGAAGGAATAAGACCTGGGAGTTTATTTTCCAACTCATGACTTCTAAGTTCATCAATTGTCCCAAATAGTGTTTTGAGAGCTTCCCAAACTTGGTTGGTTGTTTTCAAGTTCTCAACATGAAATAATAATTCAAGAAATAAATTTAAACATAGAAAACCAAATGCTTGGTCACACTTAATGAAAAAAATTTCTTTGTCCTATGTTGCATAAGGTTCTTTTTCCTTTCCCATTGTTAGAACCTTCTGGGAGAAGTTTCCATATGTGAGACAAATTTTCAAATTAGATAATTTAATGTTGTGAAATAACTTTCTAATGGGAGGATTGGACAATCAATTTTTGGGTGACATGTACATTGAAAAGATCTGATGAGTTGGACACAACTATTTGAAATGACATTCATCTCCTACATATAGTTGGTTGAAATTGAAGAATTTAAAACAACAGTCCCAGAAGATAATCAAAAATATTAAATAACCAAACCAAAATAAACACAACTACAGAAAACATAGTTCTACAAACTTGATTTGATATTCAACCCTTTTCTTTTATTCTTGAGAGAGAGCATGGAAGATCAAGATGAATGTTGGATGTATTATTCAATAACCAAGATGATTTTTTATACAATGCATTATCTATATGGTTAGAGGATTACCAATGACATGATGTTGGACAGTTATAAACTACCCAAGAAATTTATTACACGAACATTTCTCCCTTAATACATTGATCCTAAAAACATTAAAAATACTTTTCTTTAGGGACCCCACTTAAGGCTTGCATAAAAAACATGTTGATTACATAATATGAGTACATATTTTGAGTAAATCTTCTTTTGAAGTAGAAAACCCTAAACTAAGAAAGGCTCCATCAAGTTGTCTCTTGATCCTCAAAAAGGTGTAGCTTCGAGTTGTGTTCTTAAGCTCTCAGTCTTAAACTCTTGAATCACAGACTCTTAAATTATTCAACAATGATACCTAAGAGATTCAACAGATCTCTATCATTTCCTAGTGGCTGTGAAAGGATATAATTATCAATCATATACTCTAAAGCTCGCTTGACAATAATCCATATTAAGCATAATACCAAGTCCCAAACCTATCTCCAAAATGAGTCTTCACAAGATATCCATTCTTCAAATTTATCATCATTAAAAAGGAAATCAAAATAGAACACCAAAAGTTCTCTTCATGCAGAACACCATCTCAAAGTGAGAAGCTATTTGAGATGATGGAATTTATTCTATCCCCTAATGCCACAAGCCTCCAAATGTGAAGGTTCAAAGAACATAATTATGATTTAGGGGAGAATGCAAATTGTCAACATCTATTTCATCACTTGATGTCTTAGATGAATCTTTGAAGGCCCCACCATGTGTAACATAACTGATTGAAGATTGATTGGTAACATTGATAAACATATCTACAAGATACTTAACAATTCTCTTAATTTTTTGACGTGCATTTTCACAAGCATCAGTAGCAAGAACATAGACTAATTGATCAACACATCTAATGGAAGATATATCAACTTATTGGAAAATTTGAGTTTCATCTTCTCTTGCAAAGAAACTTACCTCCAAATTACCAGTAATGTGAGATGCATTCAAATGAATATGAGCCCTTATTTGTTGCAAACCAATGATAATCCATTGATAGTAATGATATTGGTTGATTTTTTTTATCATCACCTAAATTATTGCATCGCAATCTAGTAAGCAATCAGGCATTATCCCTTCCTTAATGCTGTTTGCACCCACTATAAATGAAAAGATAATTCACGACATCATATTTTCTTAAATCAGCTCAATTTTTAAACACACTATAATGTCCCAAGACTAGATGGCGCGTGAACAACTTCTCCAATACAAATGATTTATGTCATGGTGATGCAATTCATAAAGATGATGGATGTTCTTATTGGTGGAGTCACCCATATGAATTATTTATTATTCTATTTCCCAAAAATTCTATTCTCTTTTTGAATGCATCTTACTGCTGACAAGAGTATATACGAACACTAAAAGCTCTGCATTCCAGGTAGAAGTCAATAATTTCTTATTCACCAATAAGGACTCAACCTATGACAACCACTACCCAGTAAGACATTAAAGTCATGTTTTGATTCAGACTTTAGAAACGAGTGACCATGGCATTGTTTCTTATTTCCCTCTATATAATATATGTAACACTACTTGCAAATTGTGTTTGTAAATAAAACATACCAATACCATGTCCTACAGTACATAATTGTATACATTGTAATAATAGCGAAGCTTCAACACTACATCACTCTAGATACAATTGTGAATCTAGATGGTTCAACCTTTTAATAGTGATAGATACTTGTTGTTGAAGAATGCAAATGCTTAGCAGAAGTGGTTGCCAGTAGGACAAGACTTTAATCTTCCCTGCTTTTTTCTTCCCACCTACCTGGGCTCTTTCTTTAAGCCTTGTCGCATGATCGCAAGGCTTCTCTCTCCTCTCTTGCGATCATGTGACCACACTCTTGCCCAGCATTTTTTGTTTACCATCAGCTCAACTCCTCAGACTTCTCTCTTGCGTGGGCCCCCACTATTTACTCGGCATTTTAGTTTTTGGCTTTGTCGCATAGACTCAAGGCATCTTTATTACCTATGCGATCTTGCGACTAACAATCCAGCGTGGGCCCCCTCTATTGTACTTGTCACATGATCGCATGAGCATTATTTTATTCATTTGATCATGCGACCTCAATAAATGCCCAGCACTTTAATTTTTAATTTTACTATGATAACCTTATTTTGAGCGCCCCCCCCACCCCCTCTCTTTTACTTTTCGCATGATTGCATAACTCATATTTGGTTTATGCGATCATGCGATAGCCACTTTTTTTTACTCTGCCAACCACTACATTTAATATAGTTTTATTTTATTAATTTTTCTCTGATGTTTCTCTGATCAGACATTCTCCAGGCATTTCTAGAATTTTTTAGGCAGAATTTTTTTGTAAAAAGGAATGTTTTCTCTTAGTCTAGTGTGTAGAAAAATACTTTATGTATACAGAAACATAGATGATATTCTAAGCATTGGCAGCTTTGGGCACAATCTGTAAATCTGAAATTAATATATAAAAGTTTCATTTTAATCTCTGAGAGTTTTCTGTTATGTTTGGCTTTATATTTGAAGCTCTGTTGATTGCTCTGTTCCTTCCTCCATCAAATTGGTATTAGAGCTTGGTTATTGAAGAGAAGACTTCTGCTAGAGATTGTAGAGCTCAAAAATATCTGGGTATTATTTCTTGGCAAAAATTTCATTGTGGGTAAAGAGCAAATCAAAAAGAAAGAAAAGGGTTTGTTAAAGAAAAAGTATTACTGGTAAACCATGGTAGGAACCAGTGGGAGTATTTCTCAGCCTCAGATTCCAATTTTTAATGGAAAAAATTATGATTATTGGAGCATCAAAATGAAGACTCTCTTTCATTCTCAAGATGTTTGGGATTTAGTGGAAAATGGATTTCCTGAACCACCAGACCAGCAGGCATATCAGGCCCTTTCACAAGCAGATAAAGATTTATTGAAGGAAAATAAGATGAAGGATGCAAAGGCACTATTTTTCATTCAACAAGCAATGGAAGAATCAATCTTTCCAAAGGTTGCAACTGCCACAAGATCAAAACAAGCATGGGACAGTTTGCAAACAGCATACCAAGGCACAGGCAAGGTAATAATGGTAAAATTGCAGATACTTAGAAGGGATTTTGAAAATTTACAAATGAAAGACTCAGATTCAATAGATTTTTTTTCACTCATGCAATGTCTATAGTAAATCAGTTAAGGACCTATGGAGACACTATTGAAGATCAAAAGATTGTTGAAAAAATACTTAGAAGTCTGCCTGCTAAATTTGATGCTGTAGTAATAGCCATTCAAGAGGCTACAGATCTTTCTCAGTTATCAGTAGATGAATTAATGGGGTCACTTTTAGTCCATGAGAAAAGATTGAACCAAACAGGTTCATCATCATTTGAGAACGCATTCAAGACTCAGCTCTCATTTGGCAAGTCAAGAGGGAGATCAAACAACAGCAGAGGCAAAGGACATTTTTCATCAAGAGGAGGAAGAGAAAACACACAATTTGAAAGTAGAAGACCACCATCAAGCCCAAATGCCCATTCTACATCAACAAGAGGAAGGGGGAGCAGTCACTCTCAAAGCCATCATCAAGGAGAAAGGTATGATAAATCCAACATCCAATGTCATTATTGTAGCAAATTTGGGCATTATGCATCAAAATGTAGGAAAAAGCAATATGATTTGAATAAGCAAAAGACACATTTCACAAATGAAAATCAGTCAAACACTAGTGGACAAGACACAATATTGATAGCATGCAATATAGCACAAGAAAGTTCTAAAGAACTATGGTTTTTAGATAGTGGGTGTAGTAACCACATGAGTTGTAAGAAGGAAATGTTTTCAACAATAGATGATTTAGTAAAATCAGAAGTTAAATTGGGAAATGATCAAAAGGTTTCAGTTATGGGCAAAGGGTCAATTAACATAAAAACAAAACAAGGCAAAGATAAATTTTTTTTAGATGTTTACTATGTTCCCGGATTACAACACAACCTTATAAGTATTGGGCAATTGGTACAAAAAGGTTATAGAATATATTTTGAGAATGGTGAATGTGTCATCTTGGACAAGAAACCAAGCAATAGGCTGATTGCAAGAGTTGAAATGACAAAGAATAGGATGTTCCCATTAAAAATTCAAAGTGGATTAATGATAGAGCCACAAGGTTTACAAAAGGTTACTGAAATAGCTTTTAAAGCTTCATACAAAAATGAATCTTGGCTATGGCATTTAAGGCTAGGATATTTAAACTTCAAAGGATTACAGCTGTTATACAAAGAAAATGGTTTATGGGTTGCCACAAATAGAGCCACTTAAAACCACATGCGAGAGCTGCATATTGGCAAAGCAACATAGGAAATCATTTCCAGTTGGGGAGTCATATAGAGAAAAACAACCATTAGAGTAGTACATTCAAACATTTGTGGACCTATGCAAACACCTTCCATAAGTGGAAAACTTTATTTCATAACATTCATTGATGATTTTAGCAGAAAAGCATGGGTTTATTTCTTAAAATACAAATCTGATACATTTGCTATTTTCAAAGAGTTCAAGGCAAAAGTTGAAAAAGAAAGTGGATATTTTATTAAAACATTGAGAACCGATCAAGGTGGAGAGTATCTCTCAACTGATTTTTAGAATTTTTGCAAAGTAAATGGCATAAATAAATAATTTACAACAAGGTACACACCTCAACAAAATGGAGTAGCAGAGAGAAAGAATAGAACAATCATGGAAATGGCACGTACCATGATAAAGGCAAAACACTTACCAAATGAATATTGGGCTGAAGTAGTTGCATGTTCAGTATATATTTTGAATAGGTGTCCAACAAAAGCAGTGATAAATAAAACACTAGAAGAAGCTTGGAGCAAAAGAAAACATAACATATCACATTTAAGAGTTTTTGGATGTGTGGCATACTCATTGATACCTCAAGAGTTGAGAAGAAAATTAGATGACAAAGGAGAGAAATGTATATTTGTGGGATATAGTGAACATTCAAAGGCATATAAGTTGTACAATCCTATTACTACGAAGTTGATAATAAGCCGTGATGTTGAATTTGTTGAAGAAGAAGCATGGGATGGCAGCATAGAAAAAATAAATTCAGCCACTCCTAATGTTCTACAAGAGAATGAAGAGGATGAAATTCAGGTTGTAAATCCTCCTATACAAGTAAATGCTCCTACAACACCATCAAGAGCACCTAGCACTCCAAATCCCACTGCCCTAATAAATAATAACAACAGTGAATCTTTTGATCCAACACTTGCATCTTTAAGGTCTAGGTCCATAAACACATCAAAGAAGACAAGAAGTCTTAGAGAGATTTATGATGAAACTCAAGAAGATGAAAATGCTGATTTTTGTTGTGATTTTGCATTGTTAACACAAGTTGATCCAATTTATTTTGAAGAAGCCATAAAAGAAGACAAATGGATTACAACCATGGATGAAGAGATTCAGTCAATAGAAAAGAATGAAACATGGGACTTAGTAGAACTTCCTAAAGGCAAGGATGTGATTGGAGTTAAATGGATTTATAAGACAAAGTATGATGTTGATGGAAAAGTAGCAAAGCACAAGGCAAGAGTAGTGGCAAAAGGTTTTACACAAAAGCCAGGTATAGATTTAAATGAAGCATTTGCACCCATAGCAAGAATGGATACAATAAGAATGGTCCTATCTATTGCAGCTCAAAACAAATGGAAAGTTTATCAAATGGACATGAAATCAGCATTCTTAAATAGAATTTTGGAAGAAGAAGTGTATGTAAGTCAGCCACCTGGTTATGAAGTTTTGGGAGAAGAACATAAAGTATGTAGATTGAAAAAGGCATTATATGGTTTGAAACAAGCTCCTAGAGCATGGTACAACAAGATAGATTCCTATTTTGTGAACAATGGCTTTAACAAGTGCGGTAATGAACCTGCTTTGTATATCAAAGTGAATGAAGAAGAAGAAATATTGATAGTTTGTTTGTATGTAGATGATTTGATAGTCACAAGAAATATGCAAACCAATACATTCAAAGCAGCCATGAAAAAGGAATTTGATATGACTGATTTAGGCCTCATGAGATACTTTCTTGGCATGGAGCTAAGTCAAAATGATCAAGGAATCTTCATATGTCAAAGCAAGTATGCTGGTGAATTGTTGAAAAGATTTAAGATGACAAAAGTGAATCTAGCCCCTGCACCAGTTGCATTGGGTTTGAAGCTTAGCAAGGATGATCAAGGTCCAAGTGTAGATCCAACTTTATTTAAAAGATTAGTGGGCAGCCTCATGTATTTAACCACCACAAGACCGGATATCATGTTTGGTGTTAGTCTTATTTCCAGATTCATGGAGAAACCGAAAGAGTCACATTGGAAAGCTGGAAAAAGAATTTTGAGATACATAGCTGGAACAAAGAATTTTGGAATTTTGTATACTTCCTCAGATGATTACAAATTGATTGGATATATAGACAGTGATTGGGGAGGTAGCATGGATGATATAAAAAGCACTTCTGCATACATTTTTCATCTAGGTTCCAGTGCTATCTCTTGGGCATCAAAGAAACAATCAATTGTTACTCTCTCATCAGCTGAAGCAGAGTATGTAGCAACCACATCAGCATCTTGTCAAGCAGTTTGGATAAGAGTACTTTCAGATTTGGGGCATCATAAAAAGAAGCTATGAAAATTTACTATGATAACAATTCAGCAATTGCCTTATCCAAACATCATGTATTTCATAAACGGAGTAAACATATTGATACCAAATATCACTTCATCAGAGAATTGGTAAACAATGGTGACATTCATCTTGAGTTTTGCAGGTCAATTAAACAACTTGCTGATATTTTCACAAAACCATTGGCAAAGAATGTTTCTGAACATCTTCGAGAAGAAATCGGCATTGCAAACATACATGACAGTGAAGATTAAGGGGGAGTGTTGAAGAATGCGAATGCTTAGTGGAAGTGGTTGCCAGTAGGACAAGACTTTAATCTTCCCTGCTTTTTTCTTCCCACCTACCCGGGCTCTTTCTTTAAGCCTTGTTGCATGATTGCAAGGCTTCTCTCTCCTCTCTTGCGATCATGTGACCACACTCTTGCCCAGCATTTTTTGTTTACCGTCAGCTCAACTCCTCAGACTTCTCTCTTGTGTGGGCCCCCACTATTTACTTGGAATTTTAGTTTTTGGCTTTGTCGCATAAACTCAAGGCAGCTTTATTACCTATGCGATCTTGCGACTAACAATCCAGCATGGGCCCCCTCTATTGCACTTGTCACATGATCGCATGAGCATTATTTTATTCATGCAATCATGTGACCTCAATAAATGCCCAACACTTTAATTTTTAATTTTACTACGATAACCTTATTTTGAGCGCCCCCCCCCCCCCCCTCTCTTCTTCTTTTCGCATGATCGCATAACTCATATTTGGTTTATGCGATCATGCGACAGCCACTTTTTTTTTACTCTGCCAACCACTGCATTTAATATAGTTTTATTTTATTAATTTTTCTCTGATGTTTCTCCGATCGGACATTCTCCAGGCATTTCTAGAATTTTCTAGGCAAAATTTTTTTGTAAAAAGGAATGTTTTCTCTTAGTCTGGTGTGTAGAAAAATACTTTATGTATAGAGAAACATAGATGATATTCTGAGCATTGGTAGCTCTGGGCACAATCTGTAAATCTGAAATTAATATATAAAAGTTTCATTTTAATCTCTGAGAGTTTTCTGTTCTATTTGGCTTTATATTTGAAGCTCTGTTGATTGCTCTGTTCCTTCCTCCATCACTTGCTACACAAACTTTGTCCATCCCTATCAAAGTAAACTATATTTTCACTGGATGAGAAGGTCTTTCATAATGTCTTGCATGCGCAATAGAAACAACAGATATTAATGACTTCATTTCACTGGCGTTGCAATGAAATCATTAGCATATAGGTACATGAATCTACAAATATCTCATTTTATCTACAATACCAGAGTCCTATTTACTGATTGAATAGGGAGAAGATGAAAGGATGGAGTAAAACTATTGGCCGTATTGGGTTAAAACTAAATGCTCCGTTATTTCACAAAGATACTCCTCCATGCCTTTAACATATTTTGATTTCTAAGTTTACAAGCCTACACCTGCTCTAATACCAAAATGAGAGAGAGCATGAAAGAGCCAGGTGAATGCTCTATGTATTGTTCAAAAACTAACATGAGTTTATATACAATGCATTATCTGTATGGTTGGATGGTTACCAACTGATATATGGTTGGATAGTTAAAAACCATCCAAACAATGTATTATGCCAACAATTCTCATAAAATATAGAAGTTCCAAAATAGTTACAAAATAAACACAACAATGGAACGAGTAATCAGAAATGAAAGTAATAAAGTATGATGAATTACCCAAACTCTTTGTCTGCATAGGAACACAAATATTAGAATGAATCAATTGAAGTGGATAATGGGTCCTCCGTGCTTTTCCTATAAAGAATGGTTCTCTAGCGTGTTTACCTTTAGCACAACCTTGACAAGGTATTTTTTGTTCTTGAATCTTAGGCAACCCAAAAACCAAAGCCTTTAATGTAAGAAACTTCAAGCCATTAAAATTTCAATGAAAACATCCTATTTTGTGACATAGGCACTATTGTAATCACTCAATTTCCTTGATTTTTAGATTCATAGATTATACATTCTTGATTTTCAAACACAACCTTATAATTCTTCTCACATAATTGTTGAATACTTAGTAAATTGTGCTTCAATTTTGGAGAATAAAAATGTCTTGAACACTTTCCATACCTCCCATTGTATGGACATCCATGGGCTCTTTTGATCCAATATCCAATGTGTTGTCATCACCAAGTGTAATACTAGATTTAAAAGCCACATCAAGTTTTAAAAACAATTATTTATTACCAGAAATGTGGTTAGAGTACTCTTAATCTAAATACCAAACATCATTGATATTATTTTTATCTTTATCTAAAGACAAAACAAAATTACTTGAGGAAGGATCTTCACTTGTTTAAGCATAATGAATGTTTTTATTATTATTACCTGATTTTTAATTTACAATTTTTCTCAAAATATCCATACCTATTGCAATGATAGCATTGAATGTTCCTTTTATCAAATCTACCTCTATCTCTTCCTCCTAGACCACCTCTTCTTCCTCTTGAAGAATATTGATTTTGACCTCTTCCTTGGCCTTGACTAGTTTTGGAGGTACTTCTTTTACTTTCACTCTTCGAAATTTGTATCTAAGAGGAGAAATCCTTCCCATTAAAATCTACAAATGAATCTCTCAATCTTTCCTCATGTGACATAAGAGATCCAACAAGGTGATCATACTCAAGGGTGGAAAAATATTTTCTCCTCAATAATGATGGAAACATTGTTCCATCTCAGTGTAAGTAATCTGAACACTTTTTTATCTTAACTTCTTTGCTCATAGTTTCACCCAAAGTGGGCATTTTATTAACCACATCTTTGACCATTACACAATAATGACTTGCATTCTCAATTTCTTGCATTTTGAAGTTCTCAAATTCTCTTTTCAAGGTTTTTAACTTGACAACATTCATCTAATCACTACCCTAGTAAGATTCTTTTAGAGTCTTCTAGGCATCCTTAGGTGTCTTTGCAATTGCATTCTAGGAAACAAGCTCTTATCAAGAGCCATTTGAATGTGAAATAGAGCCACTGCATTTTTCCTCTCAGATTCCTTCTTAATAATTTTTTCATTTCTTGAAGATCATCTCAATATTCACGCTCTTCATACCTTGATTCTACAATCTGCCAAAAAATCTTTGTCCGTCAAAAAGGTATTCATTTTAATTGATCAATATTCATAACCAGTCCCATTGAATTTTGGGTTTGACAACATATTCTCTATGGTGAAACTCTTAATCACTCATGGTGCTGTGATACCAAATGAAGAATTAAAAAACACCAGTACTAGAAGATAATCAAATAAAAAATATTAAATAACAAAACCAAAATAAACACAATTACAATAAAAAAATAATTTTATAAACTTAATTTGATATTCAGTCCTTTTCCATTATTCTCATAAAATAAAGCAGCTCCAAACTAGCTCTCAACACAACAACTTTAATACAAAATTACATAGATATATAGAGAAAGTTTGTTGCCTCTAGAATAAAGCAACACTGCAGAAATAAACTAAAACAAGACTGAAAGCTTTCCAACATAACTAACCTGCTAAAAATAGAAGGAAAGTTTATTTATACACATTACAAAATACAAAACTATGAACTAACTTAGAAACTGTAGAGACCTGTCTAGTTAAATTAGAAAACTGCTGAGAAAAGTCCAGTTGCCACACATTACTTTCCAACATAAATGACATTCGTTTTGGGTTTTGGTATAGTGTATGGTGTTTTTCTCCGTGTTTTAGGATTTCTCCTAGAATTTTCATAGTAAACGAATTGTAATCATATGCATTTGGGTTTTGTTACAGGTAAGTCATGGTGAAGCTCAACAACGTTGTCCCCAATAGACATTCCAAGAAGCACTGGCTGAGATATGTTCAACTCCTAGATTCCAAGAATGTGCAGCACGAATCTATTTCTGTATGTTTGGCTTTGTTTCTGGTATGCCATGAATGCAGAATGTTTTTGAAAATTTCTTTGGAACAATCCCACTATAGCTTCATTATATGAGTTAACAAATAAAGGCCCAGGTCCCAGTCCTGCCCCTCCTCTCTACATCTAGAATGCTATTGCATATGTTTTAGTTGTAGTTTTATTGTGACCCTATTTCTGGACAGTGATTTCCATCTAAGCCTGATGTATTGTGGTAATTACATACTGGAGAAATGACAAAGAAACAAAAGTCTACACTGCTTGGAAGTGGGAACACTGAATCCCAACTTTCTCGTCTACAATCATCTGACACTTTAAATCTGAAAAAGCCTGATAATTGAAACTCTTCCTTTGGAGTGTCCAGCAACTTAGATTTTGTATCTATTCCTACACATGCATAGAAAACCAAGTCAATCCTTTGATAGGTTTTTAAACCCTTGAACCAAATTGGAGATTTTTATGGTTCACGAATCATGTTCAGTACCCTGAGGATGTAATCCTTCTTCTAGTTGTAGTGCACTTCTTATCCCGAGTAACTAAGAAAAATCCTTCCCTTTACTAATAAAGGCTAAACCTGAGATAACGATAAAGCCACACAACCCACAAGAATATAAATCCCGGTTCGAATTGTCATATATGCTAAGAAAATGTCTGTGAGTTTTCTTACAATTGTCCAGAATTCAAAATCCATTTTGTAAATCCTTAAGTGTTGTGTCACTGAATTTATAAACACGGAACAACAAAATTCTTCATCTGTCTAATCAAACATTTGGCAAACGTACTTTTCTACTTATAACAAATGGTATCAGAACCTTTAAGGTTCGGAGAGAGCAGGGTAGACGATGCCTGTGCCAACACAGGGAAGAATCCTGATGGAAAGAAATCTCTAATATTAATTGCAAGAGCCGCGTTTGAAGGAACAATATCGGAGAGTTTGAAAATCCCTGACTCAATCTTCATAAGGAGACTAGTAAGTTGGCGACCTTTGTGGAGACTGCCAAAGGGGATATTACACAACATCTAAATTTCAGCAAGGTTGTGACCATTAGCCGCAGGTCCCAAAAAGGCTCAAGATCCTTGATATGTATGAGCGCCCCTTGGATGTTTTACCTGGTTTTGATTCTATATTTTCTGATGTTGGGCCAGTTTAAACATGAGAACGGGAAGTTTAAACAGGGGATTTACCTTCTTTATGAGAAGCCATGCTAAATATGTCAAATTTCCCATGTCTTCAAGTTCTGGCAGGACTTTGCAATTTTATATATTATACTTCTAGGACGCGTTATTCCGTTCCCTGCATACGCATTGAAGTCTGCGGTAGTAGCTCATTGAAGACAGTAGTACTTTTGTGGTTTCTAATTTGTCTACTAATTTTACATTTCTACTTGATGATTTTAGCACTTAATTGTACAATATAATTATATCATATTTTAAAGTACACTTTATGATCTATCATCCATATGACTTTAATAAATTATGGGAATATTTGATAAGTTCGCTATAAAATGTCTATGATACATACAATAAATTCATTATAAAATGTTAGATAACACACTTCCCTAGACATCTTATTATTATTATTTATCAAATCTAGTATCTACAATCTTTACATAATTTATTTAAAATTGATCTGATTATAGATCACATGGTATGCTCTGTGAAATTAATGTAAAGATTATAACAGTTTATAGAATATAAATCTGAAATTGATCCAACATACTCCATGTCTACAATCTTGTCCTACTTTACTAAAACTGTTGTCATAATAAAACACAAAATATGATAAAAAAAATTAATATAAAAATTGTTACAATTTTTTCAAAATTTAAAAAAACCCCCACTTTATGGATTTTTATAATCAATTGCTGCTACATGTTTTCTAATTGACTCAACGGACTCCATATCTTTTATGGTGAAGAACTTCATATTTGAGACTGGAAACTTATCCTACATATATTATTTGTATTTTAACCTAAATTTATCCTACATATATTATTTGTATTTTAACCTAAATTGAAGGTCTTGAATACATCTGCCCTAAGAGTGATCTCAAATAATATCGACTGTATAGATCCAGAAAAGATGATCCTCAACAACATAAAACATCAAGAATTACATCTGTTTGAGGTTTCTAACATCTATGTCGGTTCAAACAATATCTTCTATACGGATGAAGAAAAGATAATCGTTATGTTCCTGTGAATTTTCAACCATTTCGATAATGAATTATACAATGTGATCTGAATGTTAAAATACATCACATATTACGACATACCCATCCTCAACTAAGGTCTGATGAGAAAACCATCAAGAATGAGCACATACCCTTCTTAACAAAGATTCGATAACCAGCATGTCTAAAAAATTTAAATTGGGCTCACAGACACAGCTTTACCCTAACAAGATTTTCAAAACAAATAATAATAAAAATAACAGAAAACTTAACAGTTCAACAATTTCAAACCCAAAAGAAAAACCTTAAAACTATCTTGACTAACTGTAGATCAAAATAATATCTTTTATTCTTTCATAATCACTACCTGGGAGCTGCCAAGGATCATATTGGTACCAATCCAGGGTCCCAATGATATCTAATCCAAACTGTCGTCTTTGCACTTTTTTCCTGAGATAAAACCCACTAAATCTGAACCCAGGAAGCTGAAAGTCTCTCTCTACTTTGCCCTCCATCTTCAATGATTAAATGAACAGAAAACTGATCAGCCTCTATTCTATATAATAGAAAAGTTCTCAGACCATTCAATAAAATGAACTCTTGTTCTTCAATGAAATTTAGAAAATCTGGAGGCAGTTTCCAGGAAATTCCCGTGAGAAGTCATTCCGCGTTATAATGGAGAGAAAGACTAACCCTTGAATTGACGTCAAACCCATCAACATCTACAAAGCCTTGCCATGATCTGCTTGGAATCTCTCGTTGACTAGAAAAATTAAACTCAATATAAATTTTGAGTCTATCAGTGCGTCAAAGTCATTGAGCATGTACACGCGCGTTAACATAAAGAAAAGTAAAGTAGATATGTACAGTCTTAAATATTGAATAGTTCTCGATTAAATTATTAGACACCAGACTTCCCAACTTGTTCATTCTATTAAGAAGGTGGATATATATATATATAAATATAAATACAGAAATAATTCTCCAAATTGCTTTGTGCTGCTGCACCATTTTTTAATTTAATACAACTAGAATGCTACAACATTCATCAAACTTAGATCATCTAGCCACTTATCCAAACCAAATACAAAATGCCTCTTTCATAGAAATAGAAGCATCCAGAAACAACTAATAACAACTAATGTTGGCTGATATAATTCTTAAATATTTATTTTTCTAGAGAATTTTACAAGGCTGATAATAAAATAATAATATTATTTACCTACCTTGTCCATTTAATATTTCCATGAGCGAAAGAAATTATATTTTCCAACATTATGAAGTTATTGGCTTTGAATAGGATTTCTTCTAGGTGTGGGGTTTGAAATTTTTTTACTATATATATTATTAAATATTGTTGATGGTCTAATAGATCATTTACTTGATTATTTCTATTCTATTTATGCTAAATATAATGGTTGAGATTGTTACAAGTAGTTGATATTGGGAGAAGTTGTTGAAATTGTGTGTGAAGGAACTACCAAGATCCACATATATAAAAATGAACCAAAACAACACAATTAGCCAAAGTTTGTATGCACCCTAAAATGGTCGCCTAGAAGTCAACAAAGTCAACCTTCCATAGATGGGTGAATCGAAGGACAACAAGAGTACATATAGCAAGAGTGATTGGATTGAATCAGAAGTCAAACCCAACACTAAATGAGTAGTGGCAAGTTGCCTCCCATGAACCTAAGATGAGGTGTCAAAATGGAATCAACACCTATTTAGGAACCTTTATAAACAACTCATAAACAATGACAACTTGTTTAGACAAATCACAAATGAAAATGTGCGACTAAGTAGGCTTAATAAGCCTAAATGTAAATTAAATTAAAAAATTACACTAACACCTCCCTTAGGCATAATTCATGAGGACAAGATTAAAAAATGAGTCCTACCTACTAGCCATGTTAGGTACCAATGTACAATGCAATCTATTATAAAGGTAGAAAGATAGAAAACCTAGTGGGAAGAAAACTATCCACCAAAAAAGAGATAAGAAGAGAAGAAGTCTATAAGGTCTCCCGAAAGGATGATGAATCTACATGAATATGATTTTCATTTGTCGAATTATTTGAATTGTGAGGACTGGAATCGAGATGTGAATGAGAGCCCATATGGTGTGTAGCACCAGAATCTATAATATCTTGAGAAAATAAGACCTTGCCTTTCAATTTCTCTTTGTCCTTAATAATTTCTTGATTAGAATATGATGCTTTGGTAGAATTAGTCACCTCAATATTATTCTTTTTGAGTAGAAAAGTGAGGTGCTCAATTTGTTTTTTTCACACATTGATACTTTTCATGACCATTTTTGTTACAAAACGAACATTTAACTGATTTACTTTATTTAGATAAGTTATCCTTTATGAATTTATCAATTTTGTCTTCTTACTTATCTTATTTATCTTTCTTAGTTTTGTTTTTCTCTACTTCAACATTTTGATGCTTTTCAGTTTCTGCAATTTGAGCTTGTGCCTTAGTAGATTTTAAAGTACCCATTTGAATTCAATTTTCTTGATCCCTTGTAAGATCAACAATAAAGTTATCAAGTGAAAGAATAAGCCACGAGTTAGCAAAGGCTTTTTTAGTAGAATAGAAAGTAGAGATAAACACAAAAAAGATAGAATCTAGTTTGGAAAGTACAAAATAGTTTAGTTGATCCTCTTTCTTCTCAATTCTACAATCTTTTAACTATAAATTCAAAAATTTAAATTTATTGAATAAGTCCTCTAAAGTTAAAAACCTAGAAGGAATGAGACCTAGGAGTTGATTTTCCAACTCATGACTTCTAAGTTCATCAATTGTCCCAAATAGTATTTTGAGAGGTTCCCAAACTTGGTTAGTTGTTTTCAAGTTCTCAACATGAAATACTAATTCAGGAGATAAAGTTAAAGATAGAAAACCAAATGCTTGGTCACACTTATTGAAAAAAATTTCTTTGTCCTATGTTTCATGAGGCTCTTTTTTTTTCTCATTGTTACCCTATACAAGGCTTTATTTTTTAGTACAAAAATGACTTTTAACTTCCAATCATGATAATTGAAAGATTTTAGAGGTTCTTTAGTCACATCAAGATCCATGCAAGTAGACTTAGATTATTTCTTGTAGAATGTAGAAAAGGAGATAACTTCGTGAGGAAGTGTAAAAAATAGAACAAACATAACACACCCTTGATTATCTTTCCCTCTTATTTTTAGCACTTTATAATAGGTGGACTAGAGTTAAGAACACACAAGAAGTGAGACCACGAAAACAAAAAAATGGGAAAATCCTTTTTTAAAATTAATTTTTTTTCTAGGAAAACAAATGGGTGAGAACAAGTGTCCTTATTATGACTGACAATTTCTAGCCATTCCTTGGTAAAAGGGTACATAATTTTCAAAAGGAAGGATGTATTGAGATGAATTCTAACCCTTTGGACCAATCAAGATAGGTTAAGATTGCATTTTTATACTTATGTAGTTCAACCCTTCCTTGTATCCTTTTAGTTATTAGGTCTTCTCTTCTTTCTTGCAAGGTCTCTATCAATGGTAATAGATTGGATGTGAATAGGAAGGGTCATGATTTTGAAATGGTCTTTCCCTTCCCATGTTCTCGTAGTGGTTTTTTGAGAGGATACAATCTAGGTGTGGATCTACAGGGTATACTTAAAGCATGGTGGATAAGAGAAGAGGATGCACCTTGACTCTCCACTACAAGCTATTCGAAGAGAGTCAAATGATGTGTAGACACACAAGCTATTGGCAAATTGTTCTTCCAACAATAGTAAAGGATAGATCTCACATCTTTGCAATGGAAAAGAAAATTTGGGAAAAGTGGTGGGGGCTCGTGGGGTTATGTGAATGGATGTTGGAACCCGAGGATAGATTTGGTGACCCTACTCTTCCACATTGAATTTACAAGTTTTACGAATTCAAGTATGATTATGTGGGGTTCACAACTATCAAATGAATAGTAAAATATTACCATGTGTCCTTGCGATAAGGAAATGAAATGGTCAAACAAGTTTCAATTGCGTGGGAGCCTATTTTAACAAAGATATGTGATGCACTACATTCCTATGATAGTTAAATAAGGTTGTTCAATCTACTAGTGGCTGAGCAAGGTGCATAACAATGGTTGTCAAGTTTGGTGCATGGACGGTTAAATCAGTTGTATGTTGACATGTGGTGCCACATAAGCAAAATATACTAGTACATTATGGTGAAGAAAGGTTGACACTGCACTCAAAGGAAGAATCAAAGTCTAATAATCCCAAGGAAGAAGTGGCATATGAGGAAAAGTTTGCATACTCTCTCTCATCGGTTAGGATATGGGATGGTTAACCTTCCTGTCAAAATATTTTGAGTGTCACTCGTAATTTGATTACAACAAGATTCAACAAGCTTGAAATCTTTTAGGGTATGTTCATTATAGAGTCGTTAGGATTTGCAAACCTATTTTCACCATCATTTTTAGTTTAAAATCCAAAGGATAGTTTTTAAAAAAGAAAAATATAAATACCTCCTTGAGAGTGTTCTTTTGCACTTAGGAAGTGTTTTCCTCTATTTCACAAGTTGTTTTATTTTTCCTCTAGTATGAGGGTTTTCAGATGTAAAGAAGTACAATTTTCTAAGGTCTTGTTGCAAGAGATATACAAAGATCGAGGCCATGAACATGTGGACGGTTCATTTTGTAGGCACAAGGGTGTTAAAATGTCTCAATACAGTCATAGAGGTGTCAAAACCATCAAGTGCAAGGTAAATCTATTTTCATAGCTTTCAAAAAAATCCTATCTCTACGACTCTCACTCAAGCTCCCCTTTAAGGGGAGATTATAGTGGAAGGTGTGGGTGTGAGACCAGAAGATGGGGTGTTATCGAGTCATAATGCACTCCTTGAGGATAATTTCCACATTTCTCCTTTGTGAGAGTAGAAAGTGAGAGTGTCACACTCTGGCTTCCTCTATAACATTGATTGTCCAAGTGTGATAATGGAAAGGATCACAATTTTTGCAAGCTTGCTAGAGTACTCTTACCTTGGGACCACCAGGAAACTAACCCAATGACTACACTAAAAGATCAAACCCGAAGATAATATTTCCAGGAGGTGAACCATTTTATATGAGTGGTTAGTAGTGTTTTAGCATGGTTTGTATGTGTTTTCAACTTGTAGATTGTACATCCCTTATGTTATAAAAGGGATTCCAAGGTTGATGAAAAAGAAATAAAACTATAGAAAAAGGACATGTAGAAAATCTTAGGTTCTAGGGTATTATAGGAAAAGAACACAGATTTATAATTTAATTTCATAAGGTGGAGTGTTACATCTTATATTTTTAATATTGTAAACATCATGGTACAATCTCCATAGAATGTATTTTGATCATATGAGTTTAATAAACCAAGGGCTTTTTTAGATTTATCTTTACATAAGTTGTTTGTAATTTTTATTATCTATTATAAAACTCTCTTTCAAGGATGGAGTCTAATGCTCTATGCAAAAAATAGTCATTGAAGTATGTGATAAGTTTTTATAAGTATATTTTCATGCTGACATGAAGTAGACATGTTAATTTTAGGAATTATCATTTTTTTAATGCATTTGTTTTTTTCATTTCGTTCCTATTAGGATTCTTTAATAGCTTAGCACTTGACTCTATAGCCTAGACTAGGATCTAGTTTGTGCATGGACACCTATGTTCTTAGTAACAATCAAAATAGTCCGAACCATTTTACTTTATTTTATGTAAATATACATGGAGCGTAATCTTCACTCACAATCAATTGTAAACTATTAGAATACTAGACTTGACCCAACCCTGTGTAACTAGTTTATACTTTGATGTGCTTTATTTGGGTGCAAATCAACTGAAGGTACACTATAGTGTTTCATTAGTCTCATTTATTAGCATTGCATAATAGGGGTACCCACATAGGTTTTTGTAGAGATTGAAGTAAAGGAGATATTCATCATTTCTAATGAATTTTTGAACCAATTCGCCACTAACTGAATATACATGTTGATAGGAGAAGGAAAATCTTTAAGGTTATCTTGAACATTAGTTGGAACAACTAAAAGTCCTAACCCAAAATAGGATCATCTGATCAAGAAAAAAAAGGGTTAAGAAAGGAATTTGAAACCATCTTTTTAAAAAAACATCTTGCACTAGAGCTAAGACAACTAAGGAAACAAACAACTAATAGCATATTTTAAAAGGCTTCTCACAACCTTTAATTGGCAGTACTACCTTGACTAGAACCTCTCTCAAAAAAGGAAGGACACCACAAAGATCTAGGGGCATCTAGAGATCTTGTGATCATAAAAACATCTAGCTAGTCCAATAAAAAGTAAAAAAAAATAATGCAAAAATTTATTTACTAAATAAATCAGCTTGAATATTGATAGAAATTTTCTAGGGCAAGTTTAAGCGAGAAGCAAGTGGGGAATCAATGCTAGAAATAATTTTAATTGCACAAATGAACAAGAAAAAGGTTATGTTGAGGTCGTGTGGATATTTTTAGTGTCAATATTTGGAATGTTAAGGGGAGGGAGAAAAAATGTGTCTATGATGGACTACATGTGATCCTTTTTAGTATACTTATTGTAGAGTTCTTTTGAAGTCAAGATTATAAAATTGATGATAGAATAATTTATGTGGTTGACATGTAAGGTGGTCTATTGGAGCAAGAAAATAGACTTTAAGAATAATGGATTCATCCCATAAGATTTCATAAGGAAATTATGAAATGGCTTCAAAGATTGTAGTGGAACATTTTGGTTGTATTACACAAATGTTTGAATATAACATTTTTAATGTTTTACTTAGGTTTCATAATTCATAGTTGTTATTTTTTACTAAATCTAGAATAGCTTAGAGAAGATTGATGTGGAGTGTTATTGAACAAAATTTTGAGAGGTTGAAGTCTTGTAGATTTAAATTCTGATGTTGTTTTGAAATTAAGCACAAAAGAAAGGGATATTGTTTTTGATTAAGTAAAACGGGTTTTACAGGGTGCCTGAAACCCACAGGTCTAGAACAGAAGAATGAAACCAAAACAAAACAAGAAAGAAGTAGACCACTGAAAGGCTAGGGTCAGAGAACCACTGCAAGGAAGAGAAGATGAGGCTAGAGACATCCAAGGCACCGCCCAAAAGTCAAACAGAAGACAAGACTAAACCAAGAGTGGTAGAAGAGGAGCAACAACACCCGACCACCAAGTCAGGAATTAAGGTTGTAAGATTTCTCCCTTAGTGCACTAGAGTTGTTCCTTTTCTAGGATACTCTTCACATCTATGGGAAAGTCATCTCCATTTTGCCAAAGAAGCTTGGCATCCTTAGTGATTTCCAAGTTGGCAAACTAGTCTGCCACCCCATTGGCTTCCCTATACACATGGGAGATGAACACCTTATCAAAGGAGTTAAGAATGGTCTAAGTTTCAGCTATAATGTTGGCTATTATCTAAGAGGGAGGGTGAGAGAGGTTGAGGCAATTGTTGATGTCCATCGAATCTCCTTCCAGCTAGAGCCACTTAACCCCCCGATCTTTAGCAAGTTTGGTAACTTGAAGAGCCACACAAGCTTCAACATAGTGATTCATCTGAGCACCCAAGGGGAGACTGACAGCTACTATGCCAATGTTGAAGTTGTTCCTGATTATTCCTCCACTACCAGCTTGACCAGGGTTCCCTTTAGAAGCACCGTCAAATTTGGCTTTCGTCCAACCAGTCAAAGGACTAGTCCACACACAGTTCTATCTTTTTTCCTTAGAAGCAGTCTGAGCCTTTCTTGCAAGAAGTTTAGATCTACCACAGTAGAAAAAATTCTCCTTAACAACATGAATTATTTTTTCAAAGATAATTTTAGAGGGGGAAGAACAGTCATAAAAGATGTGATTATTATGCTCCTTCCAAATCCCCCAACAAAAATGAGGAAGAATCCAAGTACAGAATAACCTAAAGTCCTAATCAAACCTTTTGAAAACCCATTGGGAGAAGAGATCACTGAAAGACAGGGGAAAACACCATGAGAGATTCAAGACCAAGAAGAGGAGTTGCTAGATTTGACTAACAAAGGAGCAGTGAATGAAAAGGTGATCCATTAATTCCTCTTCACATTTGCAGAGAACACACCTGTTTGTGAACTAGAATCCATGCCTGATGAGATTATCCATAGTAAGGATATGGTTCTGGAGCAGGAGCCAGAAGAAAACATTGATTTTTGGCATGAGACCGGGAGTCCAAGCTTTGGCCTACAATAGTTTCAAATCATGGAATTGGGTGGTCTACGAAGAATAGGGAGAAGCCACTGTGTAATTCCCATCTGAAGAATCCTCCCAGATAATCTTGTCCTGATTGGGAGAGAGAGAGTAACCACATTGAGAGCAATCATCAAAGGAGATAGGTACTAAGAGATCTCAGTGAGATCAACCCATTTGTCATCCCTTTTGTAGTTACAAACCTGAGTCCCATAGGTTTGAGAGAAGACATGTCTCTAGGTGTATAGAGTGTCAAGGTTTCTCGAACTTCCTATCTGAAGCCAATTTTCATTCTAGAAGTTGATAGAATGACCATTACCTATTTTCCACTTAGCCCTAGATTTAGCCAGCTCCTTGGTGACAAGGAGACCATTCCAAATGATAGAACCTTTGGGGGAATCTGCCTCTTCAAAAAATCTATTGAGTGAGTTATGCAAGAAGTATTTTTCTTCAAAGGTGTCCCTCCACTCGCCTATGCTATTGAAAATTCTCTAGATCTATTTGGCTTGAAGGGCTTTGTTGAAAGGTCTCAATTTCCTTATACCAAGGCCACCAACTATTTTAGGATGGCACACTTTCTCCCAGGCAATTAGGGGAATGTGCTTGTGATTCTCTACTCCAGACCAAAGGAATCTTCTCTAGATTCTTTCCATGGCTTCTGCAGCCTTAGCCGGGATAGGGAAAAGGCTGAGGGCATAGATAGGAAGATTCTGTAAAGTAGACTTGACCAATTGGATCTTACTAGCCTGGCTAAGGATGACCCCTTTCCAACCAGTGAGCTTCCTATTGAATTTGTCTATCGGTTTGTTCCAGAAGGATTTTGGAGGTTTGACACCTAAGGGTAGCCCCAAGTACATAGAAGGTAAGGTATCAATGCCACATCCTAGAATATGAGCAATTTTCCTTTGTCTAGCTTCAGGTGTGTTAATAAAGAAAATAGCACTTTTATTCTAGTTGATAGATTGGCCAGTAGCCCTGAGATAATTATTTAGAATGTCCTTCACCACTCTAGCTTCTCCCACCGAAGCCTCACCTCCAAGAATGGTATCATCCACTAATTGCTGGTGTGTGAAAACAATGTGACTGGAGGAGGGATTGATGCCTTTCAGTCTCCCCAGGCACTCAGCAAGAATGATGAAAAGAATAGGGGAGAGAGGGTTTCCTTGTCTTAGGCCCCTTATGGGTTTGAAGATGGCAGAAGGGGATCCATTAATCATGACCGCCAAGGATGGGGTCGAGATGATTTGAAAGAGAAGCTTGCAAGAATAGGAGTTGAAACCGAAAGCTTCAAGAACTCTAAGAAGAAACTGCCAGTCCACTTGGTCATAGGTCTTGGAAAGGTCAAGCTTGAGAAGAAAGCCTTCCCTTTTACCTTCTTCTAACGAATGAATAACTTCATCCACCATCATTATGGAATCCAAAATTTGTCTACTAGGCACAAAGCTAGATTGTTGCTGTGATATCAAGGAAGGGAGGACTCTGAGAATCCTAGAGGTGATAACCTTGGAAATGATCTTAAGGAAGGAATTACATAGGCTTATGGGTCTGAATTACTCAAAAGAATCCACACCAGAGGTCTTGCGAATCAGCACCATGAAGGTAGCATTGAGTTCTTTGAGAAGATTCTTTGAATCAAAAAATTCTTGCACTACTTGAACCACATCGTCTTTCACAACATCCCAATAAAGCTGAAAAAAGAACATAGCGAATCCATCTGGGCCAGGGGATTTGTCCCATAGAAGAGATTCCAAGGCCTCCTTGACTTCAGTCATGTTTGGAATAGAGCATAAGTCTTTGTTTTGATGGTCAGTAATGATTCTCAGTATGTTATTAAGGAGATAAATCTAGTCTTTCTCGGATATATCTTGATCTTTAGAGAGGAGATGAGAAAAGCAAGAGATAGCTTCATTAATGATATCCTTGTCCTCCTTAAGAGATTGGTCTCCCTTCTTGATTCTACTTATCCTATTAGCAGCTCTGTGTCTCATAGTGGAAACTTGGAAGAAGCGAGTGTTTTGGTCGCCTTCCCTAAGCCAAATGGACCTCAATCTCTAATTCCAGAAAGTTTCCTCCTTCCCAATAATGTTATGGTAATCTGATAGGATGCCTTTTTCTTTTTGCAATCTATCTTTGTCATAGCCTTGTTTCTGGATTTCAGTTAAGTTCATTGAGAGTCTTATCTTTTGAGTTAAAGATGTGACCAAATTCATCTTTATTCCAATTTTTGATATTACATTTGATATTCCTTAGTTTTTTTGCCACTCTAAACATGGTTGTACCCTCAACATCTATGTTCCACCACTCTTTGACTTTATTGAGAAAATTAGGATGGGAAACCCACATCTTTTCAAATCTGAAGGGAAAATTCCTTTTCTTGTCAATCTGATCCAGGGAAAGTGAGATGGGAGAGTGGTCTGAGCCTGCATGAACCAGGGCTGAGAGGTTTAGACTATAGCGGTTCAACTAGTTTGGCGAATACAGGGCCCTGTCGAAATGAACTTGAATGAAATCCATTCATATCTGCTTGTTTGACCAAGTGAAATCAGCACCTTAAAGATCCATGTCCGGAAGAGCCAAGTCATTGATGAAATCCATTAGGTCTTGTTTGCTTTCAGTATCAGGTGCTATTCCTCCCTTTTTTTCCCCTTCTTTAAGTGGGGTGTTGAAGTCCCCCATAATGATGCCCTTAGACCAGTCAAGAGGGGTAATGGTGGAGATGATCTTATTCTAGTAGGTCTTTCTTTCTCTTTTAGAATTAGGAGCATAAATATTCAAAATGAACCAACTTTCATTATCTTTTATTCTAGTAAAATGCATGAGAAGAAGGTTACATCCTTCGTAGATGACATTAGCTCTAAAGTGATGTGAGTTCCACATAGTAATAAGGCCCCTAGAAGCTCCCTCAGAGCTAGTAGCTCTGTTTTCCATAGCTTTGCTGAATTTAATTTTCTCTAACTTATCCTTCTGCGTTTTAGTTTCCCGAATTAAGAAAATGTCCGATTTATGATAATTAAGAAAGGGATATTGTTGTTCATAGTATTATGGTTGAGTTTTAAGTGGGAGATAATTGAATGTGAAACCCTAGTGTTAGTTGGTTTCTTGCCAATAAATCTTGGCTCTTCACATTATGTTTTTTATATAAAGAGCATGTTGTTACTGGATCTGATGTATATATCAGATTTTTATTATGAAATAATTATTGAATAATATATTTCCTTGCTTGAGAGTGGGTGTATTATTTATGGTGAACCACTATAAATCTGTGTTGTCTTTTTAAATATCTTTATTTTCTATTATTTAGTTTCATTAATCTTCTATTTTTTACCCTAACATATTTTTCCCTATTTTAAAACTAAAAAATATGTATATAACTATATAAAAAAAAATTATGATAAATAAACAAAAAGATTTTAGTTGGTTGAAATTATTTTTTTAGTCACTAAATAATTCTTAATTGATGCAATAGTACTATGTCTAATGGAGATATTGAATAATAATTTATTATTTCATATTTTAAAGAATTTTATTAATGTATCTTCATCTATAATATATTTTTAAGATGATAAAATTATATAATATACTTTTATTAATATTAATTAAATATTAAATATATATAAAAAGTTCAAATTTTAATTTTAAATGACTTCTAAATTTTTGAAAAGAACTAAAATGAAGGCTAAAATTTTTTGTAGTTTGCATGGGTGAGCATGGTAGAACGAAACTAGTAATAATTAGTACAAATCATGGATCTAAGAATTCCTTGGGCAATACCATGGATTTGAATTTACCTTCATTTACCACTAGGGAGAAGTCCCCTTAGTGAGGGAGTGTGGAATGAATTAAAAACACTAGAAACACACAACATCAATTCCTGAAAACAAAGATGGCAACAAGCAGGAATGAGTGAAGCATAATAGTCATCAAAATTCAAATTAAGACAATTGGAAATAACCAATTCAATATAAATACAAAGCTTTATAGAGAGTAGAAATCTAAAAATAATAACAAAGAAGCTAAAATAGTCTTAGACATAAACCATCTCAGACACCAAAAATCCCACAAAGAAGATAGGGAAAAGAAACCGAATAGAAAAATAAAAACTACAAAAAAGGACACCCAATAGAAAAATTAAAATATTTTAAGTAAGATCATGATTCTTGAGAATTATATCCTCATTAATATTATTGAATTTTCTAAAAAAACAATCAATAGGGTTCATAACTTTATCCTTATTGTGAAGCCTCATTGCAAGGCTAGGCAAGGTCTTCATTGTATCTTCCATGTTAGCTTCCCCATCCTCCAAATGAACCCTATATCTCTTCTAAGAACCTACGTCCATGGACTACATGTTCTTGACTGATTTGGTATTGACAATGGGAGAGTTAACCTTGGACATGGCCTATAGCGCTTCAACCTTTTTTTAAGCCTTTGAAGTTCATCATTAGTGTTATCCATAGTCATTTTACTCCTTGTAATCACTACTCTAAATTTATCCTGGACCTTGTCAAAATCATCCTCCAGGGCTTTGACACACTTTTTGTGGTCATCTTTCACTTTTTTAATCTATTCACTAGAGAAGTGTTAGCCAAGATATCTAGGTTCTCAATAGATGGGTTAGCCTTCTCTTTCAAATTTTTTTCTCTAGGATGATTGAAGAGAAAAGAAAGCTCTAGTTTTCTAACAAAATCTTGAGGCTAGCATTAGCTATCAATCTGGTTAGAACTGAATAGTTACCCATCTTCTTAAGAGTAACCCCACCACCATCTATAGGAGTAAGCCCGTTAATCCCCACATCCACCATTGACCCACCAATATCATCTTGAAAGACATTATTCTACTTGGGGGTCTTCTTATTATCATTGATAAAAGGGGGTTTGAAAATATTAGTTTTGTGCTTAGCCCTCAAAAGGGAAGTTCTAGTCATGCCTTTACCTTTCATATTTGAGCTAGGGTCCATAAAATCCAACACATATTTTGGATCTTCATTATTAGATTAAAAAAAATTCTTATGACTAGTGGGAATATGATTTGAGATTTTTGGCATGGAAGATGAGGGGTCCTACTTACTATCAATGTAAAAATCCTCATCACCATTAGAGTCCACCTCCTCATCAAATGAGGTATCCCCACAATGAAACTTGATTTTTTTATTAAATTCAATATTGGTCATGACCATAGAGTTCCCCACTCTACATGAAGAGCCTTTAGATATTTCATGATCAAGAAGATTAGGCATGTGTAGAGAACATGGGACACCATATTTTTCTCATGAGCTCTAATACTATTATTCAAAGAGGAAACTAAATAAAAGGGAAAAGATATGCACTTTCTATGGAAAAAGTGATTCAAAAGAACAAAGTGATAACTGGAAATGCTACAAAATTTACCATCCAAGAAAAGGTAGCCCATAATGACCTTAGTAACATCCTATCATTTTTTGGGAACCAAGGTTCTGTCAAAGCCTCCATTGATATTCTTTCTCACCTTATCCCTTTATCCCTGTAGAATTATGTACCCTCCACCAAAGTATTTAATACCTTGGCCACAAGATGTTCATTTAATTACAGCTCCATACCATAGAAACAAGAAACCCCATCTTTCCAACCACAAAAAAAAGACTCAATCATGAGAGTGTCGACACCCTGAAACTTCTCCATATACCCTATAAAACTACCCATAAATTTCTCACTCCAAACTAACTCCTTATTCTACCATTTCTTGCAAACAATTTGCTAAAGATAGTTTGTATCACCCCTTATCCTATAAATATGCTAGTTCCTATCCAAATGAGTTGAGCACAAAGTAGAGCTTCTAAGGGAAGAGAATAGAATGAAAAGAAGAGAAACCAAAAGGTTCAGATTATTTCCCATAAGAAATATCTTCCCAAGGACACCAATAATCGCGTCATACACCACCATTTCCAAAGATATCTTTCCCATTATACTCTCTATAATCATTGTGAAGTAACATTTGGAGATCCACTGGGATCTATTCTTTAATGTTCCAATATTTCTTACATTGCAATCCAATGCTAATGTTAACTAACCTATCCACACCATGGTTTCCTTCATGGTACACATTTGAGATGATAAAATCCTCAAAGTACCTAAGTAATTTGAACTCTTTGATGATGGCTTTAATTGTCGAACTAGGGTGGGGTCATCTCCTTCAAACAATTTATGATATTGAGAGAATCACTTTCAATCAATACCATTTACAAACCTTTCTCTCTAGCCATACTTATCCCAGCATTGGCTGCAAAAGCCTTGACAAAGTGGTTGTAGATTTGTTTAGTGTTGACTTTTATGTGGTTTCAGGTTTTTAATTTTTTAAATATTAAGTTTATCTTTCAATTATTAAATGTTAATCCCTAAAGCTCCATACTAATTTTCATTAGATACTTATTATTTTAGTAATGCAATCTATCAAACTACTAATCTTATTTAATCCTAATTCTAATGCATATCCCAAATTTGTGAGATGTATATATTATGTAATTATTTTGTTTTCATTTAAAATTTACAATATGCATATCTTGAAATTGGAATTGTATAAATCTTTTTACAAGTTTAATTATTATATAAATTTGAAATATTATGAAACTCCAAAACTTATAATATTTAGCCAATAGGCTATTAGCTTGAAATTTTATTAGAAACATTGTCTCATATTGAAATGTTGATTCACACTGCCAAAAAATTGTCCAATTTTGGCAGTAAGAATTTGGCAATTTTCCAGCCTTCTAGAAAAACATTACAAATGTGAGACAATATTTCAAATCAGATAATTTAGTGTTGTGAGACAACTTCCCGATAGAAGGATTTGACAAGGAATTTTTTGGCAAGATGTACATTGAACAAATCTAACAAGTTGAATGTAGCTAGTTGAAATGGCGTTCGTCTCCTACATATAGCTCGTTGAAATTCAAGAATTTTTTTAAAAAAATCCTAGAAGATAATCAGAAATATTAAATCACAAAACCAAAATGAACACAACTACAAAAAAACAAATTTCTACAAACTTGATTTTATATGCAACCCTTTTCTATTATTCTTGAGAGAGAGTGTGGAAGATCTAGATGAATGTTCGATGTGTTATTGATTAACCAAGAGGAGTTTGTATATAATGCAATATCTATAAGGTTGGATGGTTACCAACTGACATACAGTTGGATAGTTACAATCTACCCAAACAATGTATTACACCAACATTCCCCTCCTTAATACATTGATCCTAAAGACATCAAAAACACTTTGCCTTAGGGACCCACACATAAGGATTACATAGAAAAACATGTTGATTACATAATATGAGTACATATTTTGAGAAAATATTCTTTTGAAGTAGCAAACCCTAAACCAACAAAGGCTTCATCAAGTTTTCTCTTGACCCTTGGAAAGGCGTATCTTTGAGCTGTGTTCTTAAGCTCTCAAATCACAGTTTCTTGAATTATTCAACAATCAATCCCTAAGACATGCGATGGATCTCTATCATTATCTAGTGACTGCAAAAGGGTATAATAGTCAATCATATACTCTGAATCTCACTTGAAAACAATCCATATTGAGTGCAATACCAAGTTTGAAACCTATCTCTAAAATTAGTCTTCACAAGACATCTATTCTTCAAATTTATCAACATCGGAAAGGAAATCAAAATAGAACACCAAAAATGCCAGAAAATGCTCCTCATGCAGAACACCATCTCAAAGTGAGAAGAAAACTTGAGATAATAGAAGTTCCTCCATCCTTCAATGTTGCCATCCTCCAATGTGAAAGTTCAAAGTACACAACTATGATTTAGAGGAGAATGAAAAATTGTCAACATCTATTTCATCACTTGATATCTCAAATGAGTCTTTGAAGGCCCCGCCATGTGTAACATAACTGATTGAAAATTGATTCGTAACATTGATAAACACATCTACAAGAGAATTAAAAATTCTCTAAATGTTTTGAAGTACACTTTCACAAGCATCAGTAGCAAGAAGATATACTACTTGATCGACATATCTAATGGAAGATATATCAACTTCTTGGAAAATATGAGTTTCATCTTCTCTTGCAAAGAAACTTACCTCAAAATTACCACTAATGGGATATGCATTTAAATGAACATGAGCCCTCCTATGTTGGGAATCAATGATCATGCCTTGATAGTAATGAGATTGGTTGATTTTTTTAATCATCACTTGAATTATTACATCACAATCTAGTAAGAAATTAGACATGACCCCTTCATTAAAGTTATTTGCATGTATTATAAATGAAAAGATAATTTGTGACATCATATTTTCTTAAATAACCTAAATTTTCAGACACGTTGTAGTGTCCCAAGACTAGATGGTGTGTGAACAACTTCTCTAGTATAAATGATTTATGCCATGGTGATGCAATTCATAAAGTTTATGGATATTCTTATTGGTGGAATCACCTATATGAATTATTATTTATTATTCTATTTCCCAAGAAATCAATGCTCTTTTGAATGCATCTTACCTCTGAAAAGAGTATATATGAGCATTCAAAGCCTTGCATTCTAGGTAGAAGCCAAAAATTTCATAAAGACTCAACCTACGAAAACCACTACCTATATAAGACATTAAAGCCCTGTTTTGATTAAGACATTGGAAATGTGTGACCATGGCATTGTTTCTTATTGCCCTCTATACAATATATGTAACACTACCTGTAAATTGTGTTTATAAATAAAATATACCAATACCATCATGACCTACAACACCTCTTTGTATATATTGCAATACAACTGAGGCTTCACCACTTCATCACTCCACATATGCTTGTGAATCTAGATGGTTCAACCATTTAACAGTGACAGATCCTTGCTACACAAACTTTTTCCAAGCTTGTCAAAACAAACTATATTGTCACTAGATGAGAAGGGCTTTCATAATGTCTTATGTGCGTACTAGAAATGACATATATTAATGACTTCATTTCACTGACGTTGCAAAGAAATCCTTAGCTCATATAGGTACATGAATTGACATCTATCTAAATCTCATTTTATTTACAATTCCAACGTCCTATTTGCTGATAAAATAGGGAGCGAACGAAAGGATGGAGTAAAATTATTGGTTGTTTTGTGTAAGACTAAATTCTCTGTTATTGCACAAAGATACTTCTCCATGCCTACAGCACATTTTCATTTCTACGTTTGCAAGCCTACACCTTCTTTGATACTAAAATGAGAAAAAGAATGAAAGATCCAAATGAATGTTTGATGTATTATTCAATAACCAAGAGGAGTTTTTATAAAATGCATTATCTGTGTGATTGGACAATTACCAACTGACATATGGACAGTTACAAACTACCCAAACAATGTATTATGCCAATAATTCTCATAAAATATAGCAGCTCCAAAATAGTTCTTAACACACCAACATATAACCCAAAATTATGTAGATATATATAGAGTTTGTTGCCTCTAGGAGTAAAACAATACTACAAGCTTTGAATAAAAATTAAACCCAACAATGGCATGAATAATCTTCAATGGAATTAATTAAGTATGATGACTTACCCAAACTCTGGGTCTGCATAGGACAACAAATATTAGAATTAATCAATTAAACTCTAGGTCTCCTAAAAATGTCATAGTAAATGAACTGTAATCATATGCATTTGGCTTTTGTTGCAGCTAAGTCACGCTGAAGCGCAACAACATTGTGCCCGATAGACATTCCAAGAAGCATTGGCTTAGATATGTTCAACTCCTAGATTCCAAGAATGTGCCGCACACATCTATTTCTGTATGTTCGGCTTTGTTTCTGGAATGCCATGACTGCGGAATGTTTTTGAATTTTTCTTTCGATCAATCCCACTATAGCTTCACTATATCAGTTAGCAAATAATGGCCCAGGCCCCAGTCCGATCCCTCCTTTCTCTACATCTAGAATGCCATAGCATACTTTTTAGTTTTAGTATTGTTGTGACCCTACTTCTGGCCACCGATTTTGATCTAAGCCTGATGTATTGTGGTATTTACAAACTGGAGAAATGACAGAGAAACGAAAGTCTAAGCTGATTGGAAGTGGGAACAGTGAATCCCAACCTTGTCCTCTACAATCAGCTGATACTTTAAATCTGAAAACGCCTGGTATCAACTCTTCCTTTGGAGTATCCAGCAACATAAATTTTGTATTTATTCCTACACATGCATAGAAAACCAAGTCAACCCTTTGATAGGTTTTGAAACCCTTAAACCAAATTGGAGATTTTTATGGTTCAGGAATCATGTTCAGTACCCTGAAGCTGTAAGAGTGCTTCTAGCTGCAGCGCACTTCTTATCCCCAGTAACTAATAAAACCCTTCCCTTTACTAATAAAGGCTAAACCCGAGACAACGATAAAGCCACACAACCCACAACAATATAAATCCCGGTTCTAACGGCCATATATACTAAGAAAATGTCTGTGAGTTTTCTTACAATTGTCCAGAATTCAACATCCATTATGTAAATCCTTAAGTGTTGTATCACTGAATTTATAAACATAGAACAACAAACATTTGTAAAAGGTACTTCTCTACTTATTTCATGGTGAATCGTGAAGTTTTGAAATGTAATGTTACAAAATTGCACAATCAACTTTAGAAATTCGGTGATATCAGTTATTCTGGACTGAGAAAACTTGATGATTTTAGCACTAGAAATTATTGTTAAACTATTTGTACAATAATTTTATATCGATATTTTAAACTACACCTTATGATCTATCATCGATATGACTTTAATAAATTATGTGAATATTTGATAAGCTCGCTAAAAAATGTTTAGGATACAGACAATGGATTCATTATAAAGTGTTAGATAACACGCTTCCCTAGACATCTTATTATTTATAAGTTTAGTATCTACAATCTTTACATAATTTATTTAAAAGTGATCTGATTATAGATCACATAGTATACTCTATAAAGTTGATGTAAAGATTATAACAGTTTATCGACAATAATTCTGAAATTAATCCAACATACTCCATGTCTTCAATCTTTACCTACTTTACTAAAAACTGTTGCCATAATAAATCACAAAATATGATAAAAAACTAATGTAAAAATTGTTAAATTTTATCAAAATCTTAAAAACACCACTTAATGGATTTTTATAATCAATTGCTGCTAGATGTTTTCTAATTGACTCAACAGATTCCATATCTTTTATGGTGAAGAACTTCATATTTGAGACTGGAAACCTATCGTACATAAATTCTTTGTATTGTAACCTAAATTGAAGGTCCTGAATGCATCTGCCCTAAGAGTGAGCTCAAATAATATCGACTGTATAGATCCAGAAAAGATGATCGTCAACAACATAAAACATGAAGAATTACATCTGTTTGAAATTTCTAACATCTATGGGTCCAAACAATATCTTTTATATGGATGAAGAAAATATAATCATTAATATTTAAAATTATATTGCTGGGAATTTTCTAGCTTTTTGATTATATGAATTATAGAATGTGATCTGAAGATATCACATGTTACGACATACCCATCCTCAACTAAGAGCTGATGAGATAACCATCAACAATGAGCACATACCCGTCTTAACAAAGATTCGATATCCAGCATGTCTAGAAAATTAAAGTTGGGCTCGCAGACACAGCTTTACCCTAACAAGATTTTCAAAACAAATAATAATAAACATAACAGAAAAGTTAACAGTTCAACAATTTCAAGCCCAAAAGAAAAACATTAAAACTGTCTTGACTAATTGTAGATCAAAATAATATCTTTTATTCTTTCATAATCACTACCTGGGAGCTGCCAAGGATCATATCGGTACAAATCCAGAGTCCCAATGATATCAAATCCAAAGTGTCGGCCTTGCACTTTTTTCCTGAACCCATGAAGCTGAGGTTCTTTCTCTACTTTGCCCTTCATCTTCAACCATTCAATGAATAGAAAACTGATCAGCCTCTATTCTATATATTACAAAAGTTTTCAGACCATGCAATAAAATGAAGTCTTGTTCTTCAATGAAATTTAGAAAATGTGCAGACAATTTCCTGGAAACTCACATGACAACCATATTCCATTCAAAAAAATCAAGTCTTGTTCTTCAAACAAAAGCTAAGTCTTGTGCTCCCAGTCAAGATTTTAGGAGACTTTTGAATGCAAGCCCGAATTTGGTTTTACATTATCTGAGTACAAGTCATTCCGCGTTATAATGGAGAGAAAGACTGACTCTTGAATTGACGTCAAACCCATCAACGTCTACAAATGCTTGCCATGATCTGCTTGGAATCTCTCATTGACTAGATAAATTAAACTCAATATAAATTTTGAGTCTCCTCGGTGCGTCAAAGTCATTGAGCATGTACACGCGCGTTCATATAAAGAAAAGTAAAGTAGATATCCATAATCTTAAATATTGAATAGTTCTCCATTAAATTATTAGACACCAGACTTCCCAACTTGCTCATTCTATTAAGTATATTCAAACAAAAACTATTTAGGTATTAATTATTGTTTATTGTTAAGTTATTGGTATATTCATGTGTAGAAGGTGGATATATATATAGAAATATAAATACAGAAATAGTTCTCCAAATTGATTTGTGCTGTTGCACATTTTTTAATTTAATATAATTAGAATGCTAATTTAATATACCTAGAATGCTACAGCATTCATCAAACTCAGATCATCTTGCCACTTATTCAAACCAAATACATAATGCCTCTTTTATAGAGGTGGAAACATTGGGAAACAACTAATCTTGGCTGATAATAAAATAATAATATTATTTACCTAATTTGTCCATTTAATATTTCCATGAGTGGAAGAAATTATATTTTCCAATATTATGAAGTTATTGTCTTTGGATAGGATTTCATTCTAGGTGTGCGGTTTGTTTATTATTTAGTATATATATTATTAAATATTGTTGATGGTCTAATAAATCTTTTACTTGTTGATTATTTCTATTCTATTTATGCTAGATATAATGGTTGAGATTGTTATGAGTAGTTGAGATTGGGACAGGCTGTTGAGATTGTGTGTGAAGGAACTACATGGATCCACAGAGATAAATATGAACCAGAACAACACAATGAGCCAAAGTCAACCTTCCATAGATGGATGAATCAAAGGAGAAGAAGAGTGCATATAACACGAGTGATTGGGTTGAATCAGAAGTCAAGCCCAACCCTTAATGAGTGTTGGTGAATTGTCTCCCATGAACCTAGGATGAGGTGTCGAAATGGAATCGACATATATTTAGACACCTTCATAAATGACTCGTAAACAATGACAACTTGTGTAGACAAGTGTCGAATGAAAATGTATGACTAAGTAGGCTTAATAAGCCTAAGTGTAAATAAAATTAAAAAATTACACTAACACCTCCCTTAAACATAACTAAGGAGGACAAGATAAAAAAATGAGTCCCAACTACTAGCCATCTCAGGTACCCATGTAAAATGCAATCTTTCATAAAAGTGGAAAGATAGAAAACCCAGTGGGAAGAAAACTATCCTCCAAAAATGAGATAAGAAGAGAAGAAGCCTATAAGGTCTCCCAAAAGGATGATGATGCTAGTGATGAATCTACATGAATATGATTTTCATTTGGTCATTCACCTGAGTTATGAGGACTGAAATTTGGATTTGAATGAGAGCCCATATGGTGTGTAGCACCAAAATCTATAGTCACTTGATATAATAAGACCTTGCCTTTCAATTTATCTTTGTCCTTAGTAATTTCTTGATTAGAAGATGATGCTTTGGCAGAACTAGTTACCTCAATATTATTCTTTTTGAGTAGAAAAGTGAGGTGCTCATTTCATTTTTTCATGCATTAATATTCTTCATGATCATTTTTGTTCCAAAAGGAACATTTAACTCTCTCAAGAATTGATTTACTTTGTTGAGACGAGTTATCCATTTTGAAGTTATCAATTTTGTCTTCTTACTTCCCTTTTTTTTAATCTTTTTTCATGTTCATTTTCTCTCCATTAGCATTTTGATTCTTTTCATTTTCTACAATTAAAGCTTTTGCTTTAGTAGATTTTAAAGTACCCATTTGAATTAACTTTTCTTGTTCCCTTGTAAGATCAACAATAAAGTTATCAAGTAAAACAATAGACAAACTCAAAAAATTTAGAACCTAGTTTGGAAAGTACAAAAAGGATCAATTAATTGTTTTTCTTTTCAATTGCACAATCTTTTAACTACAACTTCAAAGATTTAAATTTAGTGAATAAGTCCTCTAAAGTTAAAAAAACTAGAAGAAATAAGACCTAGGAGTTGGTTTTCCAACTCATGACTTCTAAGTTCATCAATTGTCCCAAATAGTGTTTTGAGAACCTCCCAAACTTGGTTAGGTGTTTTCAATTGCTCAACATGAAATATTAACAAGAGATAAATTTAAACATAGAAAGCCAAATGCTTGGTCATACTTACTGAAAAAAAATTCATTGTCCTATGTTGGATGAGGTTCTTTTTATGTTTCCATTGTTACCCTATACAAGCAATTATTCTTTAGTACAAGAATAAATTTTAACTTCCAATCATGATAATTGAAAGATTTTAGAGCTTCTATAGTCACATTAAGATTCATGCTGGTAGACTTAGATTTTTGCTTGTAGAATGTAGAAAAGGAGAGAATTCCATGAGGAAGTATGAAAAATATAATAGACACAACACCCCCTTGATTATCTTTTCCCTCTTATTTTTAGCACTTTATAGAAGGAGTGATTTGTAGCCAAACCCATAAAAAATACTCAAAATGGAAAATGGTACTTTATAATGATAGTGTACGAGTGTGTCCATTAGATTCATGAAAAAAGGACATGTACTTTTGCAAAAAATTAGAACTCTATTTCTAGTTAAGGAGCAAAAGTTATAAGGAAATGAATATTTGTCTCTTTATAAAATTATCCACCATCATAAACAAAAATTTATGCTGAATTTTTTTCATCTATACCAAAACATTAATTTTCCAAAATAGAAATAGAACATCCAATATTAAGCCTCCTGGGCTAGGAAAGAACTAGGAGCTAAAAAACCATATGTCCAAGGGCTAAACTTTCAAAAAAGTGCAGCCCCTTCTATCAAATCACCCCCACCTAGTTTCCAAGATTTTGAAGCCAAAAATGACTTTTCAAATAACACCAAACCATCAAGTCTGAATTTGATGGGTGTCATGGGCCAAACCCCTATTGTATAAAGATCCATAGCACTCCAATGTCGACGAGGGTTTTCAGTGGAATACCAAAGATGAATACTTTGGATTCTCTCACTATTGCAAAAGGGTAGAGCTATCTTTGAATGTAGCAGAGAAAGCTTCATATGTTTTACCTTCTTTCACCGATTTCTAGACTAGTCACTACTAACTCCTCTCTGTGGCCCCATCTTGCAAGCCACAAATGCGGTGATCCACAACTACCTGAGGGGAGAATGCTAATTGACTATGTCGAAATGATGGACTTTGTAGTATCCACGAAAATGTTATAGGCTCCAAATTGTATCAAAATGGCTTTGATACCATGAAAGAACTACCGATATCTATAGAGATAAAAATGAACCACAACTATACAATGAGCCAAATTTCACCTTCCATAGATAGATGAATTGATGGAGAAGAAGATTAAATATATCATGAGTGATTGGGTCAAATTAGAAGTTGAACCCAACACTCAATGAGTGATGGTGAGTTTCCTCCTACGAAACTAGGATGAGGTGTCGAGATGGAATTGACACCTATCTAGACACCTCTATTAAAAAAATTCCTAAACAATGACAACTTTTGTAGGCAAGTGTTGAATGAAAATATATGACTAAGTAAGCTTAATAAGCCTAAATGTAAATTAAATTAAAAAATTACACTAGCAATTTGAAATACATTTGATCTCTATAATATATTCATTAAATACTATTAATATTATAATAAAATTTAGTTTGTTAACTTTACATTATATATTATTTATTGAAAGGTTTGTTTTGACTAGATAAATTGGGAGAGAGCCTAAACCTTTTACAAAAAATAGGTGGACTAGAATGACAAACTCACAGCAAGTGAGACCACCAAAGGAAAAAATGGGTAATCTTTTTAGAATTATTTTTTTGTCTAGAGTAAGAAATGGGTGAGAACAAGGGTCCTTGTTGGGACCAATAATTTCTCATCATTCCTTGGTAAGAGGGTACAAAATTTTTAGAAGGAAGGATGTATTGAGATGCTTTCTAACACTTTAGACCAATCAAGATAAGTTAAGAAGGCATTTTTGTCTTTATGTAATTCAACTGTTCCTTGTATCCTTTTAGTTAGTATTTATTCCCTACTTTCTTGCAAGGTCCCTATCAATGGTAACAGATTGAATGCAAATAGGAAGGGTCATGATTTTGCAATGATCTTTCCCTTCCCATATTCCCGTAGTGGATTTTTGAGAGGATACGATCTGGGTCCGTAACTATAGGGTATACTTAAAGAATGGTGGATAGGAGAAGATGATGCACCTTGGCTCTTTACTACAAGATATTGGAAGAGAGTCAAATGATGTGCAGACATGTGAGATATTAGAAAATTGTTCTTCCAACAATAATACAGGATAAACATCACATCTTTGCGATGTAAAAAGAATTTTTTTGAAAAGTGGTGGGGGCTGGTGTGGTGATTTGAATGGATTTTGGAACCCAAGGATGGATATGTTGACCCTACTCTTCTGCATTGAATTTACAAGTGTTGTAAATTAAAGTACGAGTATGTGGGGTTCATGAGCATAAAATAAATAATAAATGATTATCTCATGTTCTCGCAACAAGGAAATGAAATGGTCAAGAAGGCTACAAATGCATAGGGAGCCTACTTTAGCAAAGATATATGATGTACTACATTCCTTTGATAGTTAACAAAGGTTGCTAGATCTACTAGTGGACAAGCAAGGTGCATAACAATGGGTCTCAAGTTTGGTCTGGATGGATGGTTAAACTAGTTGTATGTTGACATGTGGTACCACATAAGCAAAATATGCTAGGACATTATAGTCTATGAAGTTTTCAATGCTACACTCAAAGGTAGAATTGAAGTCTAATAATCTCAAGGAATAAGTGAAATTTGAGGACAAGTTTGCAAATTCTTTCTCATCAATCAGGCTATGGGATGATTAACCTTGTTTTCAAAATATTTTAAGTGTCACTCTTAGTTTGATTTGAATCCAAGATTCAATAGGCTTGAAATATTTTAGGTTATTATCATTAAAAAGTTGTTAGGTTTTGCAAACTTATTACCATCATTATTTTTAGTTTGAAATCAAAAGGATAGTTCTCAAGGAAGAAAAATATAAATACCTTCCTAAGGGTGTGCTTTTTCACTCTAGAATTTGTTTCTTCCTTTCACGTGTTATTTGATTTTTTCAATAGTATGATAGTTTTTAGATGTAAAGAAGTGTAGTTTTTGAAGGTCTCGTTTCAAGATATATACAAATATTGAGGCCATGAACATGTTGAAAATTATCTTTGTAGCCACAAGGGTGTTAGAATGTCTCATTGTAGTCATAGAGATGTCAAAACCATCTCATGTAAGGGAAATCTATTTTCACATCTTGCAAATAAATCATATCTCTATGACTCCCACTCAGGCTCCCCTTTAAGGGAATATTATAGTGGATGGTCTAGGTGTGAGACTAGAAGATGGGGTGTTTGAGTCATTATGCACTCCTTGAGAAGAATTTTAACAATTCTCCCCTGTGATAGTAGAAATTGAGAGTGTCACACTATGTATTCCTCTATAACACTAATTTTCCAAGTGTAATAATAGAAAGGCTTGAACAAGTCTTGCAAGATTTCTAGAGGAGTCTTACCTTGGGACTACCAAAAAACCAACCTAGTAACTACACTAAAATATAAAACCGAATAAAATATTTCTAGGTGGAGAACAATTTATATGAATGACTAGTAGTGGTTTACATGGTTTGTATGTTTTGTCAACCTATAGCTTGTACAACCCTTATGTTATAAAATAGATTCCAAGATTGATGAAAAAGAAATGAAAATATGGAAAAATAAGGCATGTAGAAAATCCGAGGTTCTAGTGTATTATAGACCAAGAACACTAATGTATAATTTAATTTTCACAAGGAGGGTTGTTACATTTTATATTTTGAATGATGTAAACATCATAGAAAAATATCAATAGATTGTATTTTGATCATATGAGTTCAATAAACCAAGGGTTCTTTGGATTCATCTTTACATAAGTTATTTTTAATTTGTATTATCTATTATACAACTCATTTTCAAGGATGGAGTTAGATGCTCTATACAAACTTTTGGCTCCCTTTTCTTAAAATTGCAAATTTATAATTTGATTGACAAGCTAATGTCTCTGAATCTTTAAACCCACTCCAAATCTGACTAGAAAAATGACCAATTAACAAGGACTGAGGTATTAGTCCTACACTTTGAGTATTAATGATTAGGCAGGTATACCTATGGATTCACTTCTTAAAAGGAATTAGTAAAACCTATTTGTATTTATTCAATACAAACATTATGCATTAGTATCTTTGAAATATTAACTGAAGGATTTTATCATTAATAATTTGATTGATGATTAAAAACTACTTCCTAAGAACATATCAGTGTCTTACTATAGGGCACATCATCAACTACAACTTACATCAACAGAAAATTTAACTTAAACACACCCAAAACCTAGAATAAGTGATTTGTAGATTATTCCTTCGACACTCACATTCAGACATTAAATTCTCACAAGAAACATGAAATCTCTGAAATTATCCCTAAGAATTACCCCTTCCTTGAAAGGAACTCAAAAACAACTTCAAAAATCTACTTTGTAAATCATACGTTAAATTTCTTTGCAATATTAACATATAAGAATTCAAGATCATAGAAAGAAGACATTCACAAATTTGAGATGGAATTCCAGTGTATTTTTTTTTAAATTCTTCAGTATCAGTACATTGACAATGGAAAAATGCCAGAATAAAGTTGTAGATCAAAATTTTATGTATTCAGTTGCTAATTTCACCATCCTTTTACAAACACATCAACTAACTATATATAGTAACCACTAGCTATCTTGGATTCCTAGATGGATCACAATGCAACAAGCCTCAGATCATTTAGGGGAAAATTAGGGTTTCCAACAACTACAACAACTAGATACAATAGAAATAAAAGTAGACATGACATCCTAAAAACCCAGGAAGGATCAGATCAAATATGTTTTACAATATTTGGGTTTCATCATCATAGGCCAACTGCTATGTCAAATTTAAAAGACTTCTTGTTACAGACAACAATTTAATGCTAGAACCATTTAGTAATCTTGTGTGTACCAAGGCATGTAATTTACTGACAACCACCATACCCTAGCTACCCTTCTCAAAATATCAATCTTCCATATTAAACTTGAATGGCACTTTAGGAAACAAATCAGATCATGATGGCTACCAAACACCTTATTCATCAATTTTCACCTCTAACCATCCTTCGAACAAAAAAAATATGATTCGCTTCACTATTTCTGGATCACCAACTTTAATCCCACCAGAAAAATCCTTAAACAATTTAAAACATAGCTATCAATCTTTGGTTTTCCTAGCACATCGTGTGGTTCACATAAATTAAAAAAAACCTTTGTTTGACTTAAAACCTTATTTGCCACATCATTTCTTTTAGCAACCAATCAGAAGAAAACACATCAACAACACCTGGCACTAAGGACCCACCTTTTCATTTGACCTATCAGGCTGGACACATGGTGATAGAGCGTGATCCCATGATCACTAACCATCAGGCACATCTCCTTTATGACAACATGACCACTATCCAATTAGATTAGACTTTTAATGCCTTTACTATTTACTACGGCAAGTCCTTTAACCCTACATCATCTGGAGGTCACGTGAAAAAGGAAAATCTCATAATCTATAAAGGTTCATCTTAACCAAGGTTTGATCATGAGAATGAGTGACAAAGGAAAATCTCGTAATCTCCAAATACTTGTCTTAACCTAGGTTTAGTTCTTGAGATCCAACAATAGCCCTCGATATTCACCACCATCAATAGTTATCACTTAATCCCCAAATGCTTCATGACTTGACTGTGACATTACGAGACTTGGAGATAAAACACTTCATAACCATTCTTCAGATCACTAGATGTTAAGAACAAACTATCAAAAATCAAGAGATTGGGAGATAACCTACTTCGCTAAGTCACCAGATGCCTTACATAACCTCTTTGTTGAATCATAGAATACTTAGCCACTAACTGCTGATATTTGGAGATTTAGAGATAGCTATATTCTCCCAGTCACCAAATGCTAGATAAATTAACTGTCAGAACCCAAGACCTAAAGAAAATATTTAACATTGATTTGCTAGATACTTTACTTAACCTCAGCTAGTTCTTGAAATTAAATGCTAGCCCTTGATCCCTTTTTTTATGAAGCATCGAATGGCTGTTAGGTTTTGCACTACTTACTAACTAGGCCTGAAAGACTTAACACTACTATCAAATTTATCTTTTCTTACATCTTTTGGATTAAGCACTGGATACCAACTAATCCCGAAAGACATAACACTTAAAACATTGGGACTTAGGAAAAGTTAAGAGGCATCATCGGGATCATATAACTTGAAAGCCTTAGCCCCACTTGATGATAACTTGAGACATCTACCAAAAATAATAACTTAAGTGACATCAAAAGGTAATGAAGAAATAGACATGAGGTAGGGTTTTATGGACTTAAACAAAACTCTTGAAACCCTTGCATGGATAAAACCCTACTTCTCATACTTGACACAGGAATTGGCCATTTTCAAAGATTTTTGTAGGGATGAAGACCATTTTCAACAGATTTTATCATGACAAGAAAATTGGCTAATAGTGGCTGTAACTGGGGATGTATGCCTCTTGTAGGCATAGAAAGAACTTAGGATTTCTAGGAGAGTATACCACCTACTGGACAAAAAATTCCAGGGAAACTTCTCAAAAATTGCTAGATGCACCAAGAATAGAAAGAACAGGAAATAAACACACCACTTAAAGGAAATATTTACAAACTTATAGGATTTAAACCCTATTTGGTGGCCCTGGGCCACCAAAGGAAATACCAGAACTTTCCTTTGTCAAAAAACTGATTTTCATTCACACATGTGAGCAACCACCTAGAACATTATAACAATCTTACTGCCAACATATATGAACACCTTTGGGCAGAAAAGTAATTATGTATTTGTAACTTCCCACACTCTTCCAGTCACAACCACTATCAAACTCATACTCCAAGAAGTATGGAACATCTTTTACTTCTTGTTGAGGACTGGAAATACAAAATTTATCTAGTAATGCATCAAGGTATAAAATGCAATAATTATCATGCATTACTACAAACTCACCTAGTTGAGAAGGAACTAGACCTTGAAATTTATCTTCATGAGATGCTTCAGCCACTGAATAACTTGGTTCCTCAAGGATATCTTAACAAAATAGATCATGAACCAAGTGAAAGTTTTTTTCACAAATATTGTGACACAAGGACAACTGATCTGCATCATCTTTTTTATCAAAAAATTTATTGTCCTTGTCATTGAAGACATTATCCTCAACACTGTTAGAATCACCATCATACTCATCAGAAGAAAGAAAACAAAATGAACAAGAAACTTGTTTATCACAGGAATCATCATGACAAGACAAGATACTATTATGGTCTTCATTAACTTCTTCTGCAAACTCACTACATGAGGGGAACTCTTGCAAACAAGAATTGATATCAATAGGCCCATCACTATCAGATTGATGACAAGGAGAATCCATAGATAGAATATCCCTTGGGACTTGAGATTTTAACTTATCCCTCGAAGCTTCTGCCATCAAAAAGGCTTGAGAGAGTGAACTAGGCCATCTTTTTTCCAATGTGGACCTGATTTTGCTAGTAAAAGTACCACAATATAGAAAGATACAAAGCTCTTTGCTGGGCTTATGTTTCAATGGGACATCAAACACAATTTTTATAAATCTATAATTGAAAAATGAGACCAACTCACCTTGTTCTATTTTGATGTCCAGTAATCTTCTGAGTGCCACAGCTGGATTGGGTTTATCATCAAATAATTTGATGAATGATGCACTCAACTCAACCCAAGAGGATATTGAACTGGCCGGTAGGAACATAAACTATTTCCTTGCATTACATGAAAGAGATTGCACAAGAAATCTCATGGAAACATCCTCATGCTCAACATCCTCATCAAATATATCCATGAGATCATCCACAGGTTGGCTTGCTAAAACTGATCCATCAACGATGAATTTTTGCAAGCATTTCTTAACCTTAGTAGGAATAATATTGGGGGCACCCTCAATATTATCAAAACAAAAGGGCATGTACTCCTCCATACAGAAACTACTACGAGAACTTGTCATGGATTATCATGTTTAGCCTTACAACTTGTAGTAAGAGCACACCCTTTATCCATACCATACATACTTCAAGACCTCAAAGCATGGGCTTGAAAATCATATCTTAAAAGTATGTAACAACCATTTCCTTCTTTAGTGCTAAAAATCACCAAATGGGAGAAAAATACTTTTATAGCCGATCTTATGAAAAGACACATAAAGATCAAAAAATACCTGGAAGTATTGTGGTTAAAACTCAACTTGTTGACTCACTAGTAGAATTTGGCAAATAAATGACTAGGTGACTAATAATTTTAGTCACATGAATAAAGATAGTCATGTTCTACCATTTTTTTAGTCACGTGACTAAAAATTTTAGTAACGTAACTAAAACTGACCATGTTCTACAAATATAAATGACTAAATAAATGACCAATTTGATCATCCAGTAAAATCATAACTAAAATGAATAAATAATTAGTTTTTAGTGAAAGTGATTACAAGCCAACCACATACATGAAATTAATGAACAAGGTGATCAAATCCTTAAAAATAACTCCACTTTACTAGTTTTAGATAGTATTTTGACCTGTTCAAATAATGAAAATGAGTATTTTCATCATCTATGTCATGTTATGAAAAGTCTTAAAAAACATAAGTTGTTTAAAAAATGACCCAAACATGCACCCTTTCAAGGTGTATTAGACTCAAAGTCTGAAAATTATTCCCTACCATGCAAAAGTGAACTCTAAATGCTCAAGGTCAACCAATTTGCATATAATATTTCAACTTTAATTAAGCGATTTACAACACCATCACTTAATTAAAGTTAATTACAATGTATACATCATGCAAAAAAAATTTCTATTATTTCATTTATTAATAAATGATATATTTAATATATATTAAATAATAGATATCATTATTTAATAAATATTAAATATATTACAAAAGAAAAATATTAATAAATAAAATAATATCCAAAAATTGTGGAAAAACTCTTTATATGTAATAAGGTGGACTTGCAAAACTAGCGTTACATTATTCAATTATTTTAGAATAACATTTGTTGTGAATTACATATTTAGGATAAATTGATTTCATGATATATATAAAAATAATAGAATTGAATTGTATAACATCAAATTTGAGTGCAATAACTATAGTTTGGTTTATAGAAAATTTAATATATTTAATTATGTATTTTATATGAAAAAATTATATTTTCTAAATGGCTATTAGTGGTCCATAACAACATGTCAATCCTATTCTACCCTTCCATATATCTTTGGTGACTTATTGACCAGATTTGACCATGAGGACTTATAAATGCTTATCACAGTAATATCTTACAAATGGGTCCAATTGATTCCCCAACCTTCCCAAATGGTCCATGAGACCTTATTACATCACATTATGATTCAAGAACCTTTTAATGTTCCTAGATGCTCCATGGGTGTCCCTGCACCAACAATTTAAGATATTTTTTAAAGAAGAATTTGATATTTTGTCTTAAATATTGAATTGTTATTTTCATTATTTTTAAATTAAAAATATTATAAATGTCTTAAATTGAAAATTAAGAAAAAATGAAAATAAAAATTATTTTGTTCTCTTCAATTAAAATTTAAGACAAAACTGCCATGCATTTTCATTTACAACGCGTGGGTAAGATGCAGGAGGAAAAGGTAGAGTAGGGCGGGATGTATATTTTCTGAGGGAAAGCAGGAGATTTCAGAATAAAATTTCAAGGTGCTTTCCAAAACCCATTTGATTGCACGTCATAGACAACTCCTAAAAAAAATTGGTTTGATTTCCTTAGAGCCATTTCCATCGATATGCTTGCAAAGGGGTTTTGATCTCCCATTTTCCCTCCTGCAATCTCATTTCTCCTTCATCTCATGAACCAAGGAAATTTTTTGGTGGAATTTAAAGAAGAAAGGTTTGGAGCTGCAACCGCACAAATAGAGATACTATAAAGAAAAAAGGTCAGATGCTAATTCTCCCATTTTTTTCCTGGCCATGGAAATCTCTTCAACTCAAATGCTTTGTTTGGATTCAACTATTTTTTTTTCCTTCTTATCCATATCTTTGTTTCTTGTTTCTATCTTTGTATTAATTTTTTAGTATTTATCATTGTTTTTTTTTGCCCTTATTGTATCCTCTAGAAAATAATTCATGAAATTTTATTCATACAGGAACATGTAGTTCATCAAATTTCATTCATAGAGGAACATAAAGCTATCTCGTATTGCAAAGATTGAAATTCATTGGGTAGAAAATCCCAAAAATAATAAAAGGAGCTAGGTATATGTCGTAATTTGAGCAAGATATCAAATGAATTTTTATTGAATGATATGTATATTTTTGATAAATCTAGAAGTGGTCCAATCATTTGTTAGGTTTTGGGAATTTTTTTTGACATGGCCATCCCTCTTTTATATAACTCTTCTCCAATCCTAAGTTTAAGTGTATTATCTCCTCTGCAAGTTTGTAGATTTCTTGCTGGAATTCCTCAATGGTTTCCCTACATATAAACAAAAACCTATTAATTTTCTTCTCAAAAATTTTGTTAAGACTTAGTACTGATCTTGATTTCAAGAGATTAAAATATAGTTGATGTGTGAAGAAAAATCAGATGACCAGTATCCTTTTCCCCTCTCCTATTGCTGTAGCCCCCTTGCAACTTTTGGTTTATTCTATTTTTTAACCTCCCATGAACTTTAAAACCCTGTGAACTCTATGAATATGATCTTATGTCTACCCATTTTGGGGTCTCCAAATTTCACTGTTGTATGAGGAAAATCAAATGATCCAAATCTTCCTCTCCCCTCGCCCCAGTTGCTTTAGTCTCATCCTCCTCCCTTCTCTTTAAGACTCCCATTAACTTTAAGAATGGATTTAGCCTCTTTCCCCTCCCTTCTATGCTACTATTTAAGCCACCTCTCAATATTGGATTTATTCTATGTTTCATGCTATATTGGACTCTAACCTCCTATAAAATTTAATATATAATATTATTTTTTAAATGATAATCTAGACAATTCCCATTAAAAGAATAGTAAAGAATAAACCAAAGTGTACTTCAAATCATTGGGATTTGTTGGCCTGGAACTTGTCTTTTGGAGGTTGCTAATCATGAAAATGTCTTCCCAATCAACATCACCAATATCAGATTGTTCAGCCTTTTCACCATGGGAGACTTGTTGAATCTTTCCTCTCTGTTAAGTGTGTAGTCCTCTTTGTACAATTTCTTGACATGATCCATGAGACTATGACTTATTCCATGGTTCAAAATCTGAGAAAGCCAAACATGACAAGAAATTAGGGATTCCTAAAACTTTCATGACTTATATATGCCATAATTCTGGGCTCATATGCAGACTTTGACCCAGATTCCAATATTTTCAGTCATTGTAGACTCATCTGAAGCCCCAGCCTGCACTTACCCAATATTTTGTATGACTTGACCAGAGTAAAATGAGACCAGTCCTTATACTAAGGAGTTCAGTGGATCCATGATTGTAAGCTAACATCTAAGCACCTTCATTTAAGGTTTACTTAGGAAGACTTATTAGAAAAAGTGACATAAATTCTGATAGGTTTTCTAGTGTTTATTGTTATTTATGTGCCTAAATTTTATCTTTATAGATTATTCAGGGAGATGGCTACTTTATTAACTAATAACTAAATGTAGGATAAAACTAAGATGATTATGGAGTGATTAGGTATCTAAGTTATTTATGCTTAATAAGGGTACTTTAAGGTCACCATGCAGAAGACTAGAACATGTATCGAAGTTTAGAGCTGAACCACAATATGTAGGATTAATTGGATATATAATTTTTTCATTTAACAAGGGTAAATATTTTTTATCAGGAGTTATGATCATTGAGGTCACAAATAAGGAACCTCATTCTCAATAGAAACATTCACCAACAATATCTAGCAAGATTAAATCTTAATAGAAAGAGCATGAATACCACAACTTAACCATCAAATTATGCCATTACTAACAATTGAATGTCTAACTTTAGAATCCATGTTTTATGAACTATCTTACAGGCCCAAGATGGGTTCATTTCATAGTGGGACCTCTATAATTTGTACTTTTCTATGGAGCTATTGTTTCATGTACTCTTCTTGGAGGTCAGAGTTTGAAGGTACCTTTCAAAAACAAGAAGAAAGAAAGACAATGTTTACTTGTGAAAGACTGAATATCATGACTGTTTAATGGTTTTGTAAAATTATATTAAAGTTCTTATATTAAATCTATCATCCAAATGGGGAGATGCAATTGTACCAATTTATAATTCTATTTGGAGGGGTGATGCTTGTGTTGGCTCAAATGCCATCCTTTCCTTCACTAAGATATATAAATCTAGCATCCCTGCTGTTGTGCTTTTCCTTTACTACATGCGCTGTGGGAGACTCTATCCATGCGGGTTGGTCTTGACTCTTCGTTGATTTGCCTTTAGCTTGAATTTAGATGCACTTTTTTATTTTCTCTTTATGGCTATATTAATTTTACATGGAAGGAGTCTCAAACAATGCAGAGAACAGGGACTACAGTTTGGTTGGCAGTAAAACACACAAATTACTTTCAGCTTTGAACTCTTTTTCAATAATTGCAACAACTTATGGCAATGGAATCATTCTCGAGATTCAGGTGAGACTGGTTAATAATTTTTAAAAGGAGAGTAGTTTTGTATTAAATCTTTCTATTCTTTCAGTTTCCATAATGATAATTATAGGTTTAAAAGGGAGATCCCAAACTTCCTAGACCAATCAACCTCACAATCGAACTAGGAGAACATTGCAATATGTATTTGTTTTTTGTCACCTTTATAAGCTTAAGATTTTATATTGCACTTACAGTCAATCAAAACCATTTTTAATTGTACAGAGATGGTGGGTGTGAGGGTTTCTATGTTTTAGTTGTATTTAGTCCTTTTTTAACATGTATTTTTAAGGATAGTAGTTCAAGTGTTTTTTAAAAGTTGATGAGGTTTACAAAAATACTCTTAGCTAGAATGTTTTACTATCGATATTCTCATAGTGTGATACTTAAATGATGATGGTGTTGTTTAAATATTGTTAAAGTGTTATTAATCACAAGAATTTAGTATTTTCTAAAAATAAAACATTGAACTTCCCAATAATTACCCTATAAATAAATGGCTGCCTACCTTAAAATTCTTTACTACAAATTTCAGTGACAGACTAAGTAGAAATTTTTAAGTTTTGATCTTACATTCTAATATTTTAGGAGGGTTTTGCAGGCCACTATAGCTACTCCAATTTTAGGAAAAATGTTCAAAGCACTATGTGTGTGTTATACAGTGGTTGTGTCCACCTACTTCTCTGTTGTAATTTTAGGCTACTGGATATTCGACAAAAAGGCCCAAGGGACAATTTATAGAAAATTTACACCTGCAGGAAGGCAAGCTTATGTTCCCAACTGGTTTCTCTTCATGGCCAACATTTTAATCCTTCTGCAAACATCCATAGTTACTCTAGTTAGTTTTGTTCGTGGTACATACTCAACTATTATCAATATTGTTATTACATATGAGAAAAATGTATACTTCTATTGATCACAAATCTCTAAGATTTTGCTTCTCAAAATTATTAGAACATCAAATTCAACAACTTTCTTAGAGGATAAAATATTGTTCAAAATAGAATTTAATAAGTGTAGAAACTAGAAGAATTCATCATACTAAACTTGGGATTTATCCTAGAAAACCTTAAAGAGAAGAAAAAGAACTTGATAGAAGCAATATCTCATCTATCCAGGTGCTGTTAATCAAAAAACAACACCTAGAAAGAGTAGATACAATTGATTGTTGTTTCAATTGTTCACTATAGCTAAACGAATTCTATAATTGAATTCTCAATTTGATCACTATAACCCTCATAAAAGCTTCTAATTATGATACACAAACCCCTCATGTCTTTATATGATTTGTAATGATCCCATCATGTACTAGGAGGATCTAGAAGTAGAGTGGGAAGGAGAAAAGTCAGATTTTTTATTTCAAATTCTATGTTTTGTGTGTCAATATTCAAGATAAAACTTCCCCTTAATGTTTTTATGTTTTTTCTACAATGGTTAGAAAAGCACTATGGGTTGGTGGTCGAGTAGCGTGGAGAGTGCACATAGGAAGTTGATGGTGATTGTAAGCTAACATCTAAGCACATATAGAGAGACTATGGCAATGGGATCCCATGAAGTTTCATCAAAAGATTCAATTTTGGAGGAGTAATGACTTGAGCCTATGGGTAAAATGAACTTTGAAATTAATGGGCATACTTCATCTTCTTTAATCTTTATAGAAGGAGCTTCAATTACTCCCAACTACTACAAAAACTCTCTCAAGTCAACTTTGCGAGAAGCCATTGAATTGCAATCCTTTATCTCTACATTCTCAGGAGTAAGAACATTGTCATCATTGCTGAGAGTATTATCATCACAACTCAATAAAAAGGGAGCCTGATCTGGGTAGTTATAACCTTTTACACCACCATTATTATTCAGGTACTTCATCGCCTGCAACTTCTTCGTAATGTGATGGATATTTGTCCACATATTCCCATTTATACTGGTGCATACATGACCTGAATTTGGTCTAAGTTGAGTGCCTAAAGACCCTCTACCATTGATGGAGTGCTCTTCCAGTGGTTCATTCTTTAACCTTAGATTAGATTGATAGCCTATTGACCCCCTCTCATTAATTGAGTGATCTCCAAATGAGTAAGACCTTATCCCTAGCTCAAGCTATGCTCCTAAACATCCTCTCTGGTTAATTGAATGTTATGCAATTAGGTTAGTCCTTAGTTTAGGCTCAATGCCTAAAGATCCTCTCTGGTTAATTGAATGCCTACAATTGGCTTAGTCCATAGCTTGGAAATGATTGTTATATCTTATAATTTAAAAATATCTTCTCCTCAAGTCTGGAAATGATTTTTATATAATTGTTCCTTCTCAATCTAATATATGTAATTATTTTATTCCTTTCTAATCCACATACCACTCACCAATCTATTCACTGCTATAACATGTAGTGTTGTTCACTGGTATAATATCTTGGTTTGATTTGATTGCCGAATGTTCTTAATAGGGGATCCATCTCTTATTTCTTCTCACGCCTCAAAAATCAGGTTCATAAATTGTAGCCAAAAGAGCAGAGCTAACAAACTCTTTGAAAGTTGTTATTGTCTCTATCTATTGTTGTGTAATTTATTCTTCCATCTAGCTGATTATCTTTTTTTTTCATTTCTCTTGCTTGAATTCTTTGGGTATCTTGTATGTTAACTTGAGGATCTAGTTGTAAAATTAGTTCTATTGATTTGGATTGTGTAGAGAACTTATGTTGAGCACATAAAAGAGGAACTTGTACTATCCCTTGCTCATGCATTGTCATCCATTGTAGCAAGAGAAGGTATGTGCTAGAAAAGAAAATTGATTGATTGTTAGATAAATTTTCATTGTAAGAATATTTATTGTTAGTTGGTTAGTTGTAAAGCTCAATTTTCTTTCAGTAGAAGAGTTGTTAGAGCTAATTTCATTGATTACATCTCATTCCTTAAAAGGTGAGTATAACGACCTCATAAGATATCTTTGGAGCTTAATGATGTCTTCCTTAAACTATGGAGTAGTAAGAAAAGGTTAGTAATTTCTTTCTTGACATTACTAGTCATTAAATTTCTGTTGCATTGAAGATGTAAAAGCCCATCTCACAATGCCAAATTATTTTTGCAATGGATTCATAGGTAAGCCAATGCTACTACTCTTTAATTTTTAGAATAACAATTTAATAAGAATTGAAATTAAAGTTGATACTTCTTTCTAGAAATGATTCCATGGTTAATGAATAATAACCCCTATACGATTCATATACATAAGTTTCACTGCATTGACAAGCATCTTAATGTTGAAGTGAGACAAGATTTAGAATTTGATAGAATTACAAACAATTGCTATATTTTAGTGTGAGAGATTATGGTTTTAGAAAATGATAATTAAACTTCCAATGAGAAAAAAATTCCTATTAACCAAAAGGTATATATGAGGTTTGATTGTTTAATTCACTTCTACAGGGAGATAAGATTTAGAATTTGGTAGAATTACAAATAATTGTGATATTTTAGTGTAAGAGATTATAGTATTAGAAAATGATAATTAAAATTCCATTAAAGAAGACTTACAATATTACTCCTTTCTTTCAGCCAATGATATGTATTAGAGTTGGTAACCACTTATTGGATATGCTCAATTCACATTCAGATGGGTATAGATCAGTCAGATGACATTCCTTGTTGGATATTACCAATAGAGTGTTCCAGCTCATAGTTGTCATCTAAGTGGAGAAGATTTATTTTCTTTCAAGATTGAGGATATATTCATTGATTGTTGGTTAGGTCATTGAGGTCATTTTACATTATTAGTTTCTTTACTACCACCAAAGATTCATCAATCACATATGTTATGAGATGGTCAAGTTGGAGATTTTGAATTCGTTCTAAAATAAAATGAGTCTTTCAAATGTAAATTGCTTTTGACTTTGGTTGTATGCAATATTGACATGTAGTGTGGTCACACAAAGTCTCATTTACATGGCATTATGAAAAAATCTGAAAAAACATCTAAATAAAGTCTTTCACGATGACAAAATATGTAAAAATTAAAAATAAATCATTTGATCACATCAAACATATTTAAAACATTAGTACTTTACAATAAAATAAAATCAAACATCTCCTAATGGGTTATCAATAACATAACAATTTGTGTGACAACATCTTTGTACTCATGTTGCTCAAATAATGTTTGGTTGCAAAATTTATTTCCAGATTGATATAATTATTTTGATTATATATGGATAAATTTTTGATAATATATGGTCATTTTAAAAGTTACAAATGAATTTGTATTTATTTGAAATTTCAAATAATCCTCACTATTGATAACCTCATAGTAACTCTTGATAAGGGGCATGATAAATATTGACCCACTGTAGAATTATAAACATATCATACTCCATAATATGGTTTACAAGATCACGGTTCTATACATACCCATTCAACACTGGTAGAGAAAAAAACAACAAAATAGAGCTTGAGGAGACATGAAAATTTTGTAACTGTAAAATGCCCAAAACAAAACTTCAAACTAAGGGAAAGTTGTCATTTCCAATCTAAAAATTTTCCTTGAGTGGTGTCAGACTTTTGTGGAGCTTCATACTATGACCTATAACTATTGTACTTTCCCCAATAATGTTAGAAAGTAAAGTCCACCAAGATAATTGAGAGGGGGGGGGCGAGTGCATCAGTTATCAGATAATTATAACTTTTATCATCTTCAACATCACTACACCATATAAGAAATATAATTACGAACCATAGAAATATATTCATACACAATAACACAATGACACAAGATATGTTGACTAGGGAACCTCTTGATCAAAGAGTAAACCCTGGTGGGAATGATGCCCACAAAAGATGCACTAATATGAATATTCCTTGTGAAAGGATGGAGTCTGTTAGGAGTCTTATGGAATAAATTCAGTACATATGAATCCCTCTTAGGAGATTTTGAATCCCTGTTAAAAGATTCTAACCCTGTTAAGAGTTATGGAAGACATAAGGACCCACTGCCCAAACAACTTCAGGGTAAGATCACTGAACACACTGTCCAAATAATCTTTGCATTACTCAATAGAATAATATGTTACCTCTTCTCTGACTATGCCAAACCACACTCACTATTACACCAGATCTAAATTTAAGATCTTTGTACCTCGCATGTCTTCCTTCACATATTCTCTTTCACACTTAGCTCTTTTCTTCACTTCATGCATAAAAAATCACACACAACCACTACAACCATACTCCAACAAGGAAATACATTCCTTCCTTTATACCACACTAAAATAATTACAAATGAGTTGGCATACAATTACAACATAAAATTTTCCACATGCTACATCAAAATTACACAAAATTGTTGGCTTCCAACTACAATAATTCTTCACTTGTGTGACCTCAAAGTTTGTATTGTCATCCACGTCACTATTAATTTGTCTTCAAATTCCCTTTAACTGTGCAAAACTAGATTCCATCCCAATTAGGAGATATCATCCGATTTCCACAAACCGTTACTAAGGAACACTACCTGAATACTGCTTCCACCAAAATTCTCATAACTTCCATGAATAAATGAATAATTATCTGTGCTCTTAACCATAGACATATAACATATCAAAGAGTATATCCTCAACATCACATAGCTCCAACTGTAATAACCCATGTGCACTAATCCAAACTTTGTCTGCTTCTTTGCAAGTCACTAGAAGATCACTGTGTTGACATCAATGACAATCATAGTCATGAATGCAACGACAACCACTACAAAATGGCTACCAAACATTTAGCATTCATTCCTAATGATCTCCCCCATTGGCATTGATGGAAACATAGATGAAAAACATTCAATGTTCCAAAAATCCAATGCTGCAACACTGATGCTTCAAATCCTCTTCATCAATCAAATCTTGCTTCATTTTCCTATTCAGTTCTCTCCAACAGATGTTTCAGATGGTTTTTCATGTATACTTCTCCCCCATTGACATCAATGATAGAAATTTCATCACTATGTCAACAATAGCTCCAATGTGAAAAGATAGTATTTAGAAAATACATTCACTAGAGTCCTCATGACTCAGCTTAGATACACATACTCCCCCATAGAGGAAGTACCAACATCTAGTCCAGAAGAAAGATAAGGCTCATCTACCACTAGATAGATGCAACCAACTACATCACTTTTCAAAATTAGGCTAGGGCATAACCCCAAGCATACCTCTCAGATAATCAAATGTATCCTTAGGCAAAGGCTTTGTGAATATATTTACTATCTACTCCTTTGTACTTGTTACCATAATTTTCCTATTCTATAAAAATTTGGCTAAAATCTACCCCTAGGTCCCTATTTTAACCCTGCCATGCACCTCAAAAAATTTCATGATGTTTTTCCCTGTTCTTTGGCCTCTACAAATTTCTAAAGGCCCTTGGTCTACAGGTCAAATATTCATAAAACTAGATGTTATAAGCAATAAACCCTAGAAAGCCCTTTGGCCTATTATATTTCTTTGTTACTTTATCGGCCACTTAAACCTCCAAAATGCATGTGCATTTTTAATTCCTTTAGTCACCAAATCTCCATTTTTTGGCAGTCAAAGCTCTAGCATTTAGCGATCCCGTGAATAGTTACCTTTCGATTTGGTGGTCTCTGCTTAGTGGCTAAAATCAAGATTCTTCATCTGATGGTTGTCGCATGATCTCATGGCCATAGAAGATTCCATGAGATCTTGCGATGACCTTCGATCTTCCTATCTGTACAGTGCGTCTATCAATGGGTCCAGCCACATTGTTTGAGCTATACACCTTTGATTGGTCAAAGACTTGTGATTCGATGCCATGTCAGCGTAGGCCTGGTGGTTGTCAGGTGATGATGATCTAACAGCTGGCACATGATCTAAAGGAGTTTTTTTGACACATGAGATCATGCACCCACCGTTGATCTTACTTTATCTCTGGGCTTTGTCAGGTGGGTCCTCGGTTTTTGATGTGCTCATTCATTATTGGTTGGCCAAATGATAGCTTGGATCTATCAATGGGACCATGTTAGAAGGTCTGTAGATGTGTCAGAAAGGTAAAGATATATGGTGGTCATATGATCTCATAGAATCTTCTGACCCTATGAGATCATGTGACAACCGTCCGATGAGAATCTCTAGGTCGTGGGTCCGATGTGCTACCTGGCACTGATGAGCTCGCATATGATTGGCTACTATGTGATGACCAAGATTTTTCAAAGGATCTGATGTGTCATGGGGTCCTAGTTCTAAAGGGATCAGTGGCTGGCACATGATCTGAAGGAATATTCGAAGGCTATGAGATCATGCGCCCGCCGTTAGATTGGAATCTAGTTCTCTGTGGGTCTGATGTCAGAGAGCTGCCAAGCTACATGCCTACCAAGTAGTCAGTGTGAATGAAAGATTCCTAAGTCGCAAATGGGCCCAGGGTTAGCAAGGTTCCATGAATCAATGACTAGGGGTTCTCTCTTGTTCGCTGGACTTAACCAGGGCTAGCTGGAAGATTTAAAAATTCAGCGACCACTTTGTTCACGTAGTCACTTCACCAAGCCATGGTTATGAAAGGTTCTTCATGACTTAGAGAAAGGCCTTTGGTCACATAGTCACCAAATGACTTAAGAAAGAAAAGCTTGAGGTGGGGCCAAAATGACAGGTGTGCCGACGTGTTGAGATTTTATTGGCTGCAATGTGCTAAGGTGTTTTTTGACTTTTCAAGAAGGTTTTATAACTTTTCCAAGGATGATCTAAGTCATTCATCTACCGAGAAACATTAGATATCGATGGAAATGTTTTAAAATGATTGGTTAGCCATTATAATTTAAATTCAAATATCTCTGCAGAGGGTTTTCTGCCAGTGATTGATTCAAATTAGCTGTGAACGGCGAGGTAGCTAAGAAATTTATGTCTACAGGATGTTTGTAGTTGGAAAAGATGATAAAGAAGTTTGCGTGGCCATCATGGGTTCATTCTTGTCCCTGTGAGGTACCATTTTAGCATTCATGGTGGGTCTGTTGCAGAAAGATTGATGGATCCAGATTACTTGTCTGTGAATTGATGCAGTACAGAGATGGGCATACAATATCTGATCAGCCATAGTATTACAAAGATTCATTTATGATTAGATTTGATGGGATTAGGGTTGAATATTATTATAATGTAAAATCCATGTAACCCTAATTAGGCTTTAACTCCTGCCTCCATGCAGTTGAGATGTATATATTGTATTTTTGGAGCTTTAGAGCGAGAGAGTTCACATTTTGTAAAGGAGAGAGTCCACTTTTGAAAGAGGGTCATCCTTTCTCAGAAGGCTATCTATGGTATCTTCTCTACCCTCTGGTCTTCTACTCTTTGTAACCTCCCATTGATTATTCAAACATTGCAGAGGTATTTTGTGACAATTCTTCATGTCCCCATGCTTCCTTGTTTGGATAATCTCGTAATGAATTAAAGTCTATGCATGTTTTCAATGATAACTTAGGGTTTTTGATCCCTCTTACTTTTTTTAATTGTGTGTGTTATTGTGTTTGATCTGATTTAGATGTTTTTGTGGGTATACTTCAGCCCCCTAATAGTCTTGTCTCAATCCTACACCGAGCTGCAGAAGTGAATGTCTACTTGCAGGTCATAGGTTGTGTCTCATGTTCAAGCCCTCCTATGAAACACTTATGGAATCCTATTCAGTAAGTTATGACCTACTAGACCTAAGCCTTTCATTGATTCCATCCCTCTATGCTGCAATTCATACCCCTAATTTTGATGTATCACCTAGTAGGTAGTTTTCTTTTAGTCATTTCCCTTTCCAAGCATTTGTTCTATCCCTTTCCCTCAAAAGTTTACGTTTCATGTCTAGAAGAAAATTAAGGTGATTATCCAAGAGGAACCAGCCTAGAACCTGGAGGTCTCATCTCAGTTAGCATAGGTCCCATAACCTGGAGATGATTTCCATGTTATACTAGGTTATCAAGACTAAGAGAGCTTGAAATTAAGGTGCAAACTTAGTGTATAACAATTTTGGCATGCCTGGTGGGATGACAAAAGAAATTATTGTTTGAAGATTATGTCATCTCTGATATATAGATTGCATAATACAGACCTTTAAAGGTTGTTCTACCAAGTATATCTGGCAACTCCACTGATTTCAAGGATCAAGGCTAACTTGTTGAAGGTTTATGAGAAATATTGAGACTAGGAGCTCAAAGCCTACTAAATTTTTAGAGTTGCCCTCAAAAGAAGTTACAAAGGCAGGTCAACTCAAAGAACATCCCCTGCAAGGAGAGTTCAATCAACACCTCTTGATACCTTAGAAAGGAGACCTTTTCCCTTTCATTCCAGAAGAAGAGGAAGATCTCTAACCAGAGATCTAGAGGAAGATTCAAATCCAGCAGTAAATACAACTCACATAGTTGTTAATCTTTAGATTCCAACTCCTACAATGGCTAGGCAGTTTGCTTTTGCACCTTTCAATCAGGGTAGCCCATTAAATTTTTCCCAACATCATGATGTGCCCTTGGTGGCACTAAAGAGTGTACCTGATTTCATAGGTGAAGGGCAGACAACTACTTTTGAACACATAAGAGATGTGACCACCATCTGCAACATACACAATATTACTCAAGAAGATGTGTCCACAAAATTATTAGTAGCCTCTCTAAAAGGTAAGGCTCTTGAATGGTTTAGAACTCTAACTGTTGGTTCTATTACTTCATGGGATGAGTTAGGGGATGCATTAATAAGCATTTTGATGATAAATCAGATAACTTGTATCTAGTTGAGCAGTTAACAACTATTAAAAGAGACCCTCAAGAACAAATAACAAATTACAATAGTAGATTCCTCAAAACATGGAATAGAATTGTAGTTTCTATGAGACCATCAGCTAACCATGCTTTCCTATATTATTTGCAAAGCTTGAATGGTCAAATTTCTATCATGATCTAGTCTATGGGTGGTACTTCTTTACCCCAAGCTTTTGACATAGCTTTCAGGGCTGAAAATTGTTTAATCCAAGTAGGCATGATTGCTAGAAGGCCCCCAATGCCCATTTTTCCAAGCCTTCAACCCATTGCACCTACTCAAGTACCCCCATTTACCCCTATTCCCACCATATCGGCACCTCAAGCTAGTACTAGTGGTCAAGAGCTAAGAGCAAGTTTCTCTCAAGAGCTGCAAGAGATAAAGAATAGCCAATAGAGCAGTCAGTAAGAAATGACAAATTTATTGCAGACCTTGACTAAAGAAGTAACATATCTAAAGAAGCAAGGTCAAGGAATTAGACCACCATTTCAGCCACAAGGCCAAGGTCCTAATCAGCAATATCAAAATCAAGGACAACCTTATCAACAAAATAGGCTACCATACCAAGGAGGTTATCAAGGACAAAGACAAAGTTTTAATCAGAGACCATTCCAACCATATAACCCTACACCTCTAAATTCTGCAAATCCAGTGAGGGATATGGATCCTAGTCAAAATAATATGGCTATGGATAATGAATGGTGTTTTCCTTGTAATCAGCCTCATAATTAGGCTACTTGTTCAAATGGATGGATGAACCAAGCACTAATGGTTTAGAATGCCTCACAGGCTCAATCAGAGGTTTCATCTAGTGTATTAGTTCCCCAACAAGAGTCACAAGAAAAAGAGACTGCTCTCTTTAGTTGGGAGTAACCAGACTTCAATGGAGTCAATGATGAAGTTGCTTTTGTTGCCTATACAAGATAAAAAAGAAGAGCTCAAGACATGGAGAGAGAAGATTCCAATGCCAAAGCCACCACATCTGCAGAGCCACTACAGTAAGCTAATCCCATCACAACTAAGGAGGTTCCTATCATCACAAGCAAGGAAGGTCAAATTCCAAAAAAGGTGGAGCCCATCATAGTGAAAGCACAACAAAGAGTACACACTGTAACTCCTTTCAACATTGTAGACAACATGAAGAATGTGAATGTCACCATGTCTATGTGGGACTCTTTGGCTATTCCAGGGCAACCTGAAATCTTGAAGAAGGCCATGACTGAAGTGACAACTCCTCAACCTGCAAAAGAAGCTGCCAAGCCAGTGTTAGTTAACATTGATCAAGAAAAGGAGGTTCCAAGTAGCAACTCCAAGACCAATGCCACACAAGGTAGGAATTCAAAGCCACCTCCCTTTTATGTATCTTTAATCATTGGAAAATCTTTAGTGCATAATTGTATAGTAGATAGTGGAGCTACTAGCACTGTAATGCCCAAGAAAGCAGCTGACCAATTAGGACTAAAATATGAGCCCTTCCAAAAGAAGGTTACACAACTTGATGGGTCCTCAGTCAGCACTATAGGTGTAGCCAAGGATACCAGTCTGATCCTTCATGCTATTCCTAATTTTTCCATCCTCCTTGATATATATATCATAGATCTCCCTGCATTGTTTGCCATATCTTTATCAAGGGAGTTTACAGCCAAGATAGGAGGCTACCTATCTTCTTACTGGTCTCACATGCTTTTTCATACAAGATATGGTACCAAGGTCACCATTAAGTCAGAACCATTGGCAGCACACCATATAGAACCATATGAGTCTAATACCATCAATCTAAATTGCCCTATATTTGATAACAGTGACTTCCAAACCATTAGTGAAGTAGACACAAAGATAGAAAGTATCCCTGATATTTATCTAAATGAAAGAGCTTCAGAGGCCCAAGAAAATCTTGTTTGGGATTTTGGTTTGGGAAGTTATTTGATACAAGAAAATGTATCCATAGAGCCAAGCCTTCTCAAAGAAGACACTGATTCAGAGGATCAGAGCAATTAGGTTTGGGAACTTTTTTTTGATGGAGCTAGAACTAGACACAGTTCTGGTGGTGGTGCTATGCTAGTGTCCCCAAAAGGAGAAAGGTATTATACTACCTTTAGATTTAGTTTCTCTTGCACTAGCAACACTACAGAGTATGAAAGTCTAGTCAATGGACTAGAGTGGGCTAGAAAAAGAGGGCTTAAGGCCTTAAAAGTTTATGGTGACAATGAATTAGTTGTCATCCAAGTGAGAGGGATAAGTGCAACCAAAAATGACACTTTGAAAGCATAGAAACATAGAGTTTGGGATACAATTGAAGCTTTTTGTTCTTTCAATATTGTTGCCATCCCTAGAAAGTTAAATCAAAATGAAGATAGGTTAGCTGTTGTTGGATCTCAGTTTGATATCCCCAATAGCATTTCAAAAGAAATAGATCAACAGCATATCAAAGTGATTGTCAGACCTTCTATTCTTGATAATGATGTCAATTGGCAAGTGTTTGACAATGATGAACAAATTCTGCAATTCTTGTTTGAAGAAGATGTTTTTTCAGAGCATAATCAAAAAAGGCTATCACAAAGTTATGGTGATCAAGTGATACAACTTAAGTCTAATAAGATGCCTAGAGGTCTTATTACATTAGAGGTTGTCTTCAACAAGGATGATCAAGTCAAGAAGTATAAAGCTGGCCTAGTAGTTCAACAAGAACATTGTGTTCAATTAGAGTTGGAGCCAAGTAAGAGTTTACAATTTGGAAAAGTAAAAACTGATTTGGAAAAGTAGGATTACATCTAATTGTTCAAAGAATTCAGTGATGTGTTTGCATGGTAGTATGAAGACCCCAAGGGTTTTGACCCTACTCTTTCTCAGCACACTATTGAATTAGAACCCAATGCCAAGCCAGTGAGGCAAAAGCAAAGGCTTGTTAATCCCAAGCTTGAGCCACTTATGCATAGAGAAGTGCTCAAATTGATAGAGAGTGGTATCATCTACCCCATCAATCATACTAGTTGGGTTTCCAACCTTGTTCCTGTCAGGAAAAAGAATGGGGAGTTGAGGTTATGTGTTGACTTTGGGGATCTTAACAGAGCCTCATTAAAAGACTGCCATCCACTGCCCTTCATGGAACAAATCTTATAATGTGTCTCTGGGTCCGATAGATTTTCATTATTGGATGGCTATTCAAGATACAATTAGATCCTAGTTAATGAAGAGGATCAATATAAGACTGCATTTACAACCAAGTGGGGAACCATGGCTTATCAAAAGATGCCCTTTGGTTTGTCAAATGTAGGTGCTACATTTCAAAAGGCAATGGATATGGCCTTTAAAAGCCTCATGTACAATTTTGTACTAGTCTACTTGGATGACATAACTATCTATTCAAAGCATGTAGTAGATCACATCAAACATTTGAGGAAGATTTTTGAAAGGTGTAGAGAATTTGGGATATCTCTTAATCCCAAGAAGTGTGTGTTTGCAGTTCATGAAGGAAAATTGTTGGGATATGTAGTATCCAAAGAAGGGATCACAGTAGATTCTGAGATAGTTGCAGGCATCCTAGGGCTACCATTTCCACATCATAAGAAAAGTCTCCAATCTTTCATAGAAAAGATTAATTTTGTTAGAAGGTTCTTTCCTAACATTGCAGCCTTACTTAAGCCTTTGATAGCCATGTTGAAAAAGAGTTCAGCTTTTAGTTGACTAAGGAAGGGAAAGCCAATTTATAGTCTATCAAAGAGGTCTTGATGGAAGCTCCTACCCTGCTAAACCCAAATTTCAATAAGGATTTCATCCTTTATGCTTATGGAGGTCATGATGCTATATCTGCAATGTTGACTCAAGAAAATTCAGATGGATTGGAGCAGCCTATTGCTTTCTTTAGCAAAGGTTTAGAAGAGTATGAATGGAGATACTCTTTTGTAGAGAAACATGTACTTGCTATGGTAAAGAGCCTTAAAAAGTTCAGATATCTATTGACCCATAGCAGGGTACATTTAAAAGTTACTCATCCAAGTGTCAAATAATTTTTTCTTTCCAAGGACCTGAATGAGAAAAGAGTTGGTTGGATCACCAAGGTGATGGAATATGACATAGATATTCAAACTACCAAGCTGGTTAGAGGAAGAGGTCTTTGTGAGCATTTGGCAGAGGATGAAAGTTCAAAGAAATTAGAGCAAATGGATGCATCTTTGGTTGTGCATTCTACAAAAGAACATGCTGAGGCATCAAGTTGGTTGCCTAACATGATTCATTACTTGAAGATAGGACAATGTCCTGCAGGTTTGGATTCAGCAAAAAGGACATATTATAGATTGCAATCTATTCCTTTTGTGCTGATAGATGAAGTTCTTTTCAGAAAGGATCACAATCGTGTCCTTTTAAGGTGCATTGATTCAGAAAAGATAGTTGATGTCGTATTTGAGTTTCATGATGGACCTTCTGGTGGTCATTTTTATCCTAGGACTACTACTTTTAAAATCATGAGGGCTACGTACTATTGGCCATATATCTTTAAGGATAGTCATGAGTATGTGAGAAAATGCAACAAGTGTGCCATGTTTGCAGGAAAAGAAAGGCTTGCAACCTTGCCCCTATAGCCAATCAGAACATAACAACCTTTCATGAAGTGGGGTATAGATTTCATAGGAATCATTAATCCTCCATCTAGTGCAGGCCATAAATGGATAATCACTGCAACTGATTACTTCACCAGATGGACAGAAGCAATTGCATTAAAAGAATCAAATGAGAGTGTTGTATTAAGTTTTTATGATGATATAGTTCATAGGTTTGGCACGCCTGATTCCATCATATCAGATAATGCATTGGCATTCACAGGCCTCAAAGTCTCAAAGTGGGCAATAAAAAATGGCATCTATCTGAATAACAGTTCCAATTACTACCCCCAAGGCAATGGTTTAGCAGAATCAACAAACAAGAATTTGATTAGGATAATCAAGAAGACTCTCCAAGATAATCAGAGGTATTGGCATACTAAACTCAGGTCTTCTTGTGGTTAGATAGAATTACCCCAAAGAAGATCATTGGGAATTCTCCTTATGTGCTAGTGTATGGCAGAGAGGCTAGGTTGTCCATTTCAACTGAATTACTAGCTTTGGACTTGGCCACTCAATATGCTCTATTTGAAGAAGGAGATCCCTTACAGATCAGACATGCTTAGCTCATGGAATTAGAAGAATTTAGAAATAAGTCAATGTAAGATATGGAGTTCCATCAGATTCAGACAAAGAGAGGTTTTGATAAAAGAGCTAGGATCAGAAATTTCAAAGTTGGAGATGTAGTCCTCAAATGGGATGAGTTTAGATCAAGGCCTAGCAGACATACAAAATTTGACTCATTTTGGGGTGGACCATTTGTTATAATAGAGTGCAATGGGTCTAATGCTTTTCAACTATCAACCCTTGAAGGAGTTCCCTTGCCTATCTCAGTAAATGGATTCCACTTGAAGCCCTGCTTTGAGGTTAATCCCTCTCTGTAAATTCTGTAAATATGTTTTCTGCTTTGTTTCCCTATTTTCTAGGTTAGTTTCCTACTTTTCAAGAAGTGCCTGTGCACAAGTTTGTCTCTCTAGTCCCAATTTGTCTCTATCGAAGTTTTGTGTTCCTGTAGTGACCCCATGCCCAATGGATTGTTTATAGGCCACTGATCTATGTCTAGCAGGCTGACATCTAGCATAAATCACAAAAATGTTCCCATAATTTTCCTATTCTATAAAAATTTGTCTAAAATCTATCCCCAGGTCCCTATTTTAACCCTACCATGTACCTCAGAAAATTTCATGATGTTCAGCCCTGTTCTCTAGCCTCTGCAAATTTCTAAAGGCCCCTGGTCTGCAGGTCAAATATTCATAAAACTAGCCATTATAAGCAATAAACCCTAGAAAGCCCTTTGGCCTATTATATTTCTTTATTACTTTATCGGCCACTTAAACCTCCAAAACTATGCATTTTTAATTCCTTCAGTTGCCAAATCTCCGTTTCCGAACTGTCAAAGCTCTAACATTTAGCAATCCTACAAATGGTTACCTTTCAAGTTGGTGGTCTCTATTTAGTAGCTAAAATCAAGATTCTTCATCCGACAGTTGTCGCATGATCTCATGGCCTTAGAAGATTCCATGAGATCTTGTGACGACCGTTGATCTTCTTGTCTGCAGAGTGTTTCTATCAGTGGGTCCGACCACATTGTCTAAGCTGTACACCTTTGATTGGTCAAAGACTTGTGATTCAACTCCATGTCAAGGTAGGCCTGGCAGTTGTCAGTCGATGATGATCTAACGGCTAGCGCATGATCTGAAGGAGCTTTTCTGACACATGAGATCATGCACCCGCCATTGATCTTACTTTATCTCTGGGCTTTGTCAGGTGGGTCCTCAGTTTCTAACGTGCTCATTCATTATTGGTTGGCTAGATGAAAGCTTGGATCTATCATTGGGACCATGTCAGAAGGTCTACAGATGTGTCAAAAAGGCAAAGATCTATGGTGGTTGTATGATCTCATAGAATCTTCTGACCCTATGAGATCATGTGACAACCATCCGATGAGAATCTCTAGGTCATGGGTCCGATGTGCTACCTGGCGCTGATGATCTCACATATGATTGGCTACTATGTGATGACCAGGATTTTTTAGATGATCTGATGTGTCGTGGGGTCCCAATTCTAAAGGCATCAGTGGCTGGCGCATGATCTGAAGGAATATTTGAAGGCTATGAGATCATGTGCCCACCATTAGATTGGAATCTAGTTCTCTATGGGTCCAATGTCAGAGAGGTGCCGAGGTGCATGCCTACCAAGTAGTTGGCATGAATGAAAGATTGCTAAGTGGAAAATGGGCCCAGGGTTAGCAAGGTTTTGCGAATCAGTGACTAGGGGTTCTCTCTTGTTCATTGGACTTAGCTAGGGCTAGCCGGAAGACTTAGAAATTTAGCGACCACTTTGTTTGCATAGTTGCTTAATCGGGCTAGGGTTATGAAAGGCTCTTTGTGACTTAGAGAAAGGTATTCGGTTGCGTAGTCACCAAATGACTTAAGAAAGAAAAGCTCGAGGTGAGGCCAAAATGATAGGTGTGCCGACGTGTTGAGATTTTATTGGCTGCAATGTGCTGAGGTGTTTTTTGAATTTTCAAGAAGGTTTTATAACTTTTCCAAGGATGATCTGAGCCATTCATTTTCTGGGAAACATTAGATATCGATGGACACATTTTAAAATGATTGGTTAGCCATTATAATTTAAATTCAAATATCTCTACAGAGGGTTTTCTACTAGTGATTGATTCAAATAAGCTGCAATCGGCGAGGTAGCTAAGAAATTTATGTCTATAGGACATTTGCAGTTGGAAAAGATGATGAAGAAGTCTAGGTGGTCGTCATGGGTCGATTCTTGTCCCTGTGAGGTACCATTTTAGCATTCATGGTGGGTCTCTTGCAGAAAGGTTGATGGATCCAGGTTGCTTGTCCGCGAATTGATGCAGTATAGAGATGGGCATACAATATCTGATCAGCCATAGTATTACAGAGATGTATTTATGATCAGATTTGATGGGATTAGGGTTGAATATTATTCTAATGTAAAATCCATGTAACCCTAATTAGGTTTTAACTCCTGCCTGCGTGCAGTTGAGATGTATATATTGTATTTTGGGAGCTTTAGAGTGAGGGAGTTCACATTTTGTAAAGGAGAGAGTCCACTTTTGAAAGAGGGTCATCCTTTCTCAGAAGGCTATCCATGGTATCTTCTCTACCCTCTGGTCTTCTACTCTTTGTAATCTCCCATTGATTATTCAAACATTGCAGAGGTATTTTGTGACAAATCTTCATGTCCCCATGCTTCGTTGTTTGGATCATCTCTTAATGAATTCAAGTCTATGCACATTTTCAATGATAACTTAGGGTTTCTAGTCCCTCTTACTTTTTGTAATTATGTGTTTTATTGTGTTTGATCTAATTTAGATGTTTTTGTGGGTATACTTCAGCCCCTTAATAGTCTTATCTCAATCCTACACCAAGTTGCAGAAGTGAATGTCTGCTTGCAGTTCATAGGTTGTGTCTCATGTTCAAGCCCTCCTATGAAACACTTATGCAAGCCTATTTAGTAAGTTGTGACCTACTAGACCTAAGCCTTTCATTGATTCCATCCCTCTATGCTACAATTCATACCCCTAATTTTGGTGTATCACCTAGTAGGTAGTTTTCTTTCAGTCATTTCCCTTTCCAAGCATTCCTTCTATCCCTTTCCCTCAAAAGTTTACTTTTCATGTCTAGAAGAAAATTAAGGTGATTATCCAAGAGGAACCAACCTAGAACCTGGAGGTCTCATCTCAGTTAGCATAGGTCCCACAACCTAGAGATGATTCCCATGTTATACTAGGTTATCAAGACCAAGAGAGCTTGAAACAAGGGTGAAAAATTAGTGTATAATAGTACTTATGTACTCAAGTCTGACTTCTTTCTCAACAACTTTCTCTCTCACAACATGATACTTAATCTCTATATGCTTTGTCTTAGAATGTAATATAGGATTTTTAGACATACTAATTGTGCTGGTGTTGTCACAATTTATGACAACAGGTTCAACAAACTTTATTCCAATATCCTTCAACATTTTCTTCATCCAAATTATTTGGTTACAATTGTTTGCTACTGCTACATATTCTTCTTCTGCTATGCTTTGTGAGATATAATTCTGCTTCTTGCTTAGCCAAGAAACTAATCTTCCTCCAAGGAAAAATGCTCCATTGCTGGTGCTTTTCTTATCATAAAAAATGCCTACCCAATCAGCATCTATATATGCATATAGGGTAAAATCATCAAATTTTTCATACTATAATCCATAGTCCATTGTGCCTCTTAAATATCTCAGTATCCTCTTTACTGCTGCATAATTTGATTCTCTAGGTTCAGCTTGAAATCTTGCTACAATTCCAACTGAATGTGCTATATCAGGTCTTGTATGAGTCAAGTATGAGTCAAATACTACAATCCTCCAATCATAGATCTGTATTTCTTCTATTCCACTGCAGGAGTCTCATCTGTGCTAGATAACTTATGTCTAGTCACCATGGGTGTTCCAACTGGTTTACAATTCTCCATTCCAAATCTTTTCAACAAGTCATTCAAGTACTTTGTCTGACTTAGAAAGTTACCATCATTGTTTTGTGTTATCTGTAATCTGAAAAAGTATTTCATTTCACCAATCATACTCATTTCAAATTCAGTCTTCATTTCATCAGCAAATTTGTCACTAGCTTCATCTTCTCCTCCAAAGATAATGTCATAAAAAAAAATAACTATAACCAACAAACCATTTTCAATTTCTTTTGTGTACAGATTGCTATTAGCTGTTCCTTTTGTAAATCCCAATTTTAACAAATACTTATCTAGTCTTCCATACCAAGTTCTAGGTATTTGTTTAAGTCCATATAAAGCTTTCTTTAGTTTACATACCATGTCTCCTTCTTGAGTCAAAGGAAAACCTTTAGGGTGCTCAATGTAGAATTCTTCTTCCGATTCTCCATTTAGAAATGTTGACTTCACATCCATATGATATACTTTGAATTTCTTGTAAGCTGTATAAGCCAAAAACATTCTTATTGCTTCAATTCTTGCAATAGGTGCAAAGGTTTCTTCATATTCAATTCCTTCTTGCTGTGAGTAACCCTTACATACCAATCTTGCTTTGTTTCTTACTACTTCTCCTTGTTCATTCATCTTATTTTTAAATACCCATTTAGTTCCAATAACATTTTTGTCTTTAGGTCTAGGGACCAATTCCCATGTCTTGTTCTTTTCAATCTGATCTAGTTCTTCTTTCATAGAATTAGTGCAACTTTCATCTTCACAAGCTTCACTAGTAGTTTTAGGTTCAATTTGAGAAATCAAACATAACTATTCTTGTACCTTATTTTGAGTTAGAACTCCTCTTTTGATGCTTCCAATAATTTGTCCAATAGGATTACTTCTTAACAAACTCTTGCTAGGTGTCATTGTCTCAGATCTCACTTCAGATGTAGATTCTTCAATGACTTCAATGTGGCTTTCATTCAACAAATCACTGTCAGTCTCATAAAATAATTTAGTAGATCCATTTTTAGGTTTAGGATGAGCTTCTTCATCTGATTCATAATCAAGCAATCTTTCCTGAATTTTTAACTTTTCATCAACTTTAACATTTGCGCTTTCAACAATAGTCTTAGTTCTTTTAATGTAACATCTATAGGATTTTCTTTTCAAAGAATATCCAAGAAATATACCTTCATCACTTCTAGGATCAAACTTTCCAATATCATCATCTCTCTTTATATAACATTTTCTTCCAAAAATTCTAAAATACTTAACTAAGGGTGCATGTCCAAACCATAATTCATAAGGTGTCTTGTCAGTGTCTGCTCTGATTTGTACTCTATTCATTGTATACACTATTGTGTTCAGTGCTTCTCTCCAGAATATCTTCACCAAATCATTCTGAAATAACATAGCTCTTGCTACTTCAGTTACTGATCTGTTTCTTCTTTCTGCAATGTCATTTTGTCCAGGTGTTCTAGGGGTTGAATACTGTCTCTTAATGCCATTTTCTTCACAAAAGGTTTTAAACTATCTAGAAGTAAATTCTCCACCTCTATCAGATCTCAAACATTTAATCTTCATTCCAGATTCATTCTCAACTTTATTCTTAACAATCTTAAACTTATCAAATGCTTCAAATTTTTCTTTAAGAAATGCAATCCACATCATTCTTGTAAAATCATCAACAAGAATCATTAAAATACCTTTCTCCATAGAATCCTCTAGTCCTGGTAGGACCACTCAAATCTATATGAACAATCTCTAGCTTTTCTATAGATGTAAACTTCTTACTGGGAAAAGGACTTCTCTTATGTTTAGCCATTACACATTCTTTGCAAATCATGTTAGTAGGCTTCATAATTTTAGGTAAATCTTTTACTACAAGTGTAGTACTTACTTTCAAAATGTTATCAAAGTTTATATGACAAAACCTTCGATGCCATAACCAATTGTCATCAATCTTAGTAATCAAACATATCATCTCAGTAGGATTCAACTGAAATACATTACCTATGGTTCTAGATCCAGTTCCAATCAGATTTCCATCTTTATCCTTTATCACACAAGTTTTCTCAGTAAACCAAACTTGATATCCCTTATCAACTAACTACACAACACTCAAAATATTATGTTTCAATCCATCCACAAAATAAACATCATTAGTATTAGTCTTTCCATCAAGAGTAATAGATCCTATACCTTTAATCAAACAAGGTGCTTTGTTTCCAACTCTAACAACTCCTCCATCATATTCATTAAACTTTATGAACTTTTTCATGTCTCCAGTCATATGATGTGAACAACCACTATCTATAATCCAATCAGCTTTCTTTTCAACTTGAGAAACTAAGTCTTTTTCTTCCTTAACATTAGTTTTAGGATTCTCTTCTTTAATTGCTACAAATCCTATGTCATTATTATTCTCATTATCACTTTCACTTAAAGTTCTTTTTATACTAGCTTCAAGATCTTCATCATTAGCATAATAACATTCCTTAAATCTTCTAGGTTTGAAATTGTTTCTATACTTTTTAACTCTCTTAGGACATTTAGATGCAAAATGACCATTTTCTTGACAAGTGGACAACATTTAAATATTTTCTTACCATTTGGTTCTCTTTTCACAAGCAAGGCAATACCTTCTTCAATCTTCTTGTATTCTTCATTTCTAGATCTGCTGCTACCAGCATAATCTCCACTCACACTGATGCTTCTTAACAAAGTAGGGCAAACACTAAGAGCACTGAATGCTATCTCCATTCTAGGTAAGTCTCTTGATAATCTCAGGTTCATTTCTGCTGCTTCCAATCTTCCAAGAAGAGTCTCTCTTGTAAAGTTTGTAGTACAAGGTATAACTTGTTCAATCATCTATTTTGTCTACTTAAATACATGGGTCAATGTCCTCAGATTTTCCATATCACTTCATTCTCTGTCTTTGTTCCTCCATAAGACTTTATACCTGTAATAATTTCTGACATTCTACAAATATAGATTCTAATAGATTCATCTTCCAACATTCTTATATCTTCAAATGCACATATCCAATTATGTAATCTAACTCTTTTTGCATGTTCATCACCTTCAAAAGTAGAGTGTAAAACATTCCAAATTTCATGAGATTTTTTCAAACATTTTACCTGACTGTACTCATTTTCCAGAAGGGCTATCAAAAGTGCTTCTCTTACAAGTATGTTACACATGAATAGATCTCTCTCATCAGAAGTACATGTTTCAAGATTGTCCTCTTCAAAGATAGTCTTATCATTCTTTGTAATCAACCAATAACTTGGTCCTAAACATAGTAAGTGTGTCTTCATCTTTTCTTTCCAGCTATCAAAATTTACTCCATCAAACTTAGGGCTTTCTTTCTTGAAATTCACCATGGATCTCCTTAAGCTATTAAACTTCTTTTTCAAGGACCCACCACTCTGATACCAATTGTTAGAAAGTAAAGTCCACCAAGATAATTGAGAGGGGGGGGGGGGGTTGAATTAGTTATCAGATAATTATAACTTTTATCATCTTCAACAACATTAAACCATATAAGCAATATAATTACCAACCATAGAAAGATATTCATACACAATAACACAATGACACAAGATATGCTGACTAGGGAACCTCTTGATCAAAGAGTAAACCCTGGTGGGAATGATGCCCACAAAAGATGTACTAATATGAATATTCCTTGTGAAAGGATGGACTCTGTTATGAGTCTTATGAAATGCATTTAGTACATATGAATCCCTATTAGGAGATTTTAAATCCCTGTTAAAAGATTCTAACCCTGTTAAGAGTTATGGAAGACAAAAGGACCCACTGCCCAAACAGCTTCAAGGTAAGATCACTAAACACACTATCCAAATAATCTTTGTATTACTCAACAGAATAATATGTTACCTCTTCTCTGACTATGCCAAACCACACTCACTATTAAACCAGATCTCAATTTCAGATCTTTGTACCTCGCATGTCTTCCTTCACATATTCGCTTTCACACTTAGCTCTTTTCTTCACTTCATGCATAAAAAATCACACACAACCACTACAACCATACTCCAACAAGGAAATAAATTCATTCCTTTATACCACACTCAAATAATTACAAATGAGTTGGCATACAATTACAACATAAAAGTTTCCACACACTACATCAAAATTACACAAAAGTATCGGCTTCCAACTATAATAATTCTTCACTCATGTGACCTCAAAGTTTGCATTGTCATCCACATCACTATCAATGTGTCTTCAACTTCCCTTTAACCATGTAAAACTAGATTCCATCTCGATTAGGAGATATCATCTGATTTCCACAAACCGCTACTCAAGAACACTGCCTGAATACTACTTCCACCAAAATGCTCATAACTTCCATGAATAAATGAATTATTATTTGCACTCTTAACCATAGACATATAACATATCAAAGAGTATATCCTTAACATTGCATAGCTCCAACTGTAATAACCCATGTGCGCTAATCCAAAATCTGTCTGCTTCTCTGCAAGTCACTAGAAGATCACTGTGTTGACATCAATGACAATCATAGTCATGAATGCAACAAAAACTGCTATAGAATGGCTGCCAAACATTTAGCATTCATTCCTAAAAAATAACTCCACTTTTTGAGCCCCAAACAAAGTATTCCTTTTGTCTTGCATAATGATTCCACTGATCTGCTTGATTCGAGGGGTGTCATTCACTTAAAGCCCATTGAGTTTTTTCCACTATTTACATCATATTTCTTTTCACCATTGGCCTTGACCCCAATATATATTATTGTCATGTAACATTACAAGAAACTAGTTATAACTATTATTGCACTAGACAACCAAGTCTCACTATTTCATTGTCCTTTCGTTTAGACTTGTGCCTTTGATCTTTGAATTATTTGCAATAAATCCATATTTTTTTATCCTTCAAAATAGTGATTCTTTGCTCATCTTAGTCAATGTCCTCTCCATGAATAGTGTCTTCAAATATTTTCTAATTATGCATTTCCTTCACCTTTAATACTCATGCATACCGTTGACATCTTCATCTTTGTTCTATAGTAGAAGTGTTTTGATTTGCAACTTTTATAACACTAGCTCGTTCTTGTATCAACATCTTGATCACTATCATTCATGTCTCAAAACATATTTGTACCACTATCTTTAATGGCACTAAACACCATTATCTTGGCATTATAGAAAAGACACATTTTTCTTGATCTTTCAAGCCACTTTTTTATCTTATACATTTCCAATACTATTACTACTCTTCCTTACAAGTTACAACAGTCATTTCTTCTAATTCATATCTCCTTGGCTTCATTTCACCTCTATCACTATTTTTGCATTATAAGGTCTTTGTTTCTTTTATTCCTTTCCTAGTACACAAGCCACTATCTTCATTGTCATTACATCTTTGTGATCTTTTATTTCACTTATCACTAATTTTCTTATAATTTCATGATTGTTCAAGAGACTTCTAATCTTTAGTTGTTACTGTCATATTTCATGCATCAAATTGACTGTTTGTTGTCCTTTCATCAATACCATTTCCATTATGATTAAACTGAAAGATCGTGCTTTCCTTGTTCTTTTTATCTTCAAGATCAGTGCTTTTAAGGATTAGAAATCTATTTTGCATTGAAGTCCATCATTTTGATAGTGTTTGGTTTGAATATATCTCTACAACTATCTCACATCATGCTCTACCTTTGTCTATGTAATCACAATCTTTTTCCCTTACTGTTCATTGTCAATGTCCTTGACTATAATATTCTGATAACAGTTTTAAGAGCAATCATAGGCACCAATTTGTAACATTCAACTTATTTTTTCTAACATTGAATCTTATTGTTCTTTAGTTTGTATTTCACTTTATCTAAGTAATCATGGTCTTTTCCCCTTAGTGTTCATTGTCAATGTGCTTGACTATAATATTCTGATAATAGTTTTAAGAGCAATCACAAGCATGAATTTGTAACATTCAACTTATTGTTTCTAACATTGAATCTTATTGTTCTTTAGATTGTATTTTGCTGTCACCTTCATGGTTGATCACTGAACTCTCAAGATTTGAATTCAGCTTACTACAAAAAAAATAAGGCAAAGACAATAAAGAATAACCGTTGAAAATAAATCAACTTTCATAGGAAGTTTCACTTAAAACAATAGTTTATTTTCATTAGAAGTACTTTAGAAAAGCTATTGATACATTTGGCTCAAGTGACCTTAGTTTTTTTGTTTACCACACGATTTTATGTATGCAGGTTTTAGATTTTGATTTTGATAATTTCTATTCAGTTTCTCTTTTAAACTTGATTGTCTATACTTTCCTTGTCTGTGGGAAGTACTATCAAGTCAGAGGATGGAAATCTCATGCTTACACTCACAGTCTTGAAGCAAGTCACTATGTTTATATCAATCTTCACACATAAAAGGCATATTGTCTTCCATATGGATACAAAGTTAATGATCCTTCACTGAATGATATTCAACACTTCTTGAACCCAAAGTCAATATAATGAGTCATCCACTTTATTCTATTCCTTTTGAATTATGTTTGGTTTTTATGTAGTTTCTTTCCTAAATAGTAAATAGGATAACAATGAATTTTTCTAGTAATGATAATGGATTTTGGTGACCTCTAACTTCCATGAATGGTAGGATGTATTGAAGAGGAATTATATGACATAAGGAATGTTTTCAAATGTGCTTGGATGCAGGGTAGGCAAGGAATGTGAAGGTTTATTCGCTAATAGCTTGGAAAATGTTGTTTCAAGGGTCATTGGAATTGGGCCAGTCATGGTCTAGATGACTAGTCCATTTGAGGACCACTTTTATTTTCTTGGATAGCCATGATATGGTTAGGGGATTATGTTAGATCCATTTAAGGGATCTAGGAAGGTGTGGAGGTGTTTATTTGAGAAAGCCTATGGTATAGTCCTCAAAGAGAGGGTTTGGTGAATGAGAAGTTAGAACTTGTTGGCTATCCTTAAAAATGTGAAAATACTTAGATTTGGAGGGTATCTAGACTCTTTACATGGGTGAGAAAGTTTGGTTAGCTGAGTGGTTAGTACTTTCTTTAAAAAGAGGAGGCCTAATGAAGGGATAACTATAGTGCACCGGTCATTGTTTGGGTAGTTGGTCCAAAAGAGTCATACCCAGTTTTAAGATATGTTGTATAACCCTGAAAAGTCTAAAATTCCACATCATGATCAATGGTTAATAATAAAAGTCTAAAATTTCTTCAAGTTGTAGACATCCATTCTCTCCCTATTAGAATTTATTATTTCTCTACGCATATGATAACCAGCATGTGAATTTGAACATGCCCTTTTGATAAGTTTCTTTTAGTGTAAGCCCCAAGGCCACCAAAATACCCAATGCTCCAGGAGAGGCTCTTAGTAACTCTTGTTGCATCTCTAAGAAAATACCTTATCTTGGCCTCCATTCATTTTTCTTCTTGTGAATTTCTCTCTCCTTTTGAATAGCTGGTCATTATAAGGAGCTTTTTTCTTGTTCTCTGTCTGATATATTAGTTGTAGTCACTGTCTTGTTCAATGGTGGTCAAGTTCTAAGTTGAAGAAAGTTCCATTATAATACAGAGGAAACAATGTTGATGTTCCATTAGGGACATCAACAGTGTTGCCCTTGTATTCTTTGTTTCTAAACCAGATGAATTAGGTTGTGCTTATTTTCTCTATACAAAGCTGTAGATGATATGGATTTGGTGATAAGGTCTTGATCTAAGTGACATCCTAGGGCATTTGGATGGCTAGAGAAAACTTCATTCTCTATTATATTTATATCATATTTTTATACAAATTGCTTCAGAACTACATGCAAAATATAGAATGCTATAACACAAAAAGATCTTTCATCAAATAAAAGTGCTAATTACAACATCATTAACTTTGAAACAAAAGATTTCATCTTTATTATTGTTGAATATATATATATATATATATATATATATATATATATATATATATATATATATATATATATATATATATATATATATATATATATATATATATATATATATATATATATATATATATAATCTTTAATCTTGTGTTCTGTTTCTTTGTCTTTTGTATCTTGGTGTGGTCATGTTCATGCTGGCAGCAAAAGAAGAGACAAAGAAGAGGTGGTGGTAGTAGACAAATGAGAATAGGCAAAATTCTTTTTCTTCCAGGTAATCCACTTACCAGTTTCTTATATATACAATAGTTAAATTTTTGCAATTTGATTTTGTGTCTATGTACATTCTGTACTGGCAATACATGCAATAAATTATTCTACCTAAATTTTATGAGATTCAATATGTCTTGTAGGAAATTAGAATCCTCAGCTGAAGCTCTGTTCAAATTCTTCTTCTTCTTCTATGTAATCTACTTACTAGTTTTTGATATATAAAATAGTTAAATTACATGGGTTGAATCTGTGTGTGATATATTCTTCATACGTCGTAGATGGATGCTCTGTTTCTAAAGGTTATTTGTTGTAAAAGGTGTGATGCTTAACACATTCACCCCATTTTTTGTTGCATCTAAATTTCAGTCATCTAACATTTTAGATCTAGAATCTTAACATATTCATCTCAATATATATACATGTAGGAGCTAATACATACTTACATAACTTTTACTGAAGACAGTGACAAGCTTAAGAGGATGAGCTAAAATTATGACCTATGGAATCAGATCAATAAAACCCATCCTCTTATGTGAAGAAACTTGACTGCTATAATGCCTTCTTCCATCACCTAGTATTAGTAGGACATGGGTAACCCAAGATTTGAATCTTTTTTCATCATTTTTGAAAAGTTCTTGCAGATAAGCCTAGAAATCCATGATTTCTTAATTGCTTGTCAGTTTGTTTAGAACTCCCATAGATGAGCATTGGATTTAGTGACTAGCTTATCCTTGAAAATCTGTAATTTGACAGGTAGATTAAGAAGATCTAAATCAATATCAAGCACAATCCTTTCCTTGAAGACCCCTGACAATCTCTTTGGAGTCTTACTTTGTCCTATATGAAGATTGAGGAAAACAAGAAAACAATAAAGTATTTTATTTTATTTTCAATAAAGGAATTTTTGAGCTTCTTTTGATGCAAGGGAAATTTGATACTATTCCTGTTGGAAGTATGTCAATCTTTGCATGGCATTTGATTTCCTACAAGACTTCTAGGGTCGAGTCTTGGCACAGCAGTGATAAAACCAATTTGTGCCATAATTCTTGAGGCATTTACTCATTTAGTTTGTGCCCTCTGTATTTAAGTTTCCCAATATAAGCATATTTTTAGATTGTCCCAAATGAATGATTGTATATATACATTAAGTTATGATGTTTATTATTTCCTGCAAGGACTATAGTGGAGGGGGATGCCACAAATGGTGATCAAATCATTTTTTAACAACCAATATAATCCTTCCATTTTCTTTTGCTAAGTTTTGTTATAATCTTTTATATAGGAAATGATCAAATTTTAACTATTACGAGTTTTTGATTTGAGGATGCAGAGGCCTTCATATTTTTCCATGAAAGAGAACACACAATTATCAAAGATAGTAACATTTGTGGAGCTAATAAATCATGGTGGCCAAGTGGCATCTGAAAAGTAGTTCATGTCCCTAGTCTTTGCTATCACATTTTGCATAACCAATATTTTTGTAAATCTACTTATGATCTATTGTGAATAGATTGAAGCAATACCCATGGAGAGGATCATTTTGTTTCCTATGTAAATCTGCCCATTTTTCCTCATCAACATTATTCATACAATTTGTTGAGAACTTTGAGGTAAGTCCCTTTCTGATTTAATTCTATTGTTTCATTTGAGTTCTAGAAAGGAAAGGATCTGGACAGAATATGGATTAGTGTAGTTGTTTTATAGTCATTACCTTACTCTGTAGTTGCATTTGGTTGTAAATTTTAGTAGTGACTAGAATATGGTAGTCTTAGATAGTTTTTGGACATCATGGAGTGTAAATGCCTCTCAAAGTCCCCTTCATGAACCTGGAACCACCTTATCTCCTTCTATCATGCTCCTACCATATTGTATCATTCATGAGATGCTTATTCTTTCACTGCAACCTTCCTACAATACACTCATCTGCCTTTTTGACAATCCCTCTGGTTGAAAACCTCTTTTGAGATCCCATTTCTTCTTACTAGCACATGCTGCTTCTCCTCAAATCTCCATGACTATCTAGTGTTATTTTCTTGGGTACTAGGTCTATACTCTTGTCTTTATCAGTCACTTTCCTTGCTATCTTGTTCATTGGAACTATTTTCATGCTCATTTGTGCCCCTTTTCATCACATAGTTCATCATTTTGTTGTCTTCAACAAGCCCTTGACACTATTCAAAGACCATGCATGTTTCAACCTTCAGAGCTTAAAGCATACATGGCAATAGTTTGGAAGGAAGCTTATACATTTCCTTAGAAAATAACAATAGTTGATAAGATTTCCATAGCATTTGTGAGACTTCAAAGCCATTGAAATCATAAATCTATTCATCATTCACTGCCCACTATCACCTAGAAGAGTTTCTTTAAGGTCTAAGGCCTATGCAAGATCTATCCTTTCAACTGTCTCCATGACTTCCCTATGCTTCTATCTCTTTCCATTTTTCTTTTTCCACCTTCATGCTTCCTTGTTGTCAACACACTGTGCAATGGCATTAGCTTCATGACATGACTGTTCTATACACGTCTTTAGCAAGGTTATCATATGAATTTTAGATGATTATGAAGGTCTCTAGTATGGCTTAATCTAATAGCCCCTGTCATGTCTCATAATCGTGACACTATCCAGTAGTCTGTATTGCCTTTTTCAACATTTATCTTGTAAGCTTCTTCTAATGCCTCTTTTCAACCATGTCCATTTGTATTCATGTTTGTGAAGGCCTCTTCTGTATAGATTTTAGGAGAACTTCTCATGCACTAGGGGAGAGGAGCCAGAACGGGCTCATCCTAACTTCATGCTTCTCAAAATCTTATGTCAAAATTTCAAATTACTCTCAATTTTTTACAGCTGCTTATTTGTCAAGTCCTCTATTTAAAAACAAAATCTTAGCTGGTAGGTATAAAGGTATAAATTGCAGCCCTTTGGCACTATCCCCCAAAACTTGTGCCAAAATGGGGGCTTTGGTACATAGTAGAGATCCATTAAAAATAATAAAAAATGATTTTAAGTTAGAAGTATTTAGTATTTTTGCACGCTATGGTAAATATACTTTAAAAAGAAAGGTGGAAGTATCAATTGTAAGTGATTGATAGTTTCATAACTTGGAAAACTGGCAGTTAATTTAAATAGGGGGATATATGGAAAACTAACAGTTTCAATCATTGCTCATAGGAACAAAGATAAAAATTCTGGTGAGAGGCTAGTGTCTATTGAATATGTTGCAAAGGAGCATTGGGAAACATATGGGTGAAACTTCTTTGCTCGATATGATTATGAGGTAAGTAGTATTTAAAATTAATGTACAAAAGATGATGTTTTACCATACTAAAAGAAATGTTTTGCATTCAAATTATAGAATTTGATTTTTATTTACATCACAGATAGGAGAGCATCCGATTGCTTTTACAGTATCAGAGTATAAAAAATAATTCAATATTTTTGTGTTGTCTAGGAATGTGAATTAGATGGAGCCAACAAAATGGTTGAGCATCTATGGGATTTGCTTTCCAAAACCAAATCAGGAGAAAAGTATGGTAAGTTAACTACATATATTGTTTCAATAGTTAAATTTGGAGTTTGAGCCAACTATTTTTTAAATCAGTTGATTCCATCTATGGAGGGAGCTATGAACTCAAGTTCACGGATGATTTTTCATACACAGATCCAGTAAGTTTGAAAGGCAACATAATTCTCATTTATAGTGTGCATATGATTCTCGAATATTAATTGTTTGGCCTAATGCATTTTTTAAAGAAAGTTCCGCAATAATACAGTACTTTTGTCTCAAATATTTTAGGTTGATGGGAGTATTACATCGAAACAAGGAATTCATTTTTTTTTCACAGATGGTTCTAGAATTAGATTTCATCTCTCAGTTAGTATTTTTTTCTTGATCACCTTTGTTTGGCATCTCATTTTCTTTCTTTAGATAGAATCCTATCCTATGAATAGTAGGATTTATTGTTGCTGTTAATAACTCTCTGAATAAAAGCTCTGAAATATTGAAAAAAATCCTTAAAATCCATTCATCTTGGTTCTTATGCCCATAGCATTTTCCCATTTCCCCCTCTGCTATTATGATACGCCTATAAAAGACCTTTTTCATTGTCAAGTGATGTCAAAGCAATCATGTCCTGTCTAGAAAGGAAATTTAGTAGCATACACTTTTACACTTTATTGGAGCAACATAAAAACTTCTTCTCTATTATTGTAGAAGAAAAGGCAATATCATAATATTGACTAGGGATTTTCTATTCTTAATAAAAGGATTGTCAAATTATTTAAGTTGAATCATTATACTATTTGTACTTTAGGTCTGACATTTCTTTACTAGTAAAATATTTGGTGATAAGGGATCTAATCTGTAGGGCACAGGTTCAGCTGGTGCTACAATTAGACTTTATGTGGATCAGTATGAGAAAGATGTTACTAAGCATGATATGAACGCACAGGAAGCCTTGAAACCTTTAATTGGTGAGTTTTCTGGGTTGCAGAACAATATCAGGTAATCTATCAAAGATTGTATCTAACAGGAATAATTTGTCTTTGTTAGAATTTTTTAAAACATACTTTCTTTGTTAGAATTTTAAAAAATGTGTCTTTGTTAGAATTTTTTAAAATGTTTTTTATAAATTTGTTTTATTTTCAAAGAAACTAGTTAACATTGTATTTTAAAAAAGTAATGTTGAACTAGTTGATTTAGTTACTTTTATTTTTTTCTTGTGACCTAGGTATTTGGTCATAATTGGCAAACTAAAGTGTTCAAACAATGATTAGTGATTTCAATGCATTAATGACTTTTGGCATCCTTAAGTAGTTTTAAGGTCAATATTTAATATTTTGTATTTTCCAGCTATAATAAGAAAGATGCTAAGTTATTAGTTATTAATGTATGCTAAGGATTAGTATATACCACAAATAGGAGATCTTGGAAAATGGCTATCAATTTTTATAAATTGAATTTAGTGTGTATCAAATTTCCTTAATAATACTAATTTTATGATTGATGTATTGGATAGAAGTGAAATAGATTCATAGGTTATCAGGAGTGTGGATTTCTAAAGCAATAAATCTTTTGATGGGTTAATTAGGAGTTAAAATGTAGAAGGTATGATCATTGGTACATACTTTATCTCTATTTAATGTGGCTAGTTTCCCCTAAAGATATATGCTTGTCATTATAATAAGGGGACCAAGCCACATTTAATGTATTTTCCAATGGCATCATTCACTTCATTCTTATATTGTACATTGAATAACTTCACCATTGATTTTAAAGTATCAATAGTCATCCTCCCCTTAAGCTTTGCTATCCTTGAACTATAGATGGAAAAACTTGAAGTCATGTTTAGTGGAAAGTACTAGTATACATGGTATGATTATTCTTTAAAGGGTACTAGCTCAATGGAAGAGCACCTACTTTACAAGTAGGATGATGGTGGTTCGATTCTATCATGCCCTAATATGACTAAATATATGATTAAATTAATGACTAAATATATGACTAAATTAATGACTAAATATATGACCAAATAAATGACTAAATAAATGACCAAATAAATGACTGAATAAATGACCAAATAAACAACCAAATAAATGACCATATAAACTACCAAATGACTAAATAAACTACCAAATGACCAAATAAATGACCAAATAAACTACCAAATGACCAAATCAATGACTAAAATAGTTTGGTCATAAATTTGGTCACGAGATAAATGACAAGCAATAAACTACCATTGGTCACATGACCAAATTTGGTCATTTATCTACAATTTTTGGTAGTTTATTTGGTCATATATTGTTGTTTTTGTACTTGTGACTAGAAAGCCTGATAGATCTGAATCTTGCTTCACTAAAATTTTGGTAGAGTCACCACCTCCTTGAAGAGGTCAAATATTCTATCTACTGAAAACTCTTTTTGTATCCTTTTCCATCAACACAACAAAACTTTAGCAGGGTATAAAAATTGTTTATCAGGACTGCAAATACATCAATTTTTTTAAAGCATGCACTGATCAAACAAAGAATTTCAGATTCGCCACTCATAACTTAGTAAGAAGATATATAATCTTTACACCTGACTCTATACTATCAATGGTAACCACTAGATATGATAAATAAGAAGGCCAGGAGTCTATCTCAACTTGTACCTACATTATTTAAGCTTCATTTAACATACTTCTCGAGTAGAGTTGCCATTTTATTGGTTCCCTTTTCTTAAACTTGTAGATTTACAATTTGATTGAAAAACTAAAGTCTTTGAATCTTTAAACCCACTCCAAATCTGACAAAAAAAATGACCAATTAACAAGGACTAAGGTATTAGTCCTTTTACACTTTGAGTCTTAATGCTCAGACAGGTATACCTAGGGATTCACTTCTTAAAAGGAATCAGTAAAACCTATTTGCATTTATTCAATACAAATATTATGCATTAGTATCTTCAAAATATTAGCTGAAGGATTTTATCATTAATAAGTTGATTGATGATGAAGAACTGCTTCCTAAGAATAGATCAGTATCTTATTCTAGGGCACATAGTCAAATACAACATAAATCAACAAAAAATTTAACTCAAACATACCCAAAACCCAAAATAAGTGCTTTTCAGATTATTCCTCTCACTCTCACATTTAGACATCAACTTCTCACAAGAAACATGAAATATCTGAAATTATCCCTAAGAATTACCCCTTCCTTGAAAGGAACTAAAAAATAACATAACAATCTACTTTGTAAACCATACATTAAATTGCTTTGCAATATTAACATATAAGAATTCAAGATCATAGCAAGAAGACATTCACAAATCAAAGATGGAATTCTATTGTATTTTCATTAAAAAAATTTAGTATGAGTACATTGACAATGGCAGAATGCTAGAAAAAAGTTGTAGATCAAAATTATCTCTATTTAGTTGCTAATTTCACCATCCTTTTACAAATACATCAACTAGCTATATATAGTAACCACTAGCTATCTTATAATCCTAGAAGGATCGGGATGCAACAAGCCTCAGATCATTTAGGGAAAAAATAGGGTTTCCAACAACTACAACAACTAGATACAATAGAAATAAAAGCAGACATGAAATCCTAAAAACCTGGGAAGGATTAGATCAAATCTGATTTACAATATTTGGGTTTCATCATCACAAGACAACTGTAGTTTCAGATTTAAAAGACTTCTTTTTGTAGATAACAACTTACTACCAGAACCATTTAGTAATCTTGTGTGTACCAAGACATGGCATTTACTGAAAACCACCATAACCTAGACACCCTTCTCAAAATATCAGTCCTCTGCATTAAATTGGAATGGCACTTCAAGAAATAAATCACATCATGATGGCTACCTAACACCTTATTCATCAATTTTCACCTGTAACCATCCTTGGAACAAAACAAATCTGATTCGATTCACTATTTCTAGCTCACCAACTTCAATCCCAATGGAAAAACCCTTAAATGATTCAAAAATATGGCCACAACAGTTAATTGACAAATTTGAAACATAGCCATCATTCCTTGGTTTTCTCAACACATCATGTGGTTCACATAAATAAAAAAAAACATTTGTTTGACTTAAAACCTTATTTGTCACATCATTTCTTTCGGTGACCAATTAGAAGAAAACACATCAGTAATACATGGCATTGAGGACCCACCTTTTCATTTGACTTATCAAGTTGGAAACATGGTGATAGAGTGTGATCTCATGATCACTAACCATCGAGCACATCTCCTTTGCGGAAACACAACCACCATCCAATTAGATTAGACATGCAATGCCTTTACCATTTATTGTGGTAATTCCTTTAACCCTACATCATCTAGAGATCACATGACAAAGGAAAATCTCATAATCTCTAAAGGTTTATCTTAACTGAGGTTTGATCATGAGAATGAGAGACTAAGGTAAATATCGTAATCTCCAGATACTTGTCTTAACATAGGCTTAGTTCTTGAGATGCAGCGACAACCCTTGATCTTCACCACCACCAACGGTCATCACTTAATCTCAAAATGCTTCATGACTTGACCATGACATTACGAGACCTTGAGATAACACACTTCTTAACCGCTCACCAGATCGCTGGATGTTAAGAACAAACCATAAAAAATCAGAAGATTGAGAGATAACCTACATCGCCAAGTTACCAGATGCCTTTCATAACCTTGTCACTGAATCTCAAAATTCTTAGCCACTAACCACCAACATTTGGAGATTCAAAGATAGCTATATTCACCAGGTTGCCAAATGCTAGATAAATTAACCATCAGAACCTGAGACCTAGAGAAAACCTTTATCATTGAGTCACTAGATACTTTACTTAACCTCTGCCAGTTCTTGAAATTAAAAGCCAACCCTTGATCCCTTTTTTTCTAAAGCATCCAAGGGTTGTTGGGTTTGGTATTGCTTACCAACTAGGCTTGAAAGACTTAACACTGCTGTCGGATTTCTCTCTTCTTACATCTATCAGATTTAGCACTGCATACCGACTGAGCCCAAAAGACATAACACTTAAAATATTGGGACTTAGGAGAAGTTAAGAGGCATCATTTGGTTCTTATAACTTGAAAGACTTGGCCCCGCCCAATGATAACTTAAGACATGTGCCAAAAAGAAGAACTTAAGTGACATGAAAAGGTAATGAAGAAATAGACTTGAGGTAGGGTTTTATGGACTTAAATAAAACTTTTGCAACCCTTGCATGGATAAAACCCTACTTCTCATACTTGACATAGGCATTGGCCATTTTCAAATATTTTTGCAAGGATGAATACCATTTTCAACAGATTTTCTCATGACAAGAAAATGGGCTAACACAAACAATAGTGATTGAAGTATGTGATAAGGATTTCTAGGTATATTTTCATGCTGGCATGAAGTTGACATGTTAATTTTTGGAATTGTCATTTTTTAGATCTATTGGTTTCTTGCCTTGTTTTCTTATCAGGATTCTTTTATAGCTTAGCATTTGACTTTATAGCCCAGACTGGGCACTAGTTTCTGCATGGCCACCTATATTCTTAGTAATAATCAAAATAGCCCAAAATATTTTACTTTATTTTATGTAATTATTTGGAGCGTAATATTCACTCTTAATTAGTTGTAAACTATCAGAATGCTAGACTTGAGTCGATTTGGTGTAACTATTTTACACTCTGATGTGCTTTATTTGGGTCCAAATCAGCAATGCAGTGTATCATTAGACTAATTTTTATTATTACATAATAGGGGTACCTAGATAGGTTTCTGTAGAGAATCGAAGTAAAGGAGATATTCCTCATTTCTAGACAATTCTTGAACAATTGGCCACTAATTCAAGATACCCATTGATAGGAGAAGGAAAATCTTTAGGGTTATTTCGAACATTATTTGGAACAACCAATAGTCCTAACCCAACATAAGATCATCTGATAAGAAAAAAAAAGGGGTTAAGGAAGGAATCTCAAACCATCTTCCTAAAAAAACCTCTTGCACTAGAGCTAATTTACAACTAAGGAAATAAACAACTAATAGCATATTCTAAAAGGCTTCTCACAATCTATTATTGGTATTACCACCTTCAATAGAGCCTCTCTCAAAAAAGGAAGGAGACCAAAAATGTCTAGGGGCATCTAGAGATCTTGGGATCATAGAAACATCTAGCTAGTCCAAAAAAAGTAAAACAAAATAATGCAAAAAATTATTTACTAAATAAATCAGCTTGAATATTGATAGAAATTTTCTAGTGCAAGTTTATACCAGAAGCAAGTGGGGAATCAATACTAGAAATTATCTTGATTGCACAAATGAAAAAGAAAAAGATTATGTTGAGGTTTGTGTGGACTTTGTTAGTGTCAATATATGGAATGTTAAGGGGGGGTGGCTACAAGAAGTTGAGTCCCACTTTTGGGCAAAAAGTGGAAGTGTTTTCCCTTTTTTTCAAATTTCTTGTCAATTGATGTCTAAATTTGAGGCACTTAGAGATTGAATCTCAAAAAAATTTAGAAATAGAAATTATAGTTCTCGGAGTCTACTTTTCAAATATGTAATTTATTTAAATACCCACATGGTATAAATTGCTTTCTAGTAGGAATGTTTAAACAACATGTTTTCAAAATGCTTGTTTCAGGACCATACCATAGCCGTGTATGAACACCATATTTTGACTTAAATAAATGACTTTTTGAAAATTATTTTGGGGAAATATACCTAAGACACCAAATATTGGTCAGCATATTTTTCCTTATTTTTTTATTTAATATATTTTTTTAATTAATTTTTAATTAACTATAAAATACTTTTTCAAAACCTCTGGTGTACAGACACCATAATTTGATGGAAATTTCATATTTTTTTAAAATTCTTTTTTTTTATTATCTCCAATCGAATTGTATCTTGTTTGGTCTCATATAATTTATTTTCCAAAAAACCTAAAAATAAAAAAGTTATTAATGTTTTAGTGAACCTCGCTATTTTACCTTTAGGTACCACTTTTAACTAACAAATAATGCAAAAATAGTAAAAATAATCACATCACTATGAAATTTACATTTTTTAAATTAGGACAGTGAGAACTCTAATGGTTTTTTTTTGTAAAATGATACAATCAGGAAGGCCCTTAAAAAATTACAGTAAGGCAGAAATTTGGCATTCCAGTGCCTTAATCAAAATTTTGGAGGTCAATGCATAGGCTTGGTTCTACCAAGCCTAAACCAAACTGACTTTGGAATGAAATTCAGGGCAGATGTGTGCTTCCCACTCATGTCTTAAGAAACAGGTGCTTGTTTGCCCATTTATTAAAAAAAAAATCAAAGTGTTAAAATGCATTTTTAATTCTAAAAGAAAAAAAAAATAGAAATGGGCACACATTTTGAAAAAAATATGGGCACCCATTTTTTGAATTCAAAAAATGGGTGCCTGTTTTGAAAAAAAAATGGACACCCGTTTTGAAAAAAAAATGAGCACCCATTTTTTGAATTTAGGACCGGTTGCCTAAACCTAAAATGGGCACCTATTTTCTAAAAATGGGCACCCGTTTTGAGTGACATCTCTCATTTCTACAAGACTTTCACGGAATTGGGACCCAACTTTGTGCATTGACCCGTGGAGGGAGACAGAATGTGTTTGTGATGGACTACATGGGAGCCTTTTTGGTAGACTTATTATAGAGTTCTCTTGAAATCAAGATTATAAAATTAATGATAAAATAATTTGTGTGGTTTACAAGGAAGGTGCTCTATTGGAGCAATCAAAGGGACTTTTAGAACAAGGGATTCATCCCATAAGATTTCGTAAGGATTATAAAATGGCTTCAAAGATTGCAGTGGAACATTTAGGTTGTAGTGCACAAAAGTTTGAATATAACATTTTTAATATTTTTCTTCAGTTTCAGAATTCATAGTTGTTAATTTTTACTAAATCTATAATAGATTGGAGAAGATTGATTTGGAGTTTTATTGAACAAAATTTTGAGAGGTTGAAGTCTTGTATATTTAAATTTCGATGTTGTTTTGAAATTGAGCACATAAGAAAGGGATATTGTTGTTCATAGCATTATGGTTGGGTTTCAAGTGGAGATTATTGAATGTGAAACCCTACTGTTAGTTGGTTTCTCTCTAATAAATCTTGTCTCTTCACATTATGTTTTCTTATAAAAAGAATGTTATTGGATTTCATGTATATTTGAGAATTATTGAATAATATATTACCTTTCTTGAGACTGGGCATATCCTTTATGGTGAACCACTATAAATTCGTGTTATCTTTTGTAATCTCTTTATTTTCTATTGTTTATTTTCATTAATCTTATCATTTTTATTCCTACATATTTTTCCCTATTTTAAGACTTAAAAAATATCTATATACCTATATACAAAAAATAATTAATGATAAATTAAAAAAATGAGATTTTAGTTTGTTTAAATTAATTCTTTGTCACTAAATAATTATTAATTGATGCAATAGTACTATACTTAATTGCCAATACTAATAATAGATATTGAATGATAATTTATTATTTCATATTTTAAAGAAATTTTTTAATGTATCTTCATCTATGACATAGTTCTAATATGATAAAATAAAATAATATTCTTTTATTAATATTGATAAAATATTAACAATATAAAACAGTTAAAATTTTAATTTTAAATGGCTTCTAAATTTTTGAAAAGAAGTAAAATGAAGGTTAGAAATTTTCATTGTTTGCATGGGTGAGCATGGTAAAAGAAAACTAGTAATCATTAGTATAGAGCATGGATCTAATAATTTCTTGGGAAATACCATGGATCTTAATTTACCTTCATTTACCACTAGGGAAAATAGACTTCCTCTCGGTGAGGGAGAGTGGAATGAATCTAGAACACTAGAAATACATAACATCTATGCCTAATATAACAAATAAGGAAAAAAGGAGGAATGAGTGAAGCATAAGAACTATCAATATACAAATGAAGGAAATTGGAAATAACGAAATCAATCTAAATACAAATCTTTAGTACACCTTCAAAGACATTCAATCTAATTGAGGAGCACATGAAGACTTTATAATTTTTTCCATATCGAGTAGATAGTGCTTTCAAACTAAAAATATTATCAAATTTTTCTTAGAGAAATTCCAACCTAGGGTAAGTGTGAGATCTCTATTCAAACACTTCTTTATTATGGATTTTTGCCTACAAATCTCTAAGAAAATAAATTTCTCTTGGTAAGCCTTTGTTTTTTGAGGGATTTTGTTTTTATTGCTTTGAGTGGGAACCAAATTTTTATCCCCAATAACATGCTCCCCCAAAATTCCCAAAATGGATCCAATTAAGAAAAAACAATTTCTTGAGGACATGAAGGCTTTACAAAAATAGGTAAAATTACATTTAATAGTCATAAATCCATTGGTTGCACTAGAAAAGAAAAATATCCAAATAATTATAAATTCTAAAATAGCTTATTCATTGAGTCCTGAAATAACGAGAAGGGATGGATGATAATTAGGCATTTCAAGACCCTTAAAGAACTATGTAGAAAAGAGAAAATTTTCTATAAATGGATTGGTATCTTATTCACTAAATGTTTCAAAGGAAGCCCCTATCTTAGAGCAAGTAAAGTAGAACCAGAATAAAAATAAAGAAAAGTTGGGGACTACTATAGGAAATCCCATTTTTAATGGAATTATAGGAACAATGTGATTTTCTAGGTTTGTCTCAACCACAACAAGTGAGGATGAGACAAAAATGAAAGAAGAACAATCATTGTTTCAAGAATAATAGAATTAGATGAATCAAAAGAAGAAGAATGAGAACTATTATTTTGTGAAATAAATAATCAAGAGAAAGAGAAGGATAGATGGAGAAGAGACCCTTGTCATTTGTCAAAGTTATGTTGATAAAGGAAAATCAGATTGTGGGAAATGCTGAGGAAAAAGAAGTGGTAGAAAATCTCTAACAAAACTCAAATTGATGGATGGAATAGCTAAATATCAAGCCAAGATCACCACCTTATTGAACATGGGGAAGGGGAAGATCATTCCATAGGATCCATAGTACTCCTAATATGGAATGTTAGTGGTTTAAACACCCCTAACAAATAGCACTTGGTCAAGTGTAGAATCTCTCTAGAATAATTTGGTCAAGTGTATAATCTCTCTAGAAGCACTTGGCCAAGTGTAGAATTTCTCTAGAAAAATCATAAATAATACTATTGCATGAGACTAAGTTGATAAAATATAGTCAATGAAATCTGCCAAGAAATGATTGTGAAATATGGAAGTTAAATTAGTTCAATTAGATGTGCTTGTGGAGGAATTTTCATTCTCTATAATATAGGAAGAGTTTCCTTTTCAGATTTATCTTAAAGGAACATTGGTTAGGACTGATAATAAGTTCTAGTATTAATCTATGTTTTTCCTTGACAAATATACACATGGGAAAATAGAAGGTTGGTATTTAGTCACATAGATGAGAAAATAGATATTTTTCTTTTTAGAAGTGATGTATAAAACTTCCGCTTTGGATTTTAATAAATTTTATTTTAACTTATCCTATGCCAAATCATTTCTATGTCAACTAGTTATAACAGGGGATAGAAACCTCAAAGTTAACCATTAAAGTTTTAAAAGATGTTGTTTATGTATTATTTTTTTATGTATATGATAGGCATGTGATGGAAGGAGCAATAATTTTAATTCTCAAAGCTATTTTTTTGAGTTTCCAAGATGAAATCAAATAAAAAACAAAAATTATTAAAATGGAATAGCGAGCATTTCAAAATATATATTTACAACAAAAATTAGTATTAAGGAATCAATAGAGAAGTCAAATGATGAGTTAAACAAAAATGGGATGCATTAGGAAATATTTTTAAATAGAAAATAACTTATAAATAAATATGAAGAGGCGTTAGAAGATGATTAAATCTTTTGGAAGCAAAATTCCAGAGAAATGTGGCACGTTGAAGCTGATGAGAATTCAATTTGAATACAACACAAAATAAAGAAGGAATGTTAATAAAATAATTAGTAAAAGGAAGTGGTGATTGTATCATCCTACAAGCCACAAAAGATATTGTACTAGAATCAATCTCATTTTTCACACACATCTAGAATAATTTGGAAGGCTTAGACTATTATGCTCAGTTACAATTATTAAAGAATATACCTAGAGTAGTTTTGGAGAAACAAAACATGTTAATAGAAAAATTCTCAGTAGAGGAGACTAATTTGGCTTAACAGAATCTACATATAGATAAATCCCCCTAGGCCAAATGTATTCCCAACTTTTTTTTTAGTGGTATTAATATATTCTAGGTGATAACTTGGTGGAGGTTCTAGAGGCTGCAAGAAACTTAGAAATATTTTAAATATAAATAAAAACTAGTTCTCTATCACTCTAATACTGAGTAAGGATAATACATTGATATTTGATGAATTTAGACCTATCTATCTCTACAATTCCATATATAAAATAATGGTAAAAATCTAGCCAATAGATTAGAAAAGCTACTATCTTCCATATTTTAGAAGAGAGAATTGGATTTGTGCCTAGAAGATATATGTTATATGGTGTAATAATATCACATGAATCCATTCACTCCGTAAAATATAATAAACAACCAAGCATGCTAATCAAACTTGATATAATCAACACATATAACAATGTTGACTAAAGATTATTCTGCAAATGCTTTAAATATTTTGATTTTTGTAGACAATGGATCAATTTAATTTTTTTACCTCTAGCCTAAATTTTTTTTACTAGTATATAGATTGAGCTCAAAGGATCCTTTGACAGATCTATAGGATTGTGACAAGGGGAACCAATATATCCATTCCTCTTTATTATAAATGGTAGAGGCCCTAGGAAGAGGTATCAAGAAGGCTTAGTAGCTAGGATAGATAAGAGGAATTAAGGTCAATAATATTTAGTTCAAGATATATCTCATCAATAGTTTGTAGATGATAATATTCTCTTTGGGGAAAAGGAAATTGAGGAAGAAATTCATTTCAAGAAGATCCTAAAATAACATTTGAAGGCTTCAATCTAGTTGGTTAGCCAAGAAGAATATGAGATTTTATTCTTCTATATCAAAGAATGACAAACCAAGATATTCACCACTTGATCAAGATGATAATATATGAAACCTTGATGAGTCACAAGACTTGGAGGAGTTAGAGGTGTACCAAAAGATTAAAAAGGTTAAAGAGTGGAGGATAAATAAAAAATTTATAGATTTTGTTTATTTCTCAAATATGAGGATCCTATTGCAAGAGTTAATGAGATATATTCTCATGCAAATGAAGTAATTGAGTGAGTTACATCATATATCTTCAGAAGAGGAATTCAAAGACCAAGATGAAAAGGTATTAAATTTATAACTCCTCTTATGCATCTATCACCACAACCTACGCCAGAGTTGGAAAGTGCCACTTAAGAGGTGTATGAATGAGAAGGAGGCTATGCTTATTTTGATCAAGCATTAGAAAAAAATCTTGATCCTTATCATGATAGATTAATTATGGTAGAACCACCCCCAATTAATGAGAAGGATGATATGATACAATTTTCCTATAAAGTGTTTGATTCAAATAATGATTTTTTTCCATACTTTTGAGTTTAAGACATTTTTGTATAAGTATAAAGGTAAATTATTAAGACAAAACGTCAATGAAATCACCTCAAAAAATGAAAATGATCTGTTGAAGGAAATGTAAGAAGATGTGGATTAAAAAATGGATAACATGACCCTAGAAAGAGGAAGAAACTATTACAAGATCTTGGAATCGTTACCCTTCTCAGGATCGAATATGAGTTTTGTAGTTGTTTTTATATATTTGTGAAAAACTATAATACAAATAAGAAAATATTTCCTAATATGCACAGAAAAGATATATATCATCTCAAGTATTGATCCTATATAAAAAATCTCACCGAAATGGGCATTGTACCCAAAGGAGAAAATGATTTAGTTATATACACTGATAATGTCTTTAGAAACATCATGGTATAGAGGTTTGGGGAAATAGAGCCCTTGTAGAGCATGAAATGCAGAAAACATAAACCATATTAGGTTCATTCCATTCATTGGCCAAGAATAATTAGTGAACA